>JAYKKT010000016.1:1800000-2385000 GCA_036023115.1 Brasenia schreberi
AGGAAGATAATACAAGTGCAATAAGTCCACTCAAGTTATTGGAAACAACTCCATCATTTGGAAATATCATAACGTCTGCTAACCTCTTGAAGTTGTGGGCGGTTATCCGATACTACACTGGCTTTTGACACATCTTGTCTCAGCACATCCCTGCTCCAGAGTAGGTCACAAGCTTTTGAAATGAAGTCTCCATTCAATCTTCTCTCCCTTAAAAATATTTCCAAAATTTCTTCTGATGCAAGGTCACTGCCTGGGGGTGTACTCAATCTTTAGACTGAAAGCAAAACATGGATACCTATACATACTTTTACTGGAAATAGCATCGTACTGGGCTAAGTATAAGATTATCCAATGAAGACAAAAACTTAAATTTTTATGCTTATTTGAAAACTTTTGAGATTTTCACTGTCGTCAAGCTTGCATTATTGAAACGCATTTTTTTGCCTCACATCAATAGCCACACGTCTGGAAGCTACTGTTGCCTATAACATAAATCAAGTAGCTTAGATGCTAATCCACTTATCAACCAAAACCAAAAGAAAGCCTTCTGTCACATTAAGTGGGTTCCACTACATGGACTCTTAATTACCATTGAGTGTGATATTGTGCCATATTAGCATTTACCCCCAAAATATGGTAATCCGCTTGTTAGACTTGCAAATTTTATGTAGCAAATCTAATTACAGAAGTATGCTAAAGTAATTCATTTGTCCTCTAGAAAGAATCCATCGGCACAATGAAAGCATTGAGTATGCCTAAACATCAGTGTGATGTTTATATTAGTATCCTGCACAGGGTATTTGGAAGTTTGAGCTTGCAGCTAATAAGAGTTTTCCATAATGGAGTAACGTAAGACGGTTGAATAGTGATAGTCAGGCAAAAGTAGCCAGCCTTGCTCGTTCTAGCAAGCAAGTTTCACATTACGCCAATATGTCAATTATGAGACGGTATTATTCAATTACAGTGTGTATTCTGTACGTTAACTACTAAGTCATCTGTGTCTAAACATCAACACCAAAGGGAAGTGCTTAATTGAAAACTTCTTTAGAATATTTACTAACACGCCCAGTTGAAGGAACCCGTTCCTGACTAGAAGAACTGAAAACTAGCTTGGTTGATCACTAATTCGTTAACATCCGGATCAAGCACATTGAAATGAACTTCCTTGTGTTCCTCTTCTTGGTTCTACCAATTCAGACAACCCCAACATAGGGTCTACTAAAACTCGTGCAATTTAGAACACTCCTATACGGGTTTCATCAGGCAAATTCCTCAAAAGCAACGAAAGGAAAGATAATTAAGCATACCCATCACAGGAAAGGCAGAAATTAGTAAGAATCCTCTATGAAATTCGAAGCCGTTAACCCCACAAAGTTGCAGTAACAATAAAAGTTTCTTGTTTGAATTTGAGAAAGATTGCCTTCCTACTAACACAACAAAAGAATTTGGGTACGAACACTACGTTCTTCTTATATGACAATGGAATCCATTGAAAGGAAATAAATGGGCATCTTAGAGATAGAGAGAGGTGCATACTAGAATCAGAGCTGCCGGAAACTGCAAATCTGAGCCATTTCCTCGAAGATGGCTCCGCAACAAACGAAGGGATTCTTGAAATGGGAGACCTTCTGGCTAGTCTCACGGCGCCAATGTTCAAATGGCCAACTCTGAGACTCCCCATTTTCCACTCCCTCACATGGAAAACATTAAAAAGTGCATCTATCGTTGATTCGTTCGCGCGACAAACCGTTATATGCGGCAATCCTTTCGTGAGAGGCGCAGCGTCGTGGATCCTTTTGGAGCGTTATCTCAATCCAACAAAAACAAGATCGGACCCTGTTAGGATAGCGCATGGATCGGGTTTATTGTACCCTGTCCCAACAAAAGAACCAATTAGACATGAATTGAACCTATTTCATGAACTATGAATTTGGGTCGGAATGAAAATCTGGAGTCGTTTAAAACAGGTTACTTCTTGGTCTAACATATACAGAACCGAACCAAGTTTGAGCTTGATTCTAAAAGGCTCAAGCCATACTTGAAGCTGTCTGAACCCTGTCCCAATATGTACCCAACCCAAACCTGATCCAACCTGAAATCAGTACGTGCCAAACTGACTTAAACGAGAAACTAAATCCAACTCTATTAATAGAAAAAACCCATTAATATTATTATAATAAGTTAATCATATAAAAGTAATTATCATCAAGAAAATATAGATATTACTATAATCATCTTTACTAAATGCACATTCATTTTACCATCTACTCACCTCCTTCCCCAAAGTTGTGCTTCTTATTTCTCGCCACTCTACTTGTCTCCTCTTTTAGTCTCCCTTCAGCTCCTTCCCTCAAAAGCCCACCCACACTTGTAGCAGCCTAATAGGAAAAGTACCTACAACACTTTTCCCTTGCTCCCATACAAAACAATGGCTTAATATAAGCCTTAAATATCCTGCACACTTTTGTAGCTGCCTAATCGGGAAAGTACTACAATATTCTTCCACCCTATTTTCCCAACATAATTTTTCAACAACTTTCACAAATTATGTCTTTTGAATTGACGGATTGAAGCAGGAGAAGGAAAGAGGTAGGAGTTAATGAGCAATATATATAGAGAGAGAGATATTAGAGAGGAAGGTAAATGTGAGCATGCTCAAATCCACTTAAACATTTCCACTATTCGATTCGCTTAATCAATGGAGCTTTGAATTTAAAAATAAAAGGTATTGTTATACTTTTGTATTTTACATCTAATGTACCATACATATTAAATGCTTTTAAAATTCAAATATCTACCGTTAATTATGTCAATCGAACAATAGAGATTTTTAAGTGAATTTAGGCACGAATGAGTATGTACATGGACTATGCTCTCTCTCTATAAGCATAGTCCATGAACAAATCAACTTTATTATCTCATATATTCGATCTTTAAAATGAACGCCGTATTAAATTCAAATCTTATCCATGCATTTGAGCACTGATAGGTGTGTGCATTTATCACTTTTCCTCTCTCTATGTATATACATAGTATGTAATATACATACACACACTCTTTCTTATTCACATCTTAACACTATTTAACTAAACATTCTTGTTTTATTTACTTTTATTTTATTCTCCATTTACTTAAAATATTGCATGCAAATAAGAAAATCTCCCTTGTTTGAGTTCACTAAAATTTATAAAAAATAAGATTTAAAGACTTAGAAAGTCAACTTTCATGATCAAATAACAAAAATTGAAATTTTATATCACTATAGATTTGCATGTGTACAAATCTAATGCATTTATTTGTTATAATATTTCTAAAAAATATATTAAGATATTAATTTATGTTTAAACTCCAGTAAAAAGTGTCCCCCTCTATTCTCGATCTTGTTTTATAGACATACTTTTAAAAGTGATACTAAGACAACAATTTATTTTAAAACACCAGTAAATATCTTTAAACTCCAATATTTGTGAAGAAAGGACTGATTAGTTCTATTGAACAACTTAAGTAGTCTTGAAGATGATGATGTGATATAGAAAACCCCATGATTTCAATAAACTCTCTCAGCTGCCACCCTTTTTCTGTAATTTTGATGGGACCATCTTCATGAGTTTGTGCCCCATCTATTCTTTGAAGTCCATAATGTCTTCACGGGTTTCTAATCTTGTAACAAGGACAAAGTAATGAATGAAAGATATGATGGAGATCTCTCTAGCTTGGGTTGTAGCGTTGGGCATGCATTTAAGAAGATTATCATGATGTAGAAGTATTGAGCATGTTGACAAATGAACTCCATGTCGACAATGATAGAGCTAGTAGTGATTGGAGTATTTGAAAACATGTAGAAGTATTTGAAAACTCCATGTTGACAAATTGCAATCGTTCACAATTGTTATTTCATTGGAGGAATGATTTAGGTTTTTGATTCTCAAAGGAGTCAACTAAAAGATTCTTAGGCTGATTTACATACCAAACTTTGAGTTAGTAAGAATGTACGTCATATTTTGTAACAAAAGTTAATTTCTCATTGGTTTAAATCCTTTGGTTATTGACTAACTTTTTTATGTTGAAGAAGCTCTTAATAAGTGGTTATCTTTGAGAGCATGTAACGTGAGTATTCAAAGCTTATTTGACGGGGAGGAGACAGGATTTATCAAAATTACATACTTCAAAGTGAGAGTTCCAATGGGAGAAAACTTGCATCATCAACTCAAGATCTTCTATAGGAAGTAAAGAAAGAACTCTTAAGGTTTTTGAGTTTTCGTGTCATGTTTGAAATTATATACATGTATATTTACATTTCCCTTTTGAACCCAATATTAAGTGCGTATCCTCAAGGATAGATGCACTCTCTTCACTTCCATTGCATCTCTCTTAAGGGATAATGCAACTTGTCTCCCTTGGGGAAGATGATGTCATAGTCTGAGAGAGAGAGACGCTAAAGGGAGGTTGGGAGAGAGATCGGAAGATAAACGATATTTCCATGTTAAATGAACAAAAACAAGTATAGAAGAATAATTGCGTAAGTAGTAACTTCTAGTTCTCAATCATCCAAACCAGAAAGTAAAGCAGAATTAACAAAACCGAATCTTCATGCTTCTACTAAATAAAAAGCTTAAAAGAGTATATGACAATTAAAATGTCATTAAACATTGAATAAATATAGGGGAACAGAAAGAAAAAAGAAGAAAATGTATTGAAAAGTAAGAATGAATAGATCGTACTAAAAGCAATCTTTGAAGAAAATTATTGGAGGACATATGGATACATTTTGTACTCGAATATTTTACATGTAAGGCTAATTTAGCAAATTAGCCTTTTTATTGAACTGCTTAGATTGTTGAATAGAACTGCCCGATCATCAAATGCATGTGGCTACGGCCTTGGCTCATATTAGGTGGAGTTTGCACCACATGAAAGACTGGGCTATGAGAGTATGTCCACAGGCAATATTTTCGCTGATACTTTTTTGTTCGAAAGTGTGGTGGAATCTTGTATCATGGGCCGCCTGGTCTTCATTCATCACCACGTCAAATGATGGATGCTTAGTTGATATTAAAAACTTTTCCGTAGCTTATCCATTTTTTGTTACATTTATGTTCTATTTTTCTTTTAGTTGAAGAAATTTATGAAGTTCGCATTTTGTTAATTTTTCTTTACTCTTTGATTTAGTCGATTAAGAAATACAACCTATTTCTGAAAGAATTATTTTTGATTTTGGTTCCATAAATTTGACATGTTAAACATAATTTTATTTAGACAAATAAGTATTATGTTTTTGTATGTCTTTTTGTTGCTCGAACCTTTTTCACTGGCAATTCATTTTTGTGTTTTTTCTTGATCAGTAAAGAACCTGTTTCACCAGTTAATCGTGCAAGTTGAGCCCATGATTCCTTTTTGTGAAGGCTTTAGAGGTGAGGTAGTTGCAGTATCCCATGATGGCAATATTCTAGGGTTCCCAAGTGAGATTTCTCAGGGGGCAGGGTCACACACTGTTATCAATTTCACCCAAGTGTTGTTAACCTCTTTTTTCGCAATATCCCCTTTCATAAGGCCAAATTATTTAAATACTTATGTAAAATGCTTTAGAGCAACTACTCATATGGCATGCGTACCTGACCATCTGGTGCAGTCAAAGCATTATCTCACCTAGTAAGGATATCTAGTCACAAGATGAAGCTCGTGTCTTCGATACCCAGGACATGCATACCATGCTTGTAATTGGAAAAAATGTAAGACCATATATATATATACACAATATGCATACCATGCTTGTAATTGGAAAAAATGCAAGACCTATATATATATATATATATATATATATATATATATATATATATATATATATATATATATATATATATATATATATATATATATATATATATATATATATATATATACAAAGAGAGAGAGAGAGCGATGGAGAATTGATGATGATAGTAAGAGCATGAGAAGGGTCATAGATGCACCGCCGCTGCAGATGGTGCTGTAATGAGCAGCGGGCCCATATTCATAATGAGATAACATCACCGTGTTCGTGTTATTTACGGCCTGTTAAATTCGTCAGTTTTAAGGGACCCAAATTTAGGCACTAGGAGTGACCCTAAATTGCATATATATATATATATAGGCCTGGATTGGGTTACCTCGAAGCTGGACCCGACTCCAACCTGATCATGTTAGGTCTGGAACCAGGGAAAAAAAAGGCCGGTTAAGATCAACTCAGTTTTGACTCGACCCTAACTCAATTTAACCCGATTTGCCACCCCTAGGCCCTAGCGTCACATCTTAAGAAGCGCGTACGAATTTGGATATCCAACCCGAACCCCTTGACCCAAGAATTAAAGAAAAAGGGGGTGGTCTCGTACCCACCCATGGTTTTCCCAGAAAACCCTCCAACCCCTCCAACCACTTCTGAGACCCCCGCAGTCAGAATTACTAATACCGTGGGCTCTGTCTCTCTCTGTCTCTCTGCTATTTATCTGTCGCCAGCAATTATGCGAAGCCATTCTTCTATCTCTAAAACAAGAAAGAGAAAGAATTCGCTGTTGTTGTTGAAGGAGGAAAGGAAGAAATGGCATCTTTGATCCTCTTGCTGTCCGAAGTGTTCAAGCCAGAGACGCCGGACCTTCTGCTCGCCGGCACCTATTTCCCGGTGTCATCGTCGCGCTCCGTTGCCTCCCCTCTAAAAGGGAAGCAGGTGGTCGGACTTTCGTCGCTCGCGGCCGAGAAATCGGTGAAGAGGTCGCCGGATGATGCCGAGAGCGAGTCGGGGGAGGATCCCTCAGAGCTGAAGGTCTCTGTCGACATGGTTTGGCCTTGAAAACATAACCAGGATTAACAGAAAATAGGCAAATTTCGGGCTTTTCTTATTTCCAGCTTTTCGTGGGTGTTTCTGTCGTCATGATGTAAATATGTACAATTTTTGTCCGCTTCAAGGAAGAGTTCTTCCCGAGCTATTTTTGGGAAATCATCTTTTTGCCTTCCCCTGAATTTCTGTTTGTGTCAATTAATGGAATATAACATCTAGTTATAAGTTATAAGAACCAGATAAAGTGGGATACTTCGCATTGTGTTTGCGGTGATATATCCTGGTTTGTTTTCGGGGCGGAAAGAAAAAGGCAAGTTTTACAGGTTCGTCTTTTCAAATCATGAATTTCGTGAACCTTGTGAACCGAAGACCTTCCCTCCCTTCTAGTAAGGCCCGTTTAGCATAGTAGAATTTTGCGGAACTCATGGAACGTTGAGTTCGAAACTCTTGCACTCGGGGAATCAAAGTTCCACGGTATTCTTGCTTCTCGCGAAAATAGTATCACTTGATTCCAGAACTAGTGCGACAGGTATATGGGCTCCAGAGAAGAAGAGGAACGCAACTCCTTTTTGAGTTTACATGGAAATAAGGGTTTCGTGGAACGGATTTTCGCTACTTAGAAGGAGCCCTGTTTTGCATTTATTATAGAACCCGAATTACGGGTTCACCTGAAAATTTCCATCGTGCAAGCTACTGCTCTGACGTCAAGGAGCCTAGGAACCGTGGTGCCCGTTTCATGCAATGATGCAAATTCGGTTTAAGAGAACCCGTATTTCGGAAGAATGTGACACGAAACTGGTAATGCCTACAGATGAGCTGGGGTATCGACGACCAACTTTGCGTGTCAGATTCACAAAGTTTCAGGTCTGATAATAATTCACAACACAAAATGATGTCTTCAGGTGAAGGTTCTGTTAACGTGGATACCGACTAGGCTCTGAATTGTTCAAAGGGGAGAAGAAAGAAGTTTTGCTACATTGGTACTTATTAGGATATATTATGTTTTAATGAAATACCATCTCAATGTTTGACTCCCATCTTGAAAACAAAATAGAGAAGCCGGGTATGCACGCCCCAGGAATTGAACTCGCACCCTGTGTCTTGTGGAGTCGGGGGCCCCGCCACCGTGAATTCAGAGATGCTGACTATTTTATTTATAAAGAATATTCTCTGCAGTTTCAATATGTACTTTGTTAAAATCAATACGACTTGTACATCGCCTTGGTGGTTCTTCCGATAGAGTGTCACTTTCTACAGTGAGGTTGCTTTGAGATGAATGCCCCGGTATCTTTCATAGCATTTTTAAAAATTCGTACTCATAATGCAATTGGTGAATCCTAAATAGATACAATTTTAAACAAGATAATGACGACTTTCTTGAAATTTGATGGTTTCTGGTATATTATTAAAGTTGGATACACAAAATTCCTTTTCAACTCTCGCCTAGATGTCGGAAAAAGTCCCGTGTTGAATGGTTGATCTACATTGACCCAAGTTGGGGCAGCTGGTCGCCGAAAATTTAAGTAATCAACAGAGAGCCTATAATCCAAAAAATTAAATCATGGCCTATCATATAACTTTACATATATCTTGTGGCTTTAATATATTTTTTTCTATAAACCGTCTAAGTCATGCAAATTCTTATTAGGTGAAGATTTTATTTTTACACTTAGGAAAAACTTAAATTGAATAATAACTTTTTTTTGGATGGCAGCAGGACAAGTGAGAAATTAGATGATTAAACAAGAACCTCAGTGACGTCTCAAGAGTACTCAAAGGAAACGATCAAGTACAATCTTCCTGTTTGCACTGAGAGCTAAACGGTAGGGCGCTCTATCACCATTGATGGGGAGTTCGACTCACTGAGGGTGCATGTTGTGTTAGGCTTTGTTCTCCTCTTGTGAACAAAAAAAAAGTATAATCTTCCTGTTTGGATTCCAACTGTACTCAACTGCGCCCCTCCCTTTTAAAGTAATTTCCCCCTCAAGATTGACCGCTTTGGACACAACCCAGACGTAGAGACCATGTTAGGCTTTGTTCTCCTCTTGTGAACAAAAAAAATGTACAATCTTCCTGTTTGGATTCCAACCGTACTCAACTGCGCCCCTACCTTTTAAAAGTCATTTCCCTCTCAAGATTGACTTGCTTTGGACACTCAACTCGAAATGACACAAACCCGAGTCCTCCTGGATTCGTTGCACCTACTCTGATGTAGAGACCACCCAGGGACGGTATAGTTGTGCCCAGTCCATACCCGAATCACAATTGTCCCACGGTATACACGGGGATGGGTTATGTGATTGGGTCTATATTTTCTTTTTATGGGAGTACTGAGATGGTTACAGGGTGCCGTGTGCCCAATTTTAATCCTAACAATATCGCCAAAATCATCTCTTGATTATAACCAAATTATTCATAAACCTAATACGAGTAATTGCAAATTTTTAAGATTAAGTAGTTGAAATTTTAAAAGTTCTCTCTCTCTCATATATATATATATATATATATATATATATATATAGAGAGAGAGAGAGAGAGAGAGAGAGAGCATAGTGCATACATACATCAATTCGTACTTTAAAATATTTAAAATTTTTAACAGTTTCATTGATGAGATTGATGGTTGAAATTTAATTGTCATTTGTGGTGAAGCAAAAGTTTAGAGTTCAGTGCTTTCAACGACGACAGATCATGTAATATAAGAAGTTTTGCCGTGCTTACATACAGTAAGTTTAGAGTTCAGTGCTTTCAACGACGACAGATTTGTGGTGAAGCAAAAAATTGTCATTACTGTGGGCCGGCATGGATATTACTGTGGCCCATAGTGCTTACGAGGACGGATATGTAAGCCAGCCATTCACATGAAACTGTGGACATAGGAAAAGGGTTGCCGTTGCTTTGCTTGCTGGAAAAACAAAATAGCATACGGTTAAACGGCTTCAAAATTTTACCCTAAAATTTTAAAAAATTTCTCAACCCCTTTGAACATGGTCTGCGGGGTGGCATATTAAGACACGATACGGAAACAGATATGGATATGATATAAGAAGTTTATGTCTGCGAATCGGGTCGTATTTGCTTTATCCGGCTTTGATAATAAGCAACTAAAAAGACGAAATCACTGACAATCTTAAACGTGACGGTGAAGTGCAACACCAACACGACACAGAAAGCCGGGTTCGTATCTCCCAAGTACGACTGACTGGATTTCTTGGAGCGAACTGACCTCTCATGTCATGTTTTCATAGGAGTTTGCATATGGTTATGAATTGCTGTGACAGTGGTATTGCTATCATGTTATTTTGTGTTCGTGTCAAGAGCAGGCCAATGAATGCGGCCCCCACTCTCTTTCTAGAATTTTCGAATCGTGTTTTGAAATTAAAATCTGTTTTATATTCACGACATCTAGAAAGTCATTTTCACCTAATCAAAGTGTAACTAACGAATGAGGACTTTTAAAATGCCCACAGTTTCGGGTGTCGATTCCTCTCGATACCAACAAAACCTTCGTGTCCACATCATGTGACACGAACAAATAAACTAGTCATGTTCATGTTGACATGTATCTGTTTGAACTTTGATTGTAAAATAAGCGACACAAACACAAAATGAAACTCTTCATAATCGACACAAAAAGGTGCCATGGACAAGATCATTTCGTGTTAACTCAAAGTGGCACAAAAAGATTGTGTCCGATCTGCTTTCAATGACACGACTTGGAAAATATCCATGCCGGCCCACAGTAATATACCACCACATCCACGGATTTATGTGAATGCTTATCCATACCATTCTCTTCCTTTTTATCCAGAGTCACAAAAGGGGGAAAACTGTGGGCTTTGTATTCCACAAGCCACCACATTAAGAGTTTAATCAATTAATAACCGTGTGTCTTAATATCGAAGCTTCTTTGTTTATGTTACCTTCTTTGTATTAATAACCGTGTGTCTTAATATCCTCGAGTAGGTGTATCTCAAGAAACTTACCATCGTTGCCTTCTTTGAAGTGAATAACACATATTCATATGAATCTCATGGAAGAAAAAGAAAAAGAAAAAGAAAAAACAAATCAATAACAAAAAAAAGAACAACAATAAGAATCAAGAGCCAAAAAAGAAAAAAACCCAAGAAACATATAACATATTTTTTAACATAAGACAAAACAAGAAGAGACATAGCTAAGTACCAATAGAAAGACACGACTAACTTACCTCTCTTACCATGCAACGTCTCCCTTGTCGGAGAGAGGAGCCTTTGCTGCGTTTTGAGTCGGCGACTTAATGTGGTTTTTTCGTTTTAATTTCAACCAAAAACGAAATCAATATATCAAATAAACGCTAAAAGATATATCAAATCAATGATATATATACATGTAAAAATCACTAAAACCCTTTTCAATCAATCCCCTTCTTTCTTTTTCTTTTTCTTTCTTTTCAATAAGATTCAAAGCACTATGAGACAGTAGATCGTTCAATATTATGCGTTAGACCGAGTTTTTAGTCCTGGTTGCCAGGAAAAGGGTGTGGGACGATCGATGGTAAGTTGATGCATTCAGATATAAACCGACTTGGGCACTGATTTACCAGCCCCAGTTTGAAATGGTAGAAAAATTCACAATGAGATCCCCAAAAGTGGCTTTTATTATTCGTAAAATTCTATTTCTTTTTGTTTGGCCTGGGTAGTTTCTAATCATGGGTAGATATTATTATTTTAAAAATTGTTGAATTAGTTTCTCTCTCAATGACGACATCATCCTGTAAATTGCCAATTGTTTAATTGTGTGGTCTTTGGGCGTTATACCAAAACCTGGAATTGGAATCGAGCTGTTTTGGTCCGGTTATGGTTTTGTTGGTGTTTTCTCGGTTTCAATTTATATAGACGCTTCCTGCCATCAATACCTATTTATGCTCGATTGTTATTTTTTTTTGGAGGTACGAGTGTAATAACATTATTCTTAATACTTTTCAAAAACTCTTAAAATTTTTTAAATTACACTCATGCCACTTAAATGCAATGGATCAGGAATGAGTGGGCAGCACCATAACCGGTTTTCAGCACCACTAATGGGCATGAACGAGTTTTTTTATATATACACATGTGTAAATTTAAACACGTGTGTATATATATATATATATATATATATATATATATATATATATATATATATATATATATATACATATACATATACATATGTATATATTTATGTATACATACATATACACATGTGTGGAAAATTGAGAGTTGCTAGACACCCTCCCATACCATATTCTACTCGACGATCTATGTTGTCTAAGCAATTGGACCGACGATATAGATCGAGTTAACTATCAACATCGACATAAGGATCGATGCCATTTAATACACATGAGTAAATTAAATGCGACACGGAATGAGTGCCTTTATCACCAACATTCGATTAATTGTATTGATGGTGATAATGATCCAACAATATTTAGTATGAGATGCTATCTAGCAGCTCCCTCTCTCTCTCTTATATATATATATACATGGGCACACACAAATATATATAAATATAAATAAATATCCCTTAAAATTTAACCATAGAGAGCAAATGGAATAACCGAATCGGATCAAATCGACCGAAATAGTTTAGTTCAGTTACATACACAATTTGGTTTGGTTTGGTTATTGCATTGAACTGACCGGTACATAACCCTAATCTTTATATCATTAAGAGATTAGTCATATAGGGCTGGTGAACGAGCCATTGTTTTTTTGTGGCATTAGTGTAATGACTTTATCTTTCATTTTTTTGAAAAATTCTTAAAATATGAGTGGGCAGGAACTGATTTTCATATATATATATATATATATACGCACACGTGTGTGCACATGCATGCATACACACTCATATATCCCTTAGAATTCAGCTATGGAGGGAAAACCGAATCGAACTGACTGAAATAGTTTTGTTCAGTTATCTATACAATTTGGTTTTTAAATTAAAAAGAAGTTCGGGTATCGGTTAATTTGGTTCGGTTTAGTGATCGATGCACACCCTAATCTTTATGTCATGAAGAGGTGAGCCATGTGGGGCTGGTGAACGAGCCGTGGCTCGTTTTTCATATGAAGGAGGCGAGCTAACCGTTAGGCGAAAAGCCTTATGTGACTAACGCCCTGAGTTCTACCCAAAATCTTACTTTTGGAAGATAAGTGGCCCTTCCTTCACCTGTAACAAGGCGACTACGTTACGTTGGGCCGTGGTTTTGGTAGAAATTTAAAAGTGCCATTTAACAAGATTTCACAAGGCAAAGAGCATTCCCATATTGTCTAATGAACCAAACAGGAACGAGCCAGGGAGAAGGCTAGCAGAGCCTACTTTACGTGCGGCTTGGTGCATGAGCCAGCCCTACGTCCATGGAGCAAGTTTGCAATTGTGCTCACTGCATGTTTAGTTACTCTTGGGCAACATTAACACAACATTTTACCTGCACACAGAGCGTCAGCTGACCAGGTCGGGCTCTCAACTCACGTGTTGTTAGCCACGAATTCGATTCCAGGGGCGTGCATACCCGATTTTGGCTTACCGTTGTAACAAAAAGAAAACATAACATAACATGTTTCCTTGCAAGGATTACTACTTGAACACGAAGGACAATTATTAGAAACGTCACAACTATACACTCGAAACAATCGAGAAGACATCAAGCATCCTACTGAGAAATATTAAATGTAAGCTTCAAGTGAATCGGATGAGAAAGACGACAGATTTTCGGTAGGCATGGTGGATCCACATTGAGCCCAACCTAAAATTTTGAAAAATCAAGTAAAACCTATAGCCCACGTTTGAATTTATCTTCTACAATACATACAATGCGCTCTATCCTAGAGGACCCCAGGGCTATGTACTCCAG
This sequence comes from Brasenia schreberi, assembly GCA_036023115.1. Classification (NCBI taxonomy): domain Eukaryota; kingdom Viridiplantae; phylum Streptophyta; class Magnoliopsida; order Nymphaeales; family Cabombaceae; genus Brasenia; species Brasenia schreberi. Next base: position 1,813,689 of record JAYKKT010000016.1, read on the forward strand.
CCTGAAAATTTTGTGCAATCTCCTTTAGATTCAAAAGGTCCTGTAATAGACAACTATAAGCCACAATCAATGAACCCCCACCCCCCCCCCCCTACCCCTTACCCTAAAAAAAAAACAAGTCAAATGAGGTTAATCAACAAAAGGAAAAAGAAGTTCCTAAAAAGGTTGAAAAATACTATATGAAACTTTGTGCACTATCCAATTCATCTTCAAATCGCTTAAAATGCAGATTGAATGCTTGAGTTAAGCTTAACGTTCAATGAGTCAACTGGGAGACACTACTAGAGTTCAGTTTGAGCTCGACCTTACTGTTAGACTGGTCATACAGCTTGGGGTCTGCTCAATAGGGTTGCTTGTCGATATTTTCAGATTATATCACATTTGTTTTGTTAACTTTTCTTGCTCAAGATTGTGCTCGTGTTGAGATTATACTCGAGCTGGCCTTGAAATCAGATTGCCTGTAGATGCAAGCGACCTCGATTCAGCTTAGGTTTTAAGACTTCTAAATGAGTTAATGTCGAGCTTGATTAGGATGCCTAAAATAAGCTCGAGCTCCGCTCTGATTTATGCAATTTTTTAATAATCTAATTCGGTATATACCAAGCTCACTTAAGATTGGAAACTTCCCGCGTTATTAATTAAAGTGTTGTGAACACAAAACAGCTGGCTGCTCCTGGTCCTAATCCAGTATCATAGATGAGATCAGACACACACACACACTCAAATTATATATATACATATCCATATACGTACATCTCTGTGTGCACGTTTTCTACACTACAAAGTCATTAAAGCACTTCCACTAATAAGTATTCACATCATTTAAGCGATCCTCCTGTTGTTGTGATTTATCCTCTCCTAATTCATCTTGAAGACCCTAAATAACATGTGAGAGATACACAAAAACCATGAATTGCAGCTATGTAGGACCAAGACAACATGCTGTTGGGAGGGGGCTTTGTGACCACATAACACTTATTCATATTATGAATTTGGTTACTCGGTTTTGGGTCCTAAACAGAACCGATTTTATAAAATTGTAAATCAAAACTCAAACATTTTTTAATAGAATCAAACCGATTTGGTTTCCTTATTCGGTTATAACTAAGTAATGCTCACCCCTGAGGACATTTGAAAAATAAAATAGACACGTATGCACAAACATGTTTTTAAAAATATCTCATTGATTAAACCCCTAAGAATTTACATATATAATTTAGTGTTCAAAAATCAGCTTTATATCAAAAGTGAAACTTGTTCAAATACTATCAATTAATAAATAATATATAATGTTTGCATGCCTGCGTGCCATGTGCAGGATCTTGCCGTTGTGTCTGTGGATAGTACTTGGCATGCATTTGAGGTTTTCTCTACGACTAAGAGTTGATATAATTACTTAGATATTAATATACCTTCTACGCCACTACAATGCATGTAAGTTTATATATACGATCCATTTGAGATATGACTTCCAATGTTTTTAGAAAGACGACCCGAGACATGTTTTTCAGATTTTATTCATTAAATCTTTAAGAGATTTCTTGATTAAGTAAACAAAACCAATCTTCATAAAAGTTTAATACTTAGATTGTAATGTTACTCAAACAATAATCAAAAACCTGCATGCATGACAAATATTGTGTTATAAGATATGTAAACATCATCTAGCAACAAACTCTTTAAGATTGCAAAGTGCTTGAATTAAGTCAAAAGATGGATCAATGATGCAACCCACATCTCAATGCAGGATGCAAGTGAAAAACACACTATATGAGTTCAAATATCGACAAACTCCATCATATTTCCATCGATATGCTTTCAAATCAGGCTCAAACACTCTAGATATTCCAAGTGAGCTTTGGGTCGAAAACCTCATTAATGATGAATTTTATTCTGAACATTGTCACAACATCTTGATAAAGTTGCTTGGACTTGGTTATCATTCCTTATATTTTATTCTTTTTAAGAAACTGAAATTTGTTCTATTAACATGTGGTAATCATAGTTGCTTAAATCTTTATCATATGGATATGACTACTCTTTAGTCCACGAGGAGCAGAACATCTCATCTATCTCCAAGTATGTTATGATTTTCCACAAAATTTTATGATGTTATGAGGGCGAGTGCGATCGAGCATACACACAATTCTACAAAAAGTGGATTGAGTAAATGGGTAAAAATTGATCAAAGTGGGAAGAAGCTTATAAAAACTTGATGTGACTTCATCATTTGGTTGAGCGCCAAACAGAGGCCCCATTTGGACATGCCATTGCCAACTCTATATAGAAGCTTGAGTAGGAGAAAGGGGATGGCGATGATAAATGAGGAACACAACATTGACGAGAGAGAGGGAATATCGATAGACAAGAAAGATGAGATGAGGTTAAAGGAAAGTGGGTTGCTATTTGCATGCCCTGTTTTGCTATTTACACACCGCAAATACTCCCTGCCCCACTACAAACACTTCTTCGGCTCCTCCTGCTACCACCACCATTCCTCCCGCAACCACCATACTTCACTCCAAGCATTATCATTACTACCGGCAAGCTCTTCATCTCCCTCTTCTCCTCTCCTGTCCTCTCTTCAGTAGCAGGATGTCAAACTTTCATCGACACTATCAACCTCTTCAAAATTTTTGCAAGAAAAATACGAAGCAAACACCCATGAGAACATTTGCCTTGGGATGCAGGCTCTCCTTTAAGCATTTACCTTAAAAGGTAGATGCCTATGGTTTGTCTCTCAACATCAAATGTCTGTGGGAGTGTATGCCTCTCTAGATAGATGTATCCCTGATCATTTGCTTTGAAGAAGCGTATGCTCCCTAAAGCGTCTCCTTTACTGCCTCCTTATTTTTATCTTTATCATTAATGTGATTATGTATGGCTAATTGTGAGAGATAAAAGAGCCACGCAGTTATAACTTTAGAAAGATTGGAACATTTTAAGGAGATTATGTACTAAGGCCATTTACGCAACTCCAAGTGAGCATAGCCCCAAAAGATGATGCTGAATATAGGACTGCCGAATGTATAGTACTACCTCTTGATATGACTATATTAGGATACGAAGATGAGGTCAATCCTTCACATTGTCATGCATAACAATATGATGAGATAGGCCCTTCTTGTGATGTAGTAGAAGGTAAAAACAAAGATGATGATTATAAGGATGATGAGAAAGGTGATGAGGTCAGTACTCTTTCAATTCCAGATCTACTTCTAAGTTTTGCATGTCATATCACATATAAATTGTAGCAGGATCAAGTAAATAGTGGATATGAGTTTGATTGGTAATTAAGATAATTTGTTTATGTCTTGAATATTATTATAGTTGATGTGACTTGCATAAAGTTATAGAGTATGTTGAAACTGATCACTATTAATTCATGACAATTAAAATGGTTTTTCAATAAAATATGATGATAGAGGATAGTGACATACAATTGATCAGTTGGATGGAGATTATCTACCTGTTTGGACTATATGTATGTAGGGAGAGTTACTTTATAAAGTGTTGGATCATGCATTTCTTATTGATTTATCAAATGATGGTTGCCATACACTAACAATTTATATATACCATAGGGTGAGATAACTATTATCCTACATGATGCTCATGAGATCCTCACCTTCGGATGAATGAACATCTTGTTGTGCTCATGAATGAGATAGAGACACAAGGAAATGAAGTTATTTTAGTGACCCTTTTGAACATGAGTATCGAGTATGTGGAGGTGCATATAAGGTTTGAAAGTGTGAAGATGTACTTGCTTTGAGAAAGATCTCACAAGCACTTATCGATTTCAATGGCAAGGACAATGTTACATTTTTTTTACCAAGACAAGTCTAGGGATGAGATGCTAGCTGTCATTGTGCAATAGCTAGCCCATGATGTTCGTAGAGTTGGCCACTATGTCTAGGGCTTGACAGTGTTTGTTTGCTTATTTGTATCGATAATTACGTAAACTTTTCATACCGATGCACAAAAACAATTGGTCATACTACTCTACTTTATGTAATAATTGTCCTCTCTATATTGCTTTAAGTTAATATAATAAGTTTCCTACAATGTTTTAATAAAAAATATAATGTGTGTTTTTGGCATGGACGTATGAGTATTTTCTAGTCTATAAAGTGAGTGTGTAATTAAAATAGTCTCGAGTGGCTAGATGGATGGGAAATGTTACTCATAGCCAATCTCCTACATCTTGTTATGCTTGGTATTATGAGAAGTTGAACCTAATGATAACATATAAGAATTGTATATATCGCATTGAAATTTATTTATAAGTTATATATTTAACAATCTTATTGGTATCATTGTTTCTTTTTTTGTTACGTATTGATTAACAACACTATTTTTGGAAAAACTATATCACCCATAAGAACAAACTATCTCAGTATCATAGTTGTATCCATTGTTTAGATGTTGTGGAGGTATATATATGCTTATAGAGTAGTTTGTCAGTTTGGTCATCGATGATTATCTTTAATGTACTTGATGCTTACTCTATTAAGCCATTAAATATATTCCTCATAAGGTTTTCGTCAGATACAATGCTCTTTCTGAAAGCAATCACACTGGTATCAACTTGTATGGAAGTAATGAAATCAACCCTTAAACAGATACATGATAACTCATAGTTTGGATTTGCAGTAGTGCTCACTTTGATGAACCGTATGTTTTCCTGTGGATTAAATGATAATTATGCCTATTTTTCTGAAAAATTGAAGCAACAAAAAGTAAGGAACAAAATAGTAAATGCAAGAATGATTAGATGTGGCACACAAACATGAGTGGAAGTTTTAAATCAATTATTAATGCAAGCATGATGAAATCAAGTACATTTTCAACTCCGTCTTATCTATTTTATCCCTGATATCTCCATGAGGATCTTTTTGAGCCTCGCCTAAGGCTTTTTGAGGCCACTGATTTTAATGGTGTCAAGTTTGGTCTCCTTCTTGAGATCCTCCAGCCTAGCTAGTGGAGAATGCAATTCTTATTTCTCATAGACAAACTCTTTAAATGAATTGAACTCTGTCTCACAAGCAGTTGATGCTTAGGATGTTAGAGAATTGAGGTCAAACAAAGCTCAAGAAGCTTCAATAGGAGCTCATGGTAGCATTTATAGAGAACCTTGAACTTTCCCTCAAGGAGGTTGATCTCACCTTGGGTTAATATCCTTGTAACTTCTAGATCTCTAGTGCGTAAAGATACCTCATCTAATTCGTAGAAATCTCAAGGTGGGTTCTAGCAAGGACAATTACTTGATGGCAAACATAGCATATGCACTCCCCATAGGTGGCTATAGAGGTGAGTTGGGCTTTCATGAATAACTTGCAGGTACAATGGGTCTTGAGCGATTCATGAACCTCAACGCATATATCGAAAGCCTCATTTATCTGATTAACTAATTTGAGAGGAAAGGCATTGTCCTAAATATTAAACAATAAATGAAAGTCATGGACTGTTGCATCTAGAATGGACTCAATGGAAGGGAGTCTCTCATCAAGTTGGTAGATCATAGATGTTAAAATGTCTTGAAACATACTTTAAAGAGAGTCATTAGGCCTGAGAGGTCTGTTGAAGCCAATAGATTCATAATCACTAGAACCTAGGATCTGCTTAGTAGGCGTCTCACATGATGGAGAAAGTTCTTTCTAGATGGCCTCAAAAAATAGTCAAGGTCATTATCAATCAAGTCCTCCACATAAATGAGACCACGGACACGTGAGATGTGCTTGTCATCTTTGATCTCTTTGTACGCCTCATAGTCCTCACTGAGGTAGCCAAATCTTGAATTGTTTTCTATGTAGAGAGAAACTAGAGATTCAGGTTGATCTATTGGAGTAGGCAAAGAACAACAATGAGACTGTCTATAATGGACTTTACATGATTTGGTTTATTATTGGTAGCTCAATCTATGCCATAGTCAACAACCTTGGCCAATACTCTTCTAGCAGAGTCATGTCTATATGAATGTCAGACCACCAAGTAGTAAAATCCATGTCAGACCACCAAGTAGTAAAATCTAGAGTTTCTCTAGAGCATGGATATGAATGTAAAAACCAAAAAGGAGATTCCTTCTCATGAGTCCCTAATGATCGATCGATGATATCCAAGTTGTTTAGCGAGACAATGAGGAATATAAGGTTTATCAATTATTGGATTGAACCTTGAAGACCGAGATACTCCACAAAGTCAAAATCTAGGAGAGAATACTTTTGATACTCCTATATCTATTAGATTCACAATGAATGCTATGGTAGAAAGTGAGCCAGGGAGTCAAGGTACAAAAAAAGTTGCCTCACTAGGATGAATGAATCTTAATCGACCAACAATATCCTTGAAAGACAAAGAAATAGGAGTGAGGCTTAAAGCTGGCACCAATGAATCTAACACGATTAGTTGAGAAGGCAAATGAGCAAATCTAACTTCTAAAAGATACAAATAGATTCAATCATATCCGTCCTCCTACTAAATTCGTAGAGCCACCACTCCATAGAGCCTCAAGGGCATAATTTGTTGAATGAACACCATGGCTAAGAGATAGAGAGGTGAGTGATAGTTTCTTACAAGACATGATGGTGAAATATACCATGCATATTCACTATTTACTTACTATCACAGATACAAGTAACAAAAGAGCATAACTATAACATCAAGAAAGCATGATGTTCCACATTTGATATGGCTCCAATACTTAAGTATTTGCAAATGAAGTCATCCCCAAAAAGATGTAAATAGAGTTTGGAGATGCCAAAATCTCGGTCAATCTAAGAAATAGGGTCAACACCATCAATAGGTAAATCGGAGATCTCCCAAATATCTACAATTATAAGAGACATCATCCTAAAAGATAATTATAAATAATTATATTGAGAGACTCATAATGCAAGGAAAGACTATAGGAGTTTGCCATAAAAGTGGATAGCTAAAAAGGATAACATGATTAGGTTGTAAATATCTCATTTTAGCTAAAGATGGTGCTTCTATTCTTGGACATGATCTAATCAGTCAATATATAGTTGATTAGTTGACAACCAAAAATAGACAAAATTAGGGTATTAGGACATTATGAACTCATTAAGTGATATGATGATACCCAACAAGACCATTAAGTGATATGGCAGTAGGAGGAAGAGCATCTATGGAATTAGAAGCCATGGATGCAAAGGAAAAGGGAATTTCTTTCGCTAAAGGGGTCTACAATAGGAAGAAAGTAAAGAAAAAATAACTCAGTCCTTATAAGCCCAAATGATACTCAAGAAGAACAAAAATCCCAAGAATAATGTGAAAAGAGAGGCTTTTTCGGTGATAGATGATGATAGCAATACAACTTATATTCTAAAAAGAGAATATAAATATAAAGTTGCAAGGGGCATGTGTTGATGTCGAAAAATTGAGAGGGCTACATGGCAAGCTCTTAAAGGTCTAAAGAAGGGACACCAATTTGGGCCCATGATATCATTGAGCCTCAAGGCTTGACATAATGATGGTAATGACTATCGTGCCGTACCTACATTCCATTAAGGGCAGCATCGATGAGGCAAGTAAGAAGTTGTTGGAAATAGTATCCATGAAGAACATGTTTAATTATTGCCGCTTCGAGGGAGGTCTATAAATAGCAATTATAATTTTTATGCAAATGATAGAATTAATCACATTGCAAGTCTTTTTGTTCTTAGCATACTTCTTTCCTATTTTTTCTAGGAATGGATTTAGCTTAGCTTCTCTACGTCCATCCCCAATGCGACAATGCTATGCCTTGCCTGTCATTTCGTTTCTAAGACCTTGTGATTCTTATGACAACTTGAATATACTCAGTGAGATTCCCCATAATCCATTCCCATCGCTTCAAGTCTTATCCATTATCTCCTTTGAGAATGAGGGTAAGAGTTCTCTGGCACATCTTGCATCGTGTCCCATTTCAATGAGTTTCATCAAGTTCTATTTGAATTGGATCACTCTTGATGACAACAATAACTATGTTAGGGTTGTAATGGTTAAGTTGTGGTGTTCTTTTGTTTTTTGTCCTGTTCCACAGGAAGTTAAAGATTATTTTTATGTTATTCAACGACATAATGCTCATATTGCTTAATTAGGGTGAAGTTTTAGTCAATTAGGATGGAGCCATGGTTGCATACTCTCCTTTAATTTGATTTTTGTTGGTTTTAAATCGAACCCACAGTAAGAATTCCAATCGGGTTAATGCTGGCATAACCTTGGTTTGTTTTGTATGTTCTGCACTTCTGTCGTCAAAATGCTTGTGGTGTAAGTAGTGGATGACCACTCTCGACCCTATTGCTAACAACGACCATGAAATGTGAGAAGAAGGGACATCTTCTTGTATTTCATGAGATCGTATTTTCTAAAGTTAAGCATTTATAAAAATGATTTTCAGTTTTTCAAAAGTAAAACTCACCCATCTCCCGGATAAAAGAAAGATATGACTGTTAAAAGGGAAAGTCCAAAGCGGTAAACACAGAAGACAGAAAGCCATATATAAATACAGAGTTTACATAACTCAGATGATAGAGAGAGAAAATTGATACTCTGTTTTACGTCTTCTAAGAAAACCCTCTATGGGTAACCCCAAAAACGAAATATACTTCTACTACACTTGCAAAAGGAAATATAGGAAAGGAAAGAAAGCAGGAAGAAAAACCATAGAGGCGGTCGACTTCCACTGTGCACAACTGAACCAGACAAGACAAATGGCTAAGGAGATCGATGACTACCCCAACATCTAGTATCAGAACCCTACGGCAACGATAAATAAGTACGTGGTCCTGCATTCAAAACAAAAACTATTAGAGAGGAAACAAAAAAAGTTTTTCGGCATAAATTGAATTTTTTCCTTTAAAATAGAAAATAGAGAGAAAAAGAGAAAGGCCATAGGCAAATAGCCAGAAGCCACCCGATGAAGGTGGTCTATGGCAAAGCCGAGGCGGTCAGAGGCCAAGATGCGACGGTCTGAGGCCAGGCCGAGTTGAACAGCATGACCCGAGGCGAGACCAAGGCGGCCCAAGGATATGCCAAGGCAGAAAGAGTCGCAAGGAACAGAGGCCGTAGACAGAAAACTACCAGAGGCTGAAAGGCTGGAGAAGAAAGAACAAGGAAGGGCGATAGCCGCAGTTGGGCAGCGACAAGGGCCGCCCTCCACCAACGGCAACCCCTCTCTCTCCCTCTCTCTATATATATATCCTCGAAAACCACAGTTTTGCAAAACCACAGAAGTGTGAAATGACCATTTTCCCCTTCATGGAAATAGATTTTATGGAATACCAGAGGGCAAAATTATAGAAATATCTTGATATTTTGGGGTGAAAAGATAATTTTACCCTTGTTAGTGTAAAAGGTCTTTTCTAACCCCTAACAGTCGGTGAAACTATAAAATATCAAGGTATAGTTTTAATGTATTACCCCTAGAGATTTCAAAATATTACAGAACCCGAGACTTTTGGTGATTTTAGGATATAGCCCTAGTTGTCTTACAAAATATCTGTTATACCTTCCTAGAAAGTACAAAAGTGCCCTTACACTTTTTGTGAAATACCATGAACAATATTTTTTCACATTCAGTCCTAGTTTTTTTATATTTTATCCAGAACAATACATGTAGGTTAAATAAACTGCAGAATGTTGCCTGAGAATATTAACTTCCTGGTTTTTACAGTATTTCTAAAATGGTACTTGTAGGTTAAATTAACAGCAGTACAAACTCATGCTATATTTACTATTTAGTACCTAGAACTTATGGATATCATATTTAGGTGCCTGATTAATTTTTGTGATTCTTTATGAAATATCTTATGTAAATCCATCTGATGCATGCCTTTATGTTTTCTATTTTAAAACATACAAACTCTTTAGTTACTGTCTCTACCAAAAGTTTAAAAAGAAAAATGATTTCAAAAATTTGCGCATCTAAATTGACAAAGATAAAAAAGTTAAATGGCCTAAATTTCCAAACTTGGAAAATAAGAATACCACTGGCCTTAACTTTAGAAGGAGTCGATTATGTACTAAAAGAAATTGTTTTACCTCCTATTCTTATAGCAACAGATGAGGAAAGAGAAAAGTATAAGACATTTCTAAAGGATAACACAATAACTAAGATTATAATGTTGACATACATGAAAGGCGACTTAATTAGGGTCTTTGAGAAATTTGAAAAGGGAAGAAAACTATTCGATTCCCTGACCACTAAATATGATACTACAACCAAGCTGCATGTATAACTACCCCTTTAAAAGTATAATTCTTATAAAATGAAAGAAGGTAACAACATAGTTGAACATGTTAACCAAATACCGGTAATGGCTAGAGATCTGGTTGTAGCTAAGTTAGTCATTCTTCAGTCGATACAAATATCCACAATCCTAAGCAGTCTTCCTCCTTTCCGGAACATAGTAACCACAACTCTAAGAATTGGACCTAATGTTACCCTTTCTGAACTCCCGTTGAAACTAGCAATTGAACAAGAACATATGAATAAGAACAAAAGAGAAAAATTGATAGTTGCTAGAGATGATTTAGGGTCTAGCTCCAAAAACTACTAGAAAAAAGAAAACCAATTTTTTTTTGGGTAAGAACAAAAAGTAGAGCGGTCAAAATTTTAAGAAATCATAAGAATCTGCTTCTCGGGTAAAGTGCTTAAACTGTGATAAGATTGGGCACTACAAAAGATACTGTCGCAACAAGATGACTAATGGTGGCAACAACGAATGATGTGGCGTAACGAAGAAGTAGGAAATAATTTGCATGATTTCTGAATGTCTTTACATGGATCGCCCGATGATTGGTTGTGGATTGATTCTAGAGCTACCCGATACATATCGGAGAGCAAAGAGAGAGCAATGGGCCTTAAGTAGTTCCAACTTGGTGAGCATCAAGTATACATGAGAAATAACACCTTTTCTGATGTTCTTGGGATTGGGTTATTTAGGATTTTTGTACAAGACATACCAATTGTATTTACATATATATTAATTATGCCCTCTATTAGGCCCAATCTTGTATCGGTTTCTGCCTTAGTAAAGAAAGGGTTTGAGGTCAGGTTTGTCCCTAGGAAAGTCACTGTGGGAAAGCATGACAGGATAACATTTTCTGGTTTATTTGATGTTAAGCATGGGTTGTTCAAACTGAACATTAATGAAAATGAAAGCTCTTCTTCTATTTATATTGAGAATGCCTATGTGATTGATGTGAATGTATGGCATAAAAGATTGAAAAATATAAGTCTAAAGAAGTTGAGAAAATTAATCAACTTTGACTTATTGTCCAATTTTTATGATAACACTTTTAATAAGTGTGAAACCTATATACAAGAGAAAATGACTAAAAAATCAGTTCTCAAAAAGGTAACTAGGGAAATAACCCTATTAGAGATAATTTATACATATTTATGTGGACTGTTTAGAGTAAGGACACATCATGAAAAAGTTTATTTTATAACTTTTATCGATGATTACTCAAGATATATTTATATATCTCTTATCACATAAATCTTAGGTACTTGAAATATTCAAAGAATATAAGCAGAAAATAGAGAACCAATTGGGGCATAAAATCAAAGTCTTGAGATCAGATAGTGGTGGAGAATATACTTCAACAAAATTTTTGGAATTCCATAAAGACTTTGGTATTACGAAGCAAAATACGATGCCCAAGACACATCAACAAAATGGTGTAGCAGAGGGATATAAGAAGACCTTACTAAACATGACAAGGTTAATGTTAATCGATGCCTCTCTACCAAGGATATTTTGGGAAGAAGCAGTAAGTACAACTATGTATATACTCAATAGAGTACCTTATAAAGTTGTATTATCTACACTATACGAGATGTGGTTTGGAAGAAAACCAAACCTAGGTCATCTTAGGAGGTAGGAATCTGTTGCTCATGTAAAGATCCTTGACTAGTATAGAGATAAGCTAGACAGTAGGTCCTTAATATACATATTTATCGGATATCTAAAAGGATCTAAAGAATATCAATTTTATCATAAGAACCATGGTATGATAGAAAGCAGGGATGCAGAATTCTTAGAAGAAACTAAGAATGATATCCTTGAGAATGATGATGATTATGTCAATGATCTAGTAGGTCTAATCCATTATCTTTTGAACCCATTGATGAGCTTCCTGAGTAAACTGAATCTTTAAGTGGACACAAGAGGCCTAAGGCTAAATCATCCCACTTGAAGGATTATCACACGTACCTTGTAGAGGAGGTATGTAATTCAGTAGATTTAGATGAGCCGACTGATAACTTGACTTATTGCTGACTGATAACTTGACTGATCCATAAGCTATTGATTCATCTGAATCGTTAGACTGAGAAAAAACAATAGATGAAGAAATTGAATCCATTGAGAAAAACCAAGTCCTTGAGAATGATATGATTATGTCAATGATCTAGTAGGTCTAATCCATTATCTTTTGAACCCATTGATGAGCTTCCTGAGTAAACTAAATCTTTAAGTGGACATAAGAGGCCTAAGGCTACATCATCCCACTTGAAGGATTATCACACATACCTTGTGGAGGAGGTGTGTAATTCAGTAGATTTAGATGAGCTGACTGATAACTTGACTTATCGCTGACTGATAACTTGACTTATCCATAAGCTATTGACTCATCTGAATCGTTAGATTGAGAAAAAACCATGGATGAAGAAATTGAATCCATTGAGAAAAACTAAGTCTGGGAGTTAGCTGATTTGCCAAGAAGAAGGAAAGCTATAAGTTTCAAATGGGTTCTCAAAAAGAAATATAAGGTCAATGGTTTGATCGACAAATTTAAAGTGAGGTTGGTTGCAAAGGGTTTTTCTCAAAAGGAAGGAATAGATTATGTTGAGACATATTCTCCATTTGCGAAATTTGCATCTATTAGAATAATCCTGGCTTGTCCCGAGGTTGATTTGTTGTCATCTTTGCTTCCAGCAAAGTCAGCATCTGAGTAACCTATTACTTTCAGTTCATCTCTTGAAAACAAAGTTTCAAGTATTTTGTTCCTTTAAGATATCTCAAAATCCTTTTCAGAGATATCCAATGCTGCCATCGAGGATTACTTTAATATCTACTTACAAGACCAACAACAAAGCTGATATCAGATCTTGTGCATAATATAACATACATCAGACTGCCCACAACCTGTGCATAAGGAACATTAAGCTTATTATCACCTTCATCGGGACAATCAACCTTGTTCAATTTAACCCCTTTTGCAACACGTGAAGATTGAAACTTGCATTCACCAATTTTGAATTTCTTCAGGATATAATCAATATATCTCTCCTGACTTAAGCATAGAAGTTTTGATTCTCTATCTTGAGAAATCTTTATACCCAGGATATAGGATGCTTCTCCTATATCCTTAATTTAGAACCTTGAGTTTAACCATGACTTGGTTTTGACAATAAACTCATTGTCATTCCCAATCAACAATATGTCATCTATATATAAAGATAGGATGACAAAGTGGCTCCCACCGTTCCATACATATACACAGTAATAAAGTTCATTAACCACAAACCCAAGTTCAATTGTAGCATTTTGAAAAGTCAAATACCATTGACGAGGTGACTGTTTCAGGCCATATAGGGATTTTCTGAACCTATATACTTTATCTTCTTGACCTTCAATTTTATATCCTTAAGGCTACTGTATATATATGATTTCATCTAAATCTTTGTTTAGAAAAGTAGTCTTTATATCTAGGTGATGTAAATCCAAATCATAATATATTGATATTCTTATTTGGAGGTGGTTAAATTTCTTGGGCATGCAAGAAGCAAGGTTGTGTAGCATTGCATACACAAGAGGCTGAGTACGTTGCTTGCAATATGGCTGCTACTAGTGCTGTTTAGATAAGCCACTTCATACATGATTTGAAGCTAGATATAGCTAACGAGTCGATTGTTATATATTGTGACAACATTGTAGCAATTACTCTTATTAACAGTAGAGTCGATAACTCACGAAACAAGCATATAATGGTTAAATATCACTATGTTCATGATATACTAAAAAAAATGAAATAACTATATGTTATATGCCAACTATTGATATGTTGGCTGACCCCTTAACAAAAGGTCACAAGAATTGTTTACTAAACATGTAACCCATATGGGGTTGAGATATGCTAAGTTTATAAGTGTAGAAAATATACTTAGTTGGCAGTTATAATAGAAAAATACATTGTTTGTGGAAAAACCGTATAACGGATGTAAGTTGCAATTTAGTTGTAACAAGAAAATAAGATACAACTTGGTAAACCGCAAAGTAGTGAGAGGAAAATAAGTGTATCAAAAGGATTGGCTCTAGTGGCCAAGTGAGAGATGTAAGTAGTGGATGGCCACTCTCAGCCCCATTGCTAACAACAACCATGAAATGTGGGAACAAAGGCCCTCTTCCCAGATTTCATGAGATCGTATTTTCGAAAGTTAAATGTTTATAAAAATGATTTTCAGTTTTCTAAAAGTAAAACTCATGCATCTCTTGGATAAAAGAAAGATATGACTGTTAAAAAGGAAAGCCCAAAGCGGTAAACACGGAAGACAGAAAGCTACATATAAATACAGAGTTTACATAACTCGGATGATAGAGAGAGAAAACCGATACTTTGTTTTACGTCTGATGAGAAAATCCTCTATGGGTAACCCCAAAAATGAAATACACTTATATTACACTTGCTACAAGAAACACAAGAAATGAAAGAAAGTAGGAAGAAAAACCACAGAGGCAGTCGACTTCCGCTATGCACAACCGAGCTGGTAGAACTACACTCTTAGACCCATATGGATTTGTAATAATGGTTTCAAAGAATCATGGTTCTGAGTTTGATTCGTGAGTGGTATTGATACTTGGATTTTCATATAATAACAACATGAGAGAAAAGAAGACACTTGGGTTTTGGTACGAAGGCTATTTCTCCCTGGTGATGATGTTTTTGACTCAAATTGAACTTGTAGAACTATAATTTGATGCTAGTGATAAGTTCCTTATGTGATGCTCGATGGAACTTGAAACAATGGGAACCAAAAATCAAGGTGAACACTCTCTTGGAGCAACTGCGCCTGAAAATCAATACCAAAACACACAGTTAGCTGACCACTCCTCACACTCGAGCAGATAAATAAATGCACGTGTAGTTTTCGTTTTTTGGTACAATGGGGAGGCAGAAGCCAGATTGCACATTGGTATTGAACTCATGGCGTTCTTCTTGTGAGTCAATTCCCTAGCCAAGTGAGCTTTCATGGTTATAACTTTTAAAAATGTGTCTCTCAGCCGAGCAATATTTCGACTGCTGGTTAGCCGATATTGGGAATGGTATGGGAATATGATGGAAACCTTCTTCTCCGCCGATTTAGTCAAATCCAAAGACAGGATCTTTGGTTGCCCAAACAATATTTTAGTGCACCTGCCTTCTATGCTGTTTTCCTTACCAATATGAGGATATGGGGACACAATATTTTGGTTTGCTGTGACTCCAAGGTCAAGGCAGGAAGGGTAGAGTTAGAGCTGGCAAAATTGGACATGACACGAAAATCCATAGCAAAAAATGCATGTTCATGTGAGGAGTTGGGCACTTCGTGCAGTGCTCATCAGTTAGAAATAGTCAGCAGGACAAAAAAACGTGTCATGCTCCTGTATGGTCTAACACCACATCGTCCAGGTCCTCTTCAATGACCTCCGACGCCTCGAGTACCGGGGCTACGACTCCGCCGGCATCTCGATTGGCTCTGATTTTGTCTCAAGAGAAGATGCCCGCGGTAGTTCTCTGATGGACTCTCCCCTGCCCCTCCTCTTCCTGCAGGAAGGAAAGATTGATCAACTCTTTCGGGTCGGTTTACGAGAGTTTGGTGTTTCGGGTTTGGTTTTCGAATTTCGGCATCACGACCTTCTTCCGGGCTTCTATTGCAATTGTACTCTATCGTTCGTTTTAGTCTAGTTTTCCTTGTTTCGGTTTCGTTCAACTATTGCGTTCGGCAGTTGCGTGAAGGACATGAGGTCTAGTCTGTTTCAAGACGAGATTGTCTTTCGACTCCCATGCTCTAAAAATGCTATACTTCTTTGTTTATATCGTTGCTTAACGTTTATTTTGTTGCACTTCTTGCATCCTTTATGAGGTAGCCTTTGTCCGCTGAGAGAAAGCTTTATTCAACTGATTAAATTTGGAATAAAAGAAAACTGCCATTCCGTTTTATTCTTGAACTTGTATATACTCAATATATATATAACTAGGGGGGGCTAACTCCAATCGAAACATGGCTTTTCCGGGGTGTGTTGTCGGGTCAAGACAAATATTGCCTCCAGTGTATTGAAGCATACTCTCTCTCCTTTCTCTCTCATATTCTTGGACGAACAACCTGTTGAACCTCTGTTGTCCGATGTTCCTTGAGAGAAATTGACCACAGCAAGAATGACGTATTGAATTCTATATGAATGTGGTTCCTAACAGAAAGTGCTTGAAATGAGGACTTGATATAGAACCTGTTTCTCTAAATAAATTCAGCAACAGAGCATCAGTGATTCTGTTATATGATGTAACAACTACCACCTCGCTATGTGATGCTATCTTAGTGTCAAATGAAAGCAGTCACTAACGGGAAGCAATCTATTGACTAAGTCTCCAAGAAATTTTGCAGAAGTTTGTATTAGAATAAAACTGAAATCTGCAACGATTCTCCACAGTAAAGGATTACGAGGAATATGCACAGGAACTCCAAGGGGTGTTGAAGCGCTCTCCTTTAGGTTGATTTCGATCGAAAACCAGGTGTAAGCGGATGTTAGTGAAATTCCTTCAAAATACAATGGAGTTTCAGCCGATTGGTCTTGTATGAACTGTCCACTTTTGACAAAATAATGATGCTCTCAGACTGAACTGAGTGAATGTCACTCTTGTGCATGCTCAAAAGAACAAATACACAGGTAAAGAATCTTTCAGAAAATGAAACAGGAAAGAAGACATCTAATAGGGGAGGTTAGGCGATGAATTGATCTCTCTCCCTCTCTCTCCCCGTGTTGTTGTCCAAGCACTCCTCTTTATAGCCTCTGTTTCAGTCAACAGATGTGGTCGTTCAGTTGCAAAGAAATCAACGTTCACTACTCTAGTGAACATGAACCCTTTTAGTTGGTTTGAAATATCTAGTTAACGTCAACTGAGCAATAACGTTCCTCTTTACACCACTCAAAGAGATGTCAAAAAGTCTTTTATATACTGTTGAAAGACTAACCATTGAAAAACTAACTGAACAATGGCGTGTTTTATCGCTATTTCATCAAGACTGCAATGACGCCCTTTACGTTCAACATAAGGTGCTATGGTCGTGCCTCTTGGAGGATAGGATCATACACTCTTCATTGCCATTCTTTTATTTTGAAAAATTCACTCACATTACCCCACTATTTTCAAAATAAAACAAATTCTAAATTTACATTCATTCTGAAAATCTTGTATATTAGGTAAAGGTGTCTTACAAAATCTTTACTTAGTAAATGAGATTTACCTCTACAACAACAACAATTATGCCTTTTTCCATACTAGATGGGGTTAGCTACAAGAATTCTTTGTTTCCACATAGCCCTATCATGTGCCATGCTAGCAGTTAACTCACAATAAGCTAGATAATTTTTATTGTTTCTTTCTAACACTTTTGTGGTTGTCCTCTACATCTTTTAATACTTTCAAAATTTAGTTTTTCATACTCCACCCACGTAAGGGATCACCCTTGCATGGATGGTCCCAAGCTCTAATAAAGGAGGAGGGTTGCGTTAGGCTTATGATAGCCTGCGTAAAACTTTGTTAGATTTTTATACCATGGATTACATATTTACCTCCAATAAAAAAAATGATAGACTGGTTTTGAACCATTCGACTCATATGAATTAAAGTGTATGACTTACATATAAGATTTAAGCATCATCAATCATTATAATGGGATACATTAATGATCTTGTGTCAAGTACCCCTTTCATGTGTGCTTTAAGAGTTCAAGCTCCAGAACTCCACAAAGTGGCCTCACCTCACCCTCATATAGATACTTTATAAGAAGCTCTCTAGCATGAAAGTGTTATAGGTCTACTAAGAGAAATGCTCAACCTTCACTTCCATATCCTTATGGGTCTAAGTATCTTATACCTTGTGATGTGTTAGTAAGGAGGTACTTAGAATCACTCTAATGATGTACATTTGCTTATTAAACTCAAGACTTGATATCAATCAAGTGCGAGTTGAGTTTTCACCATTGGTGATCAGTGATTTGTGCTAATCCTATCTCATTTGATGCTTTCGCCATTAAATCCCTTCCTAGTCTTTTTGTCAAAGAATCTATACGATTCAACTTAGATTTCATATTGATAA
This sequence comes from Brasenia schreberi, assembly GCA_036023115.1. Lineage (NCBI taxonomy): Eukaryota > Viridiplantae > Streptophyta > Magnoliopsida > Nymphaeales > Cabombaceae > Brasenia > Brasenia schreberi. Next base: position 1,832,061 of record JAYKKT010000016.1, read on the forward strand.
CGGATATCACTTCATTCTTTATCAAGTCCTTTACATATCTATGTCTGATACCAATATGTCTAGATTTCTCATTGTATACTTGGGAATATGCCTTTGTCCATGTAGCATGGTTGTTTGTAAACACCAAAAAATTTCTTAAGAAAATATATTGTTAAAAATTATTTTCAAAAGGCCAATTTCAAGGTGCATAGGGTGAGACCCTAAGTCTTGGATGTTATAAAAATTAGAGCTTAGGTGAATGAGACATAAAAATATTTTGAAAGAGAGAAGAAGAAAATGAGAAATTTTGAAGGCTTTTGACTTCAGATGATAAAGCAGGCTTCACTAAAATTTATTCTATGAAGTAGGTCAACTATGATAGGTATTATACCCCTCCTTATATGTTTTCAACCTTAAATGAACTTTATTTAAAATTCTTGGGATAGATTCATGCATTTTTACCCGAAAGAGAGCCCTGTCAACTCAAAATAAAAAACCTATTTTTATTTTTTGCCCATGAGATTTTATCATAAGAAAATTTATTTATGTTGGATATTTAATATAGGCTGGTTTTTATATTTATTATGCATAAGAATTTCAGAACTTATATACACATTCACGGCACCAAACGAGGTTTTATTTACAAAAATGATGATTTCGATATATATATGTATATGTATAGGGAGATAGTTTTGCATAAAACTATCTTTTGGGCATCATTAGATACATAAATGCATAGGATAATCCATAATTCGTGGAATATACTTGTCATGCCCTTCTTTTGTTTTTATCACTATCATTTGGCTAAAAAGCTTTATATTTATATATATTTTAAAAACAAGACAAAAAGATAAACTTTTTTTAAAAGCTTATTATATACATTTATGTACATGCTCAAGCCTCGACTCAATAAGCTTAAGTCTTATTTGAACCCATTGGAATCTACTCATACTATGGTGCTGAAAATTCATTTCAAGTCAAATTACTTAGTCAAGCATTATATTAAAAATTCATTTTTGAGCCGAACCAAGCCTACCTTAGCCATGACTCACCTCACCTCACCTCATTAGAATCAACTCCATATCAAACCACAATGGGTCATTCCACTTTGATATTTCAAGGCCAAGAATTATCAAGCTTCATCAAGGTTCCAAAACAAGACAAACACTCAAATTGGAATCGGGTTACCATGAGAAGCCATTCATGCCATGTCAAGCAAACCAAGTCGAGCCACTCAAGAAGCCCCCAAGCCAAATGGGAATTAGCCATGCCCTTAAGCTATCAAGCCAAAATGGAAGCCACTTAGCCACATAAGGTTTTTAAAATCAAATGGAGATTATTTCAAATATTTAAAGTCTTATCCTTTTGGTTTTGTTAGAGATTTTATTATGATGAAATAAGGTTATTTCTTACCTCTAAGAGGATGGATCCCCTCTATAAATAGGCCCCTTGGCCTCCCCTTGTAATCTTCTCTCATCTCTCTCATTCATCAAGCATGAAGATCATCTCTCTCATTATAAAGCAATAATAATATTTCCAGGTATCAATCAAATAAGGTCGTCTCCTTCTCTCCCCTCTCTTTTTCCTCTTGTTTTTGGTGTGTATTGTTGTGAGAGATGATGTACTAAAGAGAGACTCTCTCAGGCCTAGGACGTATCCAAGTTATCATCATTACTTAATAAATTAGCCAATCAAAAAGGAAAGGCTTGTTGAGGGGGATTGTTGCTGTTTGATGCACCCTATCTAGTTCCTTTGCATTATTGTCATGCCTTAATAGCATTGATTCTTTATAGCATGTATATTCATATCAGTCACATCAAGTCTCTCACATCTATACATCTTGATTGCCATTAATTAGGTTCTAAGCATCCATTAAATCCCTTGGTCCATGCATCAATCCCTTTTGAATCATCTTGTATCTTTATTTTTTAGTTTTATTCTTACATAGATAATTTAATTCTTAGTCAGGTTAGAATTATTTTGTACATTAGATTTAATTCATGCATGTTGAAGATCCTATTCTTGCCTCCCCTTGCATAAATTTCTTAAATTTCGTGCACATTTGATTTTATAAATTATTTAAAATTCATGCGCACTGTATATAGGATGTATGCAAATCAAGGTTTTCTTCATCTTAAGATCTTTGCATATAAGAATCTCTTCAAATCAAAATTTTCTGTATCTTAAGACGTCTTCATATAAGGATCTCTGCAGATCATAAATTTCTACATATTAGGATTTTCTGCACCCTACAATTTCTGCATCTCAACACTTTTATAATCAGTTGCATATTCTATTTATTGTATAATTATTAATTAGAAAATTATTTTCTCTGGGTTGATTCTATCTGTATCCATATTAAGTTCATAACCCATTAGATCCATAACCAAATTAGAATCCATACCCATATTTGAGATCTATATCTATTTTAGAACCAAATCTCTATAAGATCCAAATCCAATTAAACCAAAAACTAATATGAATAAGAACCCTTTTTGCACACATTTCAATTTAAGTGTGTTGTGTAAACACCCTAAAATATTCTTCAAAAACAAATCCAAGCATGTTTTAAAATTTTCAAAACAAATTTAGTCTTGTTTTAATTTTAAAGATTTGAATATAGCTTACGAATTTCATAAAATACCAAAAACACAACATTTTTAAATGTTTTTAAACTTGAAGTTACAAAATTGAGTTTTGAAAGTTAAAAAGTGTTGATTTGACCAAAGATGAAATAAAACCTGGGTCAAAAGGGGATAAGGATGAATTTGCGAAAGACATGCCAAGGATTCAGGATGAAGAAATGGGTCAAGGCACGACCGACTTTCCAAAACTGATCTCAAGGCCAAAGCAGGATCAAATGAAGCATCCCAATCAAACCTCAAAGCAGAAGCAAGCCTAGATAAAGTAAAGGATTCAAGTCCATTTCAATTTAGGGACAAGCTGCAAATCCAATTCAACATGGAATCAAGATATAGATCCACCTCTGTTAAAATTTTCAAGAATTTTAGGGTCGTGCAACCATATAATTAAAATCGGAACATATCGTTGAAATCAGAACAAAACCTGTAAAACCCCTGTTTCCTACAATAGAGCTTGGGTTATCGTCTCATAACTTTGTCTACAGTGAATCAATTTAACTAAAACTGGTCTCATTGGAAATATGATATTCATATCTTCCCAACAAGACTACGTTCGTAAAGATTAGAGGTTGCGCACTGAGATACAGACGTTTTAGTAGACCTCTATATTTCTGTCACAGAACTGTCTCGAATGTTTGAGCAAGGGTCAATGTCTGATTTAATTATACACATTCACAACACATAAAATCAAAATAAAAATAGTTCTTGAATCTCCATTTTAGTCTCTGTTCACTATAAAATTTTTATAATTTTTGGAGATTGAAAATATATCAAGAAAAATATGGGAATAAGTTTTGAAAACAGGAAACTGACTCACGGAGCAAAAGTGGGTCACCTTTGCAAACAAAAACTGGGAATGAAACCCAGTGTTTTTCCAAAATAATATTTGAAGATTTCATTAAATTTGATGTTTTCAAATATATATATATATTTTAAAGTGTTTGAAACCTTCCATATATAAAACTCGGACAGTACGGAGGCAAATTCCCCGGAAAGAGGAGACGGCATAAAAAGGCAACAACTGAGCGCTTACCAATTTCGGCGTTGTTTTGCAAGGTAATTGGTCATTTTTAGTTTCAAGTACAAAAAAGGAAGGTCGACATCAAGAAAGGAAAGCCTGCATCAAAAGAGGAAGGTCGATATCAAAAAAAGGAAGTCGACGTTCAAAAAGGCAAGTCGGTGTTGTCCATGAAAAAGAAAAGCGATACTCGATTTGACAAGAAGTGACGCTTAATTTGGTAAGTTGCCAAGCCTTACCAATTTCAACATGGAAGGGTCAAGGCAACCTTTATACAATTTGGCAACTTTGAAATGCGATTTGGAAGCTACAAGACCTGGCCGATTCTAGCATGGTGGGAAGAGGGCCACTTACCATTACAAGTTCAGTCGGTCCCAGCAAGATTAAGCTAGAAGACCAACCTTCCAAGTCGTGGCTGATTTCAGCAACTCACCATATTATGTGCTAGACGAATTTAGCAACTAAATTCAATGAGTGGATAGCTCACAAAGGCAATGCACAGACATCCTTATACGGTTGTATTTTTGATGAAATTGGAAAGGTTTGTCTTGATGTCTTTAACGTGGTGCTTCACGTATTGGAAGATGGCCTATTAACAAACAGTAAAGGAAGAACAATGGATTTCAAGAACATGGTGTTGTAATGACATCTAATGTTGGAAGTAGCGTGATTGAGAAAGGTGGGTTCAGGATCGGATTTGACCTAGACTATGATGAAAGGGAAGGTCAATGCCAGCCCAATCAAGCAACACACACTTACCGTTTGCATCGTGGATCAGCTCCAGCTCCAGACGCCTAGCTTGGAAACTTCCCATAACGTGTGATGTAGAAAATGACAGGTACAACAGCTGGATTTTGGGCTAGAATGGGAAGGTCTTGGGCAGCATCTTCCTGCCTTATTTCATAAAGATATCATAAGGCAAATTTCCTTATGGATGGCTGCAGATAATGGGCAATTCGTGGCCTATAAAGAGGGGCTCAAGAAGGCTCTAAAGCATCGATCAAATCAGCCACCGATCCAGAAATCCATCGTTTACAACAGTAGAAATTCCAGCTCGGTGAACAATCCAGAAAGAGAGAAAGAGAGGGAGAAAAAAAGAACAGAGGAAGAGGCCACTGCCTATCTCTGAATGTCTATTACAAAACCTCCGTCGTCAGTCGCCACAGGTTACTATCTTTCCTTTGTTTTATAGTAAATGAAAGAGGCTGAAATTCAGGAATTGAATATTCCAGTGAATGTATTGATTCGAACGACATCCCTTTGATGTTTTTCTTTCTAATTCTTTCTACTCCATGGCATGATTGAAGATCGTAAACCTCTTGTTTCACGGATTAAGGCTAATCATTAGGCTATAGGTTCGTTTAAGCCGAAACTAGAACATACACTTTTTCTGAAAATCTGAAAATTTCCAGTCTACACTTTGCACACGACTAATCAAAGATTTTTCTGCAATTATTTACTACTCCAAACAAGTCAAGATTTATCTCACATAATCTAGACATATACTTGGACATCTGGTAAAATTTTTAGGATTTTAGACATTATTAAACATCTTCAATTAAATCCAAAAAGATTTACAAAAACTATAATAGATTCTAGAAAATCAGAAATTTCTGTGACACATGTCTGTTATTTCTTGAATATCTCTATGATAATGTACCAAATCGATTGAAAATAGTCTCTTTAGAAAGCTGAAATCCATACCTTTCCAACAAGACCAATTTCATAAAAAATTGAAGGTATGAGTACCGAAATAACTTAGTTTTTCTAAACCTCTGATCTTCTGGTATAAGTCTGTTTCAAGAGTTTGAATGATGTTTAGTTCTAGATTTAATTATGAGAATCTGTAATTTTAAAATTCAAAATAAAATATTTTTTGATTCTGACATGAATGTCTACCTTTTGTAAAATTTTCAGAAATTTTCAAAACTTAGAAGTATTTTAAAAAAAATCAGGAAACATGCCTCTGAAAACAGAATAAGTTTCTGTTTTTCAGAACCTGAAAATTTTCTAAGTTAAGAACTAAATCACGATTTCTTTAAACTCTTGAGTTGGGATTTTGTTTTTTTCGAAATTTATAGGATTTCAAATAATTTCCAAAGCGTCTAGGTTGACCCTTGAGTATCGATTCAAGAAGGCCTACGTCGATAAAAACTCACTTGTCCACGATCGTTTAAATAAGTCAGAAATCAAATCTTTGTTAGTTTGAGTAAATTAACTAGCACACTCGTGCTCACAACGTAGTCTCGGGAATTTCTTTTCAAATCTTAATAGGTTTTGAAATAAAAATTCACATCTACAAAAGCGAAAGCTTAAAAGAGTAATTTTTCATCAAAAATTCTCTTGGCCTTACACCACGGGACGCTTCAAAAGGGACCGTGGTAAACTCTTTCCCAAATCCCCACAGCTTATCTCAATGGAGAAAAGTTTACCATTAAAATCCCAAAGTAAGAATAGGACCTACTTATTTGGATTTCATTTTGTTTGAGAGTTAGACTTTGTTTTGTGAGAAATTGAATTTTAAAATGTTATTCAAAGTTACCTACAAAACCTCTACTAAGTAGTGGGTATTAAAACCCGAGTGAAGGGAAATGTAAGAAATTGAAAGTCCTTTTGATAGAAACCAAAAAGGAGGGTGCGTTTGAAAAGAAATTTCGAAAACTTGAGACATCAAAAGGAAACAATATGGGAACCATCTTGCTTGGGGCAGCCGACCTTCATAGGTTCCTTCTCAAGCTCACACAACTCATGTAGGGATCTCTAATCATACACTCCCCTTACATCTCATACCATAAATGCATACATCCATCAAAGGGTCGTTTATGCATGATCATCCTAGGACTAGGTGATTTTCTTGTCAAGTCCCATTTGGCTATGATTCCCTCCTTTACAAAAATCCAAGAAAATAGATGCTATGAAATGAAGAAAAAATTCATACTCTCAAAGACAAATTTGGGAAGAAAATTAAAAAAGATGTTTTCTTCTTTGACATTATCCAAATAAATTTGGATTAATGCCAAAGAGGGGCATCTGTAAACACCCTAAAATATTTTTCAAAAACAAATCTAAGAATGTTTTAAAATTTTCAAAACAAATTTAGGCTTGTTTTAATTTTAACGATTTGAATATAGCTTACGAATTTCATAAAATACCAAAAACACAACATTTTTAAATGTTTTTAAACTTGAAGTTACAAAATTGAGTTTTGAAAGTTAAAAGTGTTGATTTGACCAAAGATAGAATAAAACTTGGGTCAAAAGGGGATAAGGATGAATTTGCGAAAGACATGCCAAGGATTCAGGATGAAGGAATGGGTCAAGGCACGATTGACCACCCAAAACCGATCTCAAGGCCAAAGCATGATTGAATGAAGCATCCCAATTAAACCTTAAAGCAGAAGCAAGCTTAGATTAAGTAAAGGATTCAAGTCCAATTGAATTGAGGGACAAGCTACGAATCCAATTCAACATGGAATCAAGACTCAGGGTCGCACCATCCTAGCTCAAGTCGACTTGGCCAAGTCAAGAGCTCGACCAAAGACATAACCAAGGTCGAGTCAAGGTCGGCATCAAAGAGCCCAAGGACTGCACCAAGGGTTGCACCCAAGTGGCTAAGGTAAGACCACCTTGGGCTGGACCAAACTAAGCCACGTGTAGTCGGGTTTGTAGCAAGAGTTGCACCAAACCGAGCAGTGCCTAGCCTTCATCATGTGGGGCTGGACTTATCTTGACCTAGGGGGACCACCATGAGTCTCATGTGCCCCATGTGAGGCCATGTGACCAGCAACTCCCTCGGTGGGTTGGATCAAGTATTGGGCCAAGAACCAAACCATGCCCAACTTGAGTTCCCTTGAAGGCTATAAATAGAGGCCTTGGGAGTGGGTTCAAGGCATTGAAGAAGGTGGAGAGAGAGAGGAATAGCTGCAGCAAGAGAGGGAGAGGAAGAGAGAGAGGAGGAGAGAGAGGGAGAGAAAAAGAGCGAAAGAGAGAGGAAGGAGGAAGAAGTGGAGGAGTCGCTCCTTTGCCAAGGCCATCTCCACCCAAGGAGCCCTCCAATTAAGGTCAATTCTTCTTATTTTCTTTAATTTCATTTCTTCCTTCCTTTCATTTAATTAAAGGGGTTGTAATTAAGGAGTAGTGATGTAATAGATGTTATGCTGCCCAAATTTCGTTTGATTCATGCCTATTATGTGTTTGATTTAAAGTTCCTTCTACCCATTTCTTTCAGTTATTTACATTTTGATTGCTGTTAATTAACTTTTACATTCGGATGGAATACATTCATACACATTTTAAAACCTGAAAACTTATTTTCTACATCCTGCATATGTTCGATGTTTTATTTTTAATTTCTTTCTCTCTACTTCGAATGTTCTGAAATGTTGCACACCCAATCTGCACACATAAACCCTCCTTTAATAAAATTTTTAAGAATTTTGAGTCCATGCAACCATGTAATTAAAATCGGAACATATCGTTAAAATCGGAACATAACCTGTGAAATCCCTGTTTCTTGTAATAAAGCTTGGGTTATCGTCTCATAACTTTGTCTGTAGTAAACCAATTTTAATAAAACTAATCTCATTGGAAATATGATATTCATATCTTTCTAACAAGATGAAGTTAGTAAAGATTGGAGGTCTATGCACGGAGATATAGACGTTTTACTAGACCTCTATATTTCTGTCATAGAACTATCTTAAATGTTTGAGTAAGGGTCAATGTCTGATTTAATTGTACACATTCACAATACATAAAATAAAAATAAAAATAGTTCTTGAATCTTCATATTACTCTCTATTCACTATAAAAATTTTATAATTTTTAGAGATTAAAAATAATCAAGAAAAATCCAGGAATAAGTTTTGAAAACAGAACTAATTTCTGTTTTTTAGAACTTTGAAATTTCTTCTTCTATAGCCAAGTGCACGAGTTTGGCTAAGTGAGTGACAATTGAAAGTGAATTTTGAAAACACACTGGACTTGAAACAAATCCTCAAAGCATCTAGGCTGACCCTTGATGCCGATTCAAGAAGGCCTAAGTTAAAAAGTTCTCATTTTCCCACAATCGGCATTAAAGTCAAAAAATCATTTTTGTTAGTTTGAGTAAACTAATTGGCATGCTCGCGCACGACGTAGTTTTGTGAAAAATTATTTTAAGTCTCTACATAGACTTTGGATTAAATTTCCACATCTATATGTTGGTATTCTCCTTTTTATTAGCCAACAATTTTGTAGTACAAGAACCGACCCTTCCTGTCGGGACAAGAAGGTGATTTGTGAGCCGACCCTTCTTGGCTAGTTTTAGGGTTTTTATTGTATTTATTGTTTTGATTTTGAGCATCTTCGATTTGCACACTCCACACAATGTGCACCTAGAGTAAGACACACTTACTTGTGATACACATTCATTTAGTTACCCAATTATTTGTAGCACACACATCTACAAAGGTTTGGTGCGTATTGGATGTTATACTTTATAACACACTTACACACACTCTTAGCACTTAGAATTTTTTTAGGGTGTTTATATGATTTTTATCAAAAGCTACAATGTCTTCACATCCTCATCAAACCCGGTCTGAGGTTAAGATGGTGTCATTGTCTCATCAACTTCTTCCATAAAGAATTTTTTTAGGGTGTTTATATGATTTTTATCAAAAGCTACAATGTCTTCACATCCTCATCAAACCCGGTCTAAGGTTAAGATGGTGTCATTGTCTCATCAACTTCTTCCATAAATCATTTTGCTCAATCAAAGCCTAAACCCAAATGTAGGACTCACACATCAAAAAGTACATATAGAGATTATGAAGGTGAACTTAAATTTTTGAAAAATCAACTTAAACAAGTTAAACTCAAAATCAAATAGTGAAAGTTGAAAAAAGAGAGAGAGAAACCTTACATAATCTAAAAAGAAGTAGAATGAAACAAGAAAGTAAGCAAGTTCTTCGGGATCAACCAACAAGGGACCCTTCTATAGTCACACCTCTAGTCTCTTTGATTCCCTTAGTCCCTTCTCAACCTCAGTTAGGATCCTCCATCCCACTCACCCCTTAGGCATTTCATACACATAAGAGTCCATCCATAGATCTAATGTGACTGATAATCCATTCTAGGAAAATTATAGAGCCTTTGGTTTCTTTAGAACTCTATAGATACCTATATTTTGGGGTCCTACCTTCTGAGTCTCATATACAGTCCCTTCTAGAACAAGATAACCTACTCCATCTTGCTCCACCCAATTACCACTAGATCAAGATTCACGGTCCATGGATAATGCTCCAAATCCCATATGAGTTCTTCAAACTATACTCCAGAAACCCTTAGTACACTTGTAAGACTTTACCTCAGCCTCTTCAGTACACTCCTTTATCTCCTAAGCATTACACTGCTAGATCTCCTAAATATACACCTAAGTTACCCGAGTATAGTCCTTCATCTCCTAAGTATATATGTAGGTCACCGAGTTTGGTTTGGTTTTGGATCTCTTGTGGTTTGGTTTGGTTCTTATACCTAAAATGTATTATGGTTTGGTTCACGGTTCCCTGATTAAAACTAAACCATGAGAACCAAACTGAACCAGAGGCATAGAAACAATTAAAACTTAAAACCTAATCCTTTGACTAAAATTCCTCAATAAGGTAGAGCAGAAGGCAGAAGCCTTCGTTGTTGATCTCCTTCTACCCACGTGAGCCTTGCCTTGCATCGCTGCTCACCTTCTCTAAGTGCATGTGATCATATTTTGTAACTGTGTGTACTTATTTTGTTTTTCTCTTTTTGTGATTTACATTCATTGTGTCTCTAGATCTCTGCATTGTCTAAGGTTGTAATTGAACCTTACAAGAAAATGAATTGTGGAACATCCCTTTATTGATTCCATTTTTGTGAACTTGAAGGTTAAAATAGTATCAGGAATGCTACCACTCAGAATTGTTGCATCTTAATCCCAATACTAAGGTACGCGGTGTATCTTACCTTATTCGACATGTATAGTAGGGGACTTTGTTCTTTTTACTAATGAAATGTTGCTCATACTTGGTTATGAAAATTGATTGATGATTATTGTTTCAATTCCTTCGATTTTCTTGTCCAACAACACTTGAGAACTAAGGTTTGCGTGAAGGATCACTTCACTTAGTTTGTCTATTATATCATGATTTGATTTACCCAAACTCATATGAGCAAAAGCCTACTTAGAACCGTGGCTTAGAATCAAACCAAACCGAAACTGGTGGTTCAGTTTGATATAGTTCTGGCTTTATCATGGTTTGATTTAGTGCTCCAAAACTTGAACACCCCTACACCTAGGTCACCTGATTATGATCCTAGATCTCCTAAATATACACCCACATCACCTGATTACACTCCTAAATCTCTTGAATATACACCTAGGTCACCTGAGTACACTCTCAAATCTCTTGAATATACATCGAGGTCACTTGAGTACATTGTAGAATCACCCAAATATTCTTCAATCTCAACCACTTAGCCTATTGTCCTGGCAAGATTCTCACTCAATCCCATAAAAAACTGAGTATATCTTGACATTTGGTGTTCATATACTTACACTTTGTATACTCAGGTCAAAGGACAAGCCTTAGTTACCACACCAATTGCTTAGGAAACAAACTCATCTCATATTATCTGGTCCTAGGAAACATTGAACTCAGACACCATTAGTTCTTATCATCCTATGTAGGGTACCAACCACAAGTTACCCTCATTCTTCTGTATCACCCACTCATCCCCAGGTAGACGAGATTACTCATTCTGGACCTATGTATTAACCTACACATCTTAAAAACCCATCTAGGTCCAAATCTAACCCAATTTAAATCTGAGCTCCTAAGGCTCCATTACCCACTCAAGATAAAGGAAAAGAGTCCCTACGAAAGTATGATCTAGTGCGTCACCTTGCCCGTACCAGGTCCATATGTCTATTCTAGAACTAATCAAGACATCTCCTACCCATAGGACATCCTGAGTAAGGTGAAAGTCTTTGAAAGTATCTCACTTGAGTCCCTAGCTATGTTGGTCTTGCCCATTCTCACTCAAACACCCATTACATTCTCAGAAGATGATATGCCTAGACCTATCCTCCCACATGACCAAGTCTTGTATATAGGACTAAAGATGAATAGTAGACCCTTGTCTAGGTGTCTAGTCGATACCACTCAGAGTGGCCCTCCAAATTGGGATCACCAAATACCATTTAACCTCAATTGCTATCCAGATAGTAGGGTATGATGCCCACATTTGTCTTAGAGAGGTCGGCCTTGTAGTCTACCAAGCCCAATTCCATGTAATGGACTTAGACAAATCATACAACTTGTTATTAGGCCGTTCCTAGATTCATGACCTAAAAGTCATGCCATCTACTTACCATAGATGTATCAAAATCCCTTAACATGGGAAGACAATTATAATTGTAGGAGAATACATAACTATACACCTAGAACCATGAATTATGGAACATCCCTTTGTTGCTTCCATTTTTGTGAACTTGAAGGTTGAAATAGTATCAGGAATGCTATCACTCAAAATTGTTGCATCTTAAACCCAATACTAAGGTATGCGGTGTATCTTACCTTATTCAACTTGTATAGTAGGGGACTTTCTTCTTTTTACTATTGAAATGTTGCTCATATATGGTTATGGAAATTGATTGATGATTGTAGTTTCAATTCCTTTGATTTTCTTGGCCAATAACGCTTGAGAACTAAGGTTTGCATGAAGGATCACTTCACTTGGTTTGTCTATTCTATCATGATTTGATTTATCCAAACACATATTAGCAAAAGCCTACTTAGAACCGTGGCTTAGAATCAAACCAAACCACAACTAGTGGTTCAGTTTGGTATATAGTTTTGGCTTTATCATGGTTTGGTTCAATGCTCCAAAACTTGAACACCCCCCCTACACCTAGGTCACCTGATTACGCCCCTAGATCTCCTAAATATACACCCACATCACTTGTTTACACTCCTAAATCTCTTGAATATACACCTAGGTCACTTGAGTACACTTTCAAATCTCTTGAATATGCACCTAGGTCACTTGAGTACATTGTAGAATCACCCAAATATTCTTCAATCTCAACCACTTAGCCAATTGTCTTCGCAAGATTCTCACTCAGTCCCATAAAAAATTGAGTATATCTTGACCTCTAGTGTTCATATACTTACACTTTTGTATACTAGGGTCAAAGGACAATAGGAAACAAACTCATCTCATATTACCTGATCCTAGGAAACATTGAACTAAGACACCATCAGTTCTTATCATCCTACGTCGGGTACCAACCACAAGTTACCCTCATTCTTCTGTATCACCCACTCATTCCCAAGTAGACGAGATTACTCATTCTGGACCTATGTATTAACCTACACATCTTAAAAACCCATCTAGGTCCAAATCTAACCCAGTTTATATCTGAGCTCCTAAGGCTCCATTACCCACTCAAGATAAAGGAAAAGAGTCCCTACCAAGGTATGATCTAGAGTGTCACCTGGCCCGTACCAAGTCCATATGTCTATTCTAGAACTAATCAAGATATCTCCTACCCATAGGACATCCTTAGTAAGGTGAAAGTCTTTGACAGTATCTCACTTGTGTCCCTACCTATGTTGGTCTTGCCCATTCTCACTCAAACACCCATTACATTCTCAAAAGATGATATGCCTAGACCTATCCTCCCGCATGACCAAGTCTTGTATATAGGACTAAAGATGAATGGTAGACCCCTTGTCTAGGTGTCTAGTAGATGGAGGCAGAGGTCTCAATATCTTACCACTCAGAGTGGCCCTCCAAATTGGGACCACCAAGGACCGTTTAACCTCAAGTAATATCCAGATAGTAGGGTACGATGACCACATGTCTGTATCAGGGAGTACCATCATCCTAACCATAAAGGTCGGTCCTATACACTACCAAGCCCAATTTCATGTAATGGATTTAGACAAATCATACAACTTGTTATTAGACCGTTCTTAGATCCATGACCTAAAGGCAGTGCCATCTACTTACCATAGATGTATCAAAATCCCTTAACATGGGAAGACAATTATAATTGTAGGAGAATACACAACCGTACACCTAGCATGGGTATCTAGACCTAGTTCAAACCTTTCCTTTTTTGTCTCTCATCCTATCGAGTCTAGTCCTTTCATTTGTCCTAGACCACTCTTGGACATTGAGTCTATTGAATTTACTGATATTCTTTCTTCATAAGTTACAACCATTGTCCATTTTGACCCTTCTAGGGCCTATCATTTGAGAAAACATATAGGTGACTTAGTCCTTTACAACCACCCTAAGTACCCATCCTTTGCTTGTTTTGAAAAGGTTTAGAAGATGTTATTGTCTATGGGATGCATCCCATTCCAAGGTTTAGGAGGCCATGACTAAGGTCCTTCTACACCTATAGAGCACATGTCCAAATTGATAGATTGGGCTTAGGTTATAATCTTGCTAATGAACCTAAAGGACCTACTATTTGGGATAGATGTCAAGTCCTTCATGACCCATTTTCCTCTAAACCCATCTCTATTCTACATAGGGTTGTTGATGTCCCTAAATCCGATAGTCTTAGCCTTGAGTTACTATTTCAGGCATTGATTTGATCATGAACCTTCTCCCATCTTTCTAAGTAAGGGAGATCCTTCTCAGAATTGAAATTGATCCATCTTCTAGGAACGCTTAAGTGCATCCTTTGATCTTACTTGGTCCCGTACATTCCTATTCTAAAGATAAAAAAAAATTTGAAAAAGAAAAACTCCAAAAAAGTAAAAGATCCCAAAACTATGAAAATATGTAAGTCTCCTTTTATTCTTAGAGTTCTTCAACCATCTAGGTCCCTCTTAGTCACCTTCGCCAGTCCCTAAGACTAACTCCTCATGTGTCTCTTCACCTATCTATATTTCCTCTTCATCATTTTCTACTTATCTATCTTCATAATTTTATGTCTACATCACTTCTCCTTACCATCCACAACCCTTATCCACTCCAGATATCACCTTGCAACCTTTACTCATCATTGATATCTTTAAGGTTGGGGATAACCTAGACAATAATGATATAATGTTTAAGTTTGAAGATCATATTGATGACTTCACTAACCCTTCCAAAATTTGGTCAAAATGTAGAGGATCAAGAAAAATCCTTTAATCTAGTAGAAAAAAGAAACCTCATAGGATTCATGATCATATCATACAAGTTCATTCTTCTTCTCATGTTCATGCATTATCATCTTTGCTTGTTTATGCATTTGCATCTTCTCCTACTCATACATTTCCTCTTATACATTTTGTCATGTTCATGGACTCCCTTCATGTTCATGTATTTTCTTTCATATTCATGTATCTTCTCATGTTTATGTATTTTCTCTTATCTTTTCATGTTAATACATTTCTTCTCATTTTCATGCATTTTGCATCTTCTTATCTTTATGCAATTGCATCATTTTTTGTCACCTTCTCATGTTTATGCATTTGCACATTTTCCAATATAAGCATCTACATCTTGTCATGTTCATGCATCTACCTTGTTACCGATCCATATTTTCATGCATCTTATATGCCCTTGTATTATACACATGTTCATGTGTAGAGTTATACGTCGTCTCCTATCCATACGTCTAATGCATTTCTTCTTGAATTGTAGTTCCATTGTCATGCATGTCTTTAGTCATATTTAGATACCTATTAATGTTTACACTATATGGTTGTTTACTCTTTGTATTGACTACTTTAGTACACTTGTTTGCCATAACGTAAATAGTAGTGCTTTCATGAGCTTTGATATCATATGTTTTGGTATATACTACTGGTTTTGATACCTCTCATGTATATATGTTTATCGGTGGTGTGATACCTGCTCCTACATTAGTCTTTGCACACAACTAGGCACTAGTGTTTATGTCAACCTATTATCTCTACTTGCATCCATGTCTACATGTAATAAAATTCTTGGTAGGTGATCAACTACTTGATTACATTACTTTTTCAATGATGTTGAGGTCTTTCAAACCTAATAAACATCTAGTGTTTAAATAAATATTATTCATGATATTATTAGATCTTGACTTGCATTTTGTAGTTGATTATTTATAAATATGAGATGGTATTCCTTTAAAATGACTTGAAAGGAGGGATCTGCCTTACGCCTTTGGTGATACACACCCATGATTTGGTTTTCTTTGAGTCATTGCTTTCACAATGAGGAATGTCATTCTTAGACTCTAGGTTTTATATTTTGGCATGATTACACTACTCTATCTACTTGTGCCATTTTTGGATTTGATTTTGAAATCCTGAATTTTGATTTGTTTTGAGCTACTTCAAGTTAAATCCTTTTGACAAACCATTTTTACTTGATTTTCAGTCTTGGAAAAGTCTAAGAAATCATCAATATCTGTGTCTAGGTAATACCAACTTCGTTTCAAAAATATTAAAATAGTTTGTCCTTGAGATATTTGAGCTTATGGTTAGTGTCTCCTTACCCTGGTGTTCGATGTTGTGGTGTTTGTACTTGATGTAATGGATTTTTGGGTATTCTTTTCATATTTATGCTCCATTGATATATCCATTCTCTATATGTGCTAAAGCATTTTATCTTGAAAGGTCAAAAGGGTAGAAAAAGGACCAAAGATCCCTTTGCTCCCAAAAAAAGGGACGAAAAAAGAATATGCAGAAGCTCCAAAACAAAGAAAAAGATAAAAACAATGTTTTCCCTCTCCATTCTCTATTCAATGTAAGGTCTGGATGCTTCAGAAGGGAGTGAGTAATCTCTTATATTCTCTTGTATTAGGAAGTTGTGCTTTAATGTATATCTTGAGAGTTTATTACACTTAAGAAAAGATCCATACTCCACATGGGTTAAGAGTCCTAACTTGTTTATATATCTATGGGTCACTTGCTGATTTATTTCATGTATTTTGAAAATTAAGATTTTTATTATCAAAATTGATATTATCTTCTTCCTCTATTAGTACCGGTTGGGAGTTAAGTTAGAATGCTTTGTTCTTCTATATTTTATTGAAAGTAGTTAACTATAAAAATATATTTTTTGAAATTATCTTTATAATTTTTAGAAACCAACTCATGAGCCATGATCATCTATAAATAATTAATGTCTATATTAGAGAGTTTTTTAGCTTGTAATAAAATGCATATTTTTCACCATGATATTCAATAGGACCGACACTCACTCCCTTCACCATTTCAGGGTCACAGGCCCCTTGCTTGGTGTAATAAAATCCATATTCATATCATGATTCATGATACATATTCATGACACATGTATTTTCTTATTAGCTGAGATATTTTGACTTGTTTTTAGCATTTCATCTCATAAACATTCATACTTATAGTCATGTAATGCATATTCATGACATTCATGCATTCTTTTTTTCTATGCTATCAATAGCGTGCTATAGTGGCCGCTATAGCGTATAGTAAGAAACAAAACACTATAGTGCTTGTAGTATAGCGGTTGACCTGCTAGGGCTACTATAGTGGCACTAACACCGTATAACGGGCTGCTATAGTGGTGTTAGTGTACATGCCATTTCGGTCAGGTTGATCCACTGGACCTGACCTAAATATAATAAAACCTAAATCGGCGTTCCTCTCTCTTGCCTCTCGCCTCTGCTCTCTCTGCCACTACCAATGCGTACAACCCTCCCTCCACCTTAGGTAAGCTCTCTCCCTTTCTATCTTCTCTCTCTTTCTTCGCCTTCGCCTTCGCCTCCGCCTCCGCCTTTAGCCACCTTCTCTCTCATGGATTCTCTCTCTTCTATCTCCTTTTACAGACTATTTGTTGCCTACCTTAAGCATTGAGAACCTTGATGGCAACCACCTTCTGTCGCCTTCCTCCACCACAGGTAAGCATTCTCTCCTTTTCTCTCTTCGCTCTCTCCTTTGATAGATTATCCATTCAACTCAAACATTTGTTTTCTAATTTAAGGTTAACAATTCAATATGCATGCTTCACATGAATTTATTGTTTATTTCTTTAGAAGTTAGAATTAGAATTTGTTTATTTAGTTTGATTCATATTTATAAAAGAAGTGGTTGTGTTTCTTGGTATTTCTTAAAAATTAGAGAATCCATTATATATAATTTTTAATTATAAATAAAGGTGTACCACCAAATCCACTATATCCCCGCTATTGCTATATCAGGGTCGACTGCTAACAACCTGCTAACTGCTATTGATAACATAACTTTTCTTTAGGTAGGGGCATTGATTTTTTTGAGTCAAAATAGGATTTAGGAACTTGTTCCCTTTGGCATGATTTTCGTTATGTTATGCTAGCAATGCTTTTACTTGATATTGCTCTTTAGGATAGTCCCTTATTGTTACATAATTTAAAAAGATCGTTTGAGTCCATTATTAATGGGTTCTCTCCGTCTCAATTGAATTCATATCTCCTACTCCATTCTCTCTACTTCCATAGATGTACATTGTTTTGCTAGGGTTTTAGATTTACACTCTTTATTTTTCTTAGATTAGGGTAATCATAGGTTTTATGCTTCCACTTTATATTACAAGCTTTAGAATTCTAAATTTGGTGCCACCACGTGATTACATGTAAGGGAGTTGCCATCTCCATTGTGCGTGATCCCACCGGGCAACTCACTCCCCTCACTTTTCAAGATAAATTGTGCAATGTCCATTTCATTGGGCCACTATACCTCTCGGATGTATTGAGTTATTGAATAGTCTCTTATGATGTAATATTTGGGGCTAGTCTCCTATTTGTATAATCTGTATGATATCTTAAGGACACATCAGAAGAGACTCAAGTTATCTATAGGTGTGCCTTAAGAATGCTTGAGAAGGGACTCAAGGACCCCATTAGAGACTGTATCTTACAACATTTTGATTGGAAGAAGAGAAGGATTCCCCAAAGATTCCACCTTGTGAGATTCTACACTTGAAAAAAGTCAAGATTCATGTTCATTTGGAATTGATCTGTTTAAAAATCAATTTTATGGAAAACAAGTTTGTTCCAAAAAAAAGCTCCAAGAAAACTATTAAAAATATTTTAAACTTGTCTTTCTATAGTTCAATTTCCAAGAAAAAGGTTTTCAAAGCAATCTTGTTGATTTGACTTTGAAAGATTTTTTCTCTCTTGTGTTAACCCAAAAGTCTCTATGAAAATTGGTTATCTTTCTCATAAAAATCAAAATCTCGTCTTTATCTTGCACTCCATGAGTATGCATGGTTTGTGGTATATCTTATGATAAGATACTCATTTGTCCTGGTCAGGCCCTAATTTGATACATGATATTTCCAAAAAGCCCTAGTCATGCTTTAATTCAACCCCATGATATTGTCAAAAAAACAATTGTGCTTTTCGACTAAGTTTCATAAAGAGTTTCTAAGTTTATGCAAGAAAAGATTTTTGCTGACATCTTAAAAGCAAGTAAAACTTTGGTGTTTACTTCTTTGTCATCAACCAAATTGTTCTTGATTGATGATAAAGCGGCACACCTGTAAACACCTAAATTTTTTCTAAGAAAATATGCTTTTAAAAATTATTTTTAGAAGGTCAATTTCAAGGTACATAGGGTGAGACCCTAAGTCTTGGATTTTATAAAGGTAGAGCTTGCATGAAGGAGAAATAAAAATATTTTGGAAGAGAGAAGAAGAAAAGAAAAAATTTCAAAGGTTTTTGGTTCGAGATGATAAAACAAGTGAAACTGAAATTTATTCCATGAAGTGAGTCAACTATGACTAGTATTTTACCCATTCTTATGTGTTGCTAACCTTAAAAATACATTTTATTTAAAATTCTTGTCAGTTTCACCTGTTTGTACTTAAAAGAGAGCTCTATCAACCTAAAATAAAAAACCTCCTTTTATTTTATTGGTCCATGAGATTTTATTAAAGAATATATCTAATATAGGCTGATTTTTGTATTTATTATGTATAAAAATTTTGGAACTTACATGCACATATAAATTTATGCACATTTATGACACCAAATGAGATTCTATTTACAAAAATGACAATTTTAATGTATATGTATATATTGGGAGATAGTTTTGATAAAAACTTTATATTTTGGACATTATTAGACCTGTAAATGTACCAGATAATCCAAAATTTATGGAATACACTTGTCATGCTCTTATTTTATTTTTATCACTATCATTTGGTTAAAAAGCTCTATATTTATATTTATTTTTAAAAACAAGATAAAAGGACAATCTTTATTTAAAAAGCTTATTATATATTTATGTACATGGCTCAAGCCTTGACTCAATTAAGCTTAAGTCTTATTTAAGCCATTAAGCCAAAATGAAAGCCACTTAGCCACGTAAGGTTTTTAAAATCAAATGGAGATTATTTTAAATCTTTAAAGTCCTATCTTTTTGGTTTCGTTAGAGATTTTATTAGGATGAAATAAGGTTGTTTCTTATCTCTAAGGGGATGGATCCCCTCTATAAATAGGCCCCTTGGCCTCCCCTTGTAACCATCTCTCATCTCTCTCATTCATGAAGCATGAAGATCATCTTTCTCATTATAAAGCAACAATAATATTTTCAAGTATCAATCTGGTACGGTTGTCTCCTCTCTCTCCCCTCTCTTTTTCCTCTTGTTTTTGGTGTGTGTTGTTGTGAGAGATGATGCACTAAAGAGCTTGTCTTGGCCTAGGATGTATTCAAGTTATCATCATTACTTAATAAATTAGCCAATAAAAAGGGAAAGGCTTGCCGAGGGGGACTATTGTTGTTTGATGCACCCTATCTAATTCCTTTGCATTAGTAGCATTGATTCTTTATAGCATGCATATTCATATCAGTCACATCAAGTCCCTCAAATCTATACATCTTGATTGCCATTAATTAGGTTCTAAGCATCCATTAAATCCCTTGGTCCTTACATCAATCACTTTTGAATCATCTTATATGTTTATTCTTTAGTTTTATTCTTACATAGATAGTTTAATTCTTGGTTAAGTTAGAATTATTTTATACATTAGATTTAATTCATTCATGTTGAAGATTGCATAAGTTTCTTAAATTTCATGCACATTTGATTTTATAAAATATTTAAAATTCATGTACATTGCATATTAGGATCTCTTCAAAGCAGGATTTTTGTATCTTAAGATCTCTACGAATTAGGATTTTATGTATCTTAAGATCTCTACATATAAGGATGTCTACAAATCAAGAATTTCGGCACCTTACAATTTTTGCATCTTAACACTTTTATAATCACTTGCATATTCTATTTATTGTATAATTATTGATTAAGAATTAGTGATAAGTCTCTCCTGATTTAGTTTTTATTTTGCTTTTATAAAATTAAGAAGATTTGATAGAAGTTGAGGGTTTTCATAACCTAAAATTTGTATACACTATCATAATGCAATGATATTAGTGCCATGTGTTTTCGCCATATTGGGATATCCTAAAGTGGATCCCTAATCCATTATGCTTCCTTGCCACAACCACAATAGTCAATAATGCATGTTTGTTACTTTGAGCCTCAAAAAACTGTACCCCACCAATAGTAAAGACCCGACTACTTATAGAAACATGGTCTTCTAAGTAGCTGATTCAACTAACATCAAAATATCCTTATAAAATTAAAGGATTGCTACTACAGATTAAACAATAACTAATAATTCATTTCTAGTATTTTCATACTCAATGTACATCTTGCTAGTGCTCTATACAAATTGCTTGTATATCTACTTACTCCGGCTACTCATGCTGAGTGCAAGTCATTGTATACATCAAGTATCCAATTACCTTAGCATACTCAGGTTGTCAAACCGAGTTTCCATTATTTGGCAATAGTTTAATATTAGGATCAAATGGAGTAGCAATAGAATGGCAATCAAAATAACTGAATTTCTTTAAGATCTTTTCTATGTAATGAGCTTGTGGAAGAGCTACGTTATCTCCAAATTTTGCAATTCTTATCCCTAAAATAATATCAAATATACCAAAATCTTTCATGTGAAAGTTACTAGATAAGAATTTCTTACCATTATCTATTTCAGTTAAATAAGTACAAAAATAAACATATCATCTAAATATAAACAAATGACAACACCCTTTTCATCATGAAATTCGGAATAAACACATTTATTAGACTCATTTATTTTATATCCATTGGCAAGCATAATTTGATCAAACTTTTAGTGCTATTACTTTGGGGCCTACTTCAAACCATACAAGGATTTGATTAACTTGCACACTTTATGTTCTTGACCTAGAACAACAAACCCTTTAGGTTGTTTCATATACACATCTTCATCCAATTCATCACTGAAAAATGCATTGTTAACATCTATTTGGTGAATGACGAGTTTAAAAACAGAGACAACTACTACTGACCCTATGATGGTAGTTATCCTTGTTATATATGCATATATATATATATATATATCAAAGTAATCAACTCCTTATTTTTTAATAAACCCCTTGTTAACTAGTCTTGCCTTAAACTTATCAATTGTATCATCAACTTTTATTTTCTTTTAAATATCAATTTACAACCTATAGCTTTAGACCCGAGAGGAAGACATGCTAGTTTTCATGTTTTATTTCTCATTATTGGGTGCATTTCATCCTACAAAGTCACATGTTTATTCTACTAGAAACAGACAAAAGTCTTCAACATCCTTTTCTTTTTACTCCTTTTAGGCAATGAACTCCGTATTATATCATCATCAGTTCTAACTTGATCTTGATTATGTTCATTCTCTCTTTGATGGATATGATTTTCAAGTCTAGGAATTCAGTTAAATCTATCATCTTGGAAGATAGCATCTCTTGACTCAATAATTGTATTGATTGAATATGAGTCATTAGATTCAATTACATTGAATCTATATGTGTTGCTATTTTAGCATATCCTAAGAAGATGCATTCAATTCTCCTTTCACCTAATTTCTTTCTTTTGGTTGTGAAAATTTAACAATTGACCTACAACCCTAAACTCTTAAGTAGTTTAGGTTGGACTTTCTTTTCTTTTAGAGTTCATATGAGGTTACTTTGTTATCTTTATTCGAGACTCTATTTAATATATAACATGCAATCAATAATGCTTCACCCTAAAAAC
The DNA here is from genome assembly GCA_036023115.1 of Brasenia schreberi. NCBI lineage: Eukaryota > Viridiplantae > Streptophyta > Magnoliopsida > Nymphaeales > Cabombaceae > Brasenia > Brasenia schreberi. The sequence goes on from JAYKKT010000016.1 coordinate 1,854,791, forward strand.
CATTGCCTAAACTTGAGTACGATAATACAACATTTACCATTCATATTAACACCTTCTTTTTCCTTTCAGCCACTCCATTTTGTTATGGTATATATGGAGCAATAGTTGGTGTATTATCATCATGGATTGAAAATAATTAAAGTTATAGTATTCTCTTCTTGGTATGTCCTTAAACATTTGATATATGGCTCATGTTGCAGTTTTACTTGGATTTTGAAAATCTTGATTCTTTCTAATGCTTCACCTTTATAACATATAAAAATACATAACAATATCAAGAATAATCATCAATGAAAGTAATAAAGTAATTCTTGTCACATATAGCAGGTCAATCATACAAGTCACATATATCAGAATGTATAAGATCTAAAGTCTTTGAAGTTCTTTCTATTCTTTAAAAAGATAGTCTTGTTATTTGGCAAGGATGCATGTCACATATTTATTAATATTTTGAGACATGCAAGAAATTAAATGATTTCATCATGTCATTCAGTTTTCTAAAATTAACATGGCTTAACCAATGATGCCATAAATTAAGAGGTCTTTTTTGGATAAGATATACTTATTATCCTCAAATACATACTTGAACCCATACTTATTAAGGGTATTGAAACTAGAATTTTCCTTAAATCTGGTACATATAATGCATCAATAAGAGTAAAAACCTTGTTCGACTTAAACTTAAGTATCACTATTCCCTTGCTTTTGATTTATACTAATGAAGCATTTCCCATGTACAAAATGGATCCATCATCTTCATGAAATGTTTTGTAGAGAAACTTGCTCTTCCACACATGATGAGTAGCACTTGAGTCGACCTACCATGACTCAATATCTTCAATCTTCAACCACATTAATTTCAGTTATGAAATCTACGAGATTTTTTTCTTTAAAGAAGCATAATTCTTTTCTTTATTTTTTTTCTTCAAATGCAGATACTCTCTTATCTTGGTTTAAAATCACTTTCATTGTTTCCATAAGATTTATGAAAATATCGATATCTCTTCTTTGAGGGCCTCTTAGATTTTTCATCCTCTACAAGATAACCTTCTCTTGAGTTGTTGGTTCCTTGGAATCCTCCTTCTTGTGCTTAAGGCTATGCTTAAACTCTTTCTAAGAAGGAAGTTGTTTACCTATGATTGACGAGACAATTCTAATTTCATTTTATGTTGTTTAAAATTGTTTAAGATCCACTCTATTTCATAACATTATTCCATCAATCATTTTATAATTATTAAAGCGGGTAACTAAGAATTTCTTACTTGTAGCATCTTCGGCCATGTAGTGCTTCAAGCTTCTCCCATAACTCCTTTGCATGCTTTGTATCTTGGTATACATCAAACAAGGCATCCAAAATTCCATTAAGAATGTATCCCGTGTAGATATAATCATCATTATCCTATTTTTATCTTCTACAAGCTACTTCAAATGTTTCTATGTTCCTTTTATAAACCACCTTCAATGTTATAAGGAGAAAGTGAATATATTGCTGTCACTTAAGAAATTTTTGCCAAAGAATTTGTCCAATTTCACAAAATTAGAAGTCATTTCTCTCAAAGAAACGATCGTCCACTTGATGGTTAAGTAAAAGAAAATCAACTTAAATATTGTTGAATCTTTGTTATTCGATGTTCCTTGAGAGAAACTGACCACAACAAGAATGTCGTAATGATTCTATATGAATCTCGTTCGTAACAAAGTGCTTGAAATGAAGAATTGATATAGAACCTATTTCTCTAAATAAGTGTAGCAACAGAGCATCAGTGATTCGGTTATGTGATATAACAACTGTAAACACCCCGAAATCCCACGAACTTCTCAAATAACTTGGTTTTGTAAAAGCAGCCCCAAAGGGCTATTTTGAGTCTGGAAACCTAGGAGCCTTCCAGACAAACCCTGTACATATGTTTAAACTATATATGTTTTAAAATATGTATAATATAGTTTTAAAACCTTGTAAAATACGTTTTGAAACCCCACAAAGCGGCTTGGCGTGATGAAAGCAGGACCAGAAGAGCCAAAGAGAGCTCGAAACCGGAGCACATGTCAAGCCCGGCACAGCCACTCTCGTGCTAAATTCATCCCCAGGATCTTGAACGTCCAAGCCCCTGTTATCAGCAAATCATTTGAAATCATCTCCGGAAGGTGAAAACAGAAGCGGACGACCATGTTGGCGAAGACCCAACGCAAGACGGAGTACTGATGCTGTCAGACCCCGCACAAACCGTTTGTTTCGAATATACCCTGAAGGAGTCAGAATTCAGTTTGCATTGGATCTGAACCATATATATCCACATCCCAATCCAAACGTATATGTGGATTTGGATTTAGATCCAAAGATCCAATCCAATATCCACATCCACGGCCCACATCACCTTCTCATAAATGGAGGTGGGGCCTACTTGAAATTCACGTGGGATTGTGGGCATGAGAGAGAATGGGGAGGATTAAGTATGAGGGAGATGTATTAAGCTTGACTTGTGTGTCAAGTTTCGGGTTAATCATGTGGGTTAGCCTAATTAGTGTGGGTTTAAGCTTGTATGAACCTACACCTAACCTAGGGCTGCACCAACATGATGCAATGAAGTCCATGGGCTATGCAAAGGGATGCTCCTAATCCGATTCTAAGCCAAAACCCTTAATCCTAGCCATGTGCCCTAATCTCGGCCTAATCCCAACCTAATCACCTAACCCACTTCCCTAATCCTTCCCTAAACTTAGCCTAATTCCCTTAATCTTAACCTAATCTTAGCCTAAACACCTAACCCACCTCACTAAACCTCACCCTAAAACCAACCCACCTAGCTAAGCCCTAAACCACTAAACCACCCCACCTAAACCCTAGCACACCATATCCCTAAAACCACCTAAACTAAATATCTGGCCCCCCTTAAATATCTAGCCCACCTTATTACCACACCAACACCACCTAACCACTAAACCACCCTTTCAAAACCAGCCCAACCGACCTCTTGAAAATCCTATAACCCCCCCCCCCTAGTGGATGAGTTTTTCAAGTTTTTTCCAACCACCTTGGGCGAGCCGAGCCCTCTCTCATCCCTTGCTCTCTTCTCTCACCTGCTCCATCACCACCTCCCGGCCTGCACCACTCCGCGCCACCACCACCTCCCGGCCTGCACCACTCCACGCCACCACCACCTCTAGGCCTGCACTATTCCATGCCACCACAACTGCCCGGCCAGCTCCACTCCTTCCACCCGACTGCATCCACCTTCCACTCGGATACCCTCCTTGGACAAACCGCCCCTTCGGTTAGTACCCTATCCTAACTCCACCCTATCTTCACTCCCCCTCCACTCTCAACCACCACACCACCATCACTCCCCGGCCACCATCCGTCACCCTTCACCATTCGGCCAACCTCTGCCCAACTGCATCACACCCGCCACCTTGCTTCATCCCCTAGACAACCCCTAGTTAGTCACCCTCAACCTTACCTCTTTCCTTAAACCACCCCTTAGCCAACACCCTAGCTAGCTCCCCTTTGTCATTCCTAATCCCCCCTAGTTACCCCAGTCGGCCACCACCTAACCTGCCACTAGTCGGCCAGCCATAACCGACTGCACCTAGCCACCCGCAGCCTTACACCCTCTTCCTTAGACAACCCCTAGTCACCCCTTAGTTCTACCTTCCCTAGGACCTGCCCTACACTTTAGTGACACCCCCTTAACTACCTCAGCCCAAGACACCACAGCAGCACCCCCCCTCCTATCACCCGGCTAGCGCCAAGGCGCCACAACTGCTCTCTTGTCACCCGGCCAGCACCCTCCTTTGTCGTGCCTTTCCGAGGAGCTTCCTCTTGCAGCCCAAGGCAACGCCCAAGCCCAAGCTCGAGCAAGTCACCTCCGGACCAGCTATACGTAAGTGCCTAACTCGGTCCTTGTTTATAGACTTACTTAAGTTTAATTAAATTTGATACGGGGTTGTAATAACGGAGCATTGTCTCCCCCCGCTTGTAATAACGTGGCTTGGCACACCCACACACACGTGCACTTGAGCCTATCTCGCTCTTAGTTGTGTACGATTTTGAACACACACGGGCCTAATCAGCCCTTAAGATATAAACTTATTTATATAATTTAAGTTGCGTGGGGTTTTGCATAAGTTGTGTGTGTTGTCTTTCAATTCTCGCACTCACACACATTGAGCTTTTGCTCTTATTTGCAAGACCCAAGTAAGGGCCGTGTTATATTTTCTCTTGGGTATTTTACTTCATGTCGTGTGTGTTGTCTTTCAATTCTCGCACTCATACACATTGAGCTTTCGCTCTTACTCCCAAGACCTTAGTCAAGGCCTATTGCAATTTATATTTGGGTTTAATTTCATGTCGTGTGCGTAGTACTTCAATTCTCGCACTCACACACATTGAGCTTTCGCTCTTACTCCCAAGACCTTAGTTAAGTCCATATTGCAATTTATATTTGGGTTTCATTTAAGTTGTGTGAGTTGTCTTTCAATATACACACAACACCCACGCAACACGTTGGCGACCTTCGGGCCCATATATATTATAAGTATTTCCCTTTCGGCTATGTCTTTAAGGTTTGGGTTTTAAGGTTCAGCAGTGTGCGTAGTCTTTACATATATGCACGGCACACACTTGCACTATTGAGCCTTTCCACTCTTAAGATATAGCCATATTTCCCTTTTGCAATTTCCCTTTTGCAATTTACATTTCAAGTCATTTCCCTTCCGCATTGTTTTTCAATTTCGGGTTTTCCCTTTAGAGTTGCGTGAGTTTGCATTGCATATACGTCATACCATGAGTTAGGACACATATTGCATCAAAGCAAACCCCATACTCCCGCTCAAAATCGCCCCACTTAGGTTACGTGTTCATAACACACACCTAGTTGGCCTGAAAAGGGATAAAAAGAAAGACATAGGCATGTGCAAATCCACGTGAAATAAAATCTGAAAATCATACAAAAACAACCCGAATCGAACACCTCAAACGTTTTCGTAGGTTCTCGTACTTTAAAACTCGATTTTTAAAGCGTACAGACTGACCCTTGCACATCGGTGCAAGAAGGACTCCGACGAAAAAGAGCTTGCTTGCTCACAATCGCCACGTTAGGAGTCAGATTTAAAAATATCTCTTTGCTAGCTTAAGTAAGCTAGCTGACACACCCTTTTTGCTTAATAGGACTTAGACATACGAAAAAGTTTGCTTCAGACCTAAGAAACCAGAAGCGGGAACTTTCTGCGTCAACAGGATTTGGCACGCCCGGTGGGACGTGAGTCTTTTAAATCAAGTTATCTTAGAAATCTTGCGAAAATATTTTCCAAAAGGTGTTGTTTTTAACTCTTTCTTTATTATACTTCATACGTAGGAATTTTGAAAAGCTTGAAAGCATGTCAAAATCCAACCCAAGTGAAGTGTCGAGCCAAGGCTCATGCGCATCAAGTTCTCACTCTAGAAGGATTTTGAAAAATAAAATCAAGCTAGACGAGATAGAAGACTTGAGAAGGGAATTCGAGGCCAAAATCGATGCTCTCAGCCAAGAGGCTGAAGTAGGCAATTCATGTTCATCGAATGGTGAATAAAGGGCCAAGAAAAAAACTGAAAAACCTCGCAAGCATGGATTATGAAACATAAAGCCCTACAACAATTGCTGAAAGGGCAAAATACCACGAGTCCTTCACACAAAAGGATCGTAAAGCCCTACAACAATTGCTGAAAAACTGAACAAAGGCCTCCGTAATGGAAGGCAACCAATACCACGAGTCCTTCACACAAAAGGATCGTAAAGCCCTACAACAATTGCTGAAAGGGCAAAATAAAGAGAAAATGAGTTACGCCCTGTCTGATTTCCTACCCATGGATTATGAAACATACAGTGACGATGAAATAACGAACTTCCATCGGTATGATGGCATGTGAGACCCTAGGTCTCACTTGCAACTTTTCTCGCGTCGAGCCCATAAGAAGAAAAAGGACTCAATGAAATGGGTGTATTGGTTCCCTCTATCCCTTAAAGGTACAGCTGCCAAATGGTTGGCTTCCTATGATTTGAGCCAGTTCGCTACTTTTGAGGAGTTAGCGAACTACTTTATGCAAAGATTTGTACATAACGTAGAAGTCACGCCAACTTTAAACACCGTAAGGAATACAAAGCAAGGCATGAACGAAGACGTGCATGCCTTAATTATACGATGGAGGTCCCTTTTAGGCCAAGTGCGAGAGCTAATATCCGAAAGATGCACAGTCATGCTTATCCTGGATAATTTTAAAAGTGAGCTAAAGACCCTTCTTTCGCTTCACGAAATCTCAACTTTCCATAAGTTGATCAAAAAAGTATCCCTTTTCGAAACAAACTTGAAAAAGGGGATATATGATCACTTATGGAAAGGAAGTGCCATTTTCAAAACCCGCTTGGAGAGGCCCATCACTTATGGGCTACCCTTGATGGACAAAGGGGCAAAGCCCCATAAAATCGCCAATGTCCGGGTGGATCCAGGTCTAGTGGGCACTTCAAAAAATTTTGAAAAACAAAAAAACAAAAGGGAGAGAAATTTCCAAAAACTGATTAAAAAACGGGAGTACACTCCGCTAGGGCAACTTGTGTCGGAGGTCCTAGACCTCCAACTTGCCCAGGGCATGATTGAACTTTCCGAAATCCCTAAGGGAGTCACTTCCAAAGGGGGATATTTAAATAGTTTTTGTAAGTATCATCGGCTTAAAGGCCATGATACAAAGCGTTGTTTCTCCCTTTTAAACAAAATCAAGAACTTGATAGCGGAGAGCCGGCTCCAGGTCACTGCGGAACTTGAGCCAACTCAAGCTATCTTTAAAAACCCTTTCCCAAGCACGCCAATAGTAGTGGAAAAGGAAAGGAGGTATGTACCCTCACCTTTTCGAAAGATCTAGCGCAATCGTCTGAGTCTGGTCGACCCACTTGTGCGTCTACTCTTGTACTTTACAAGAAGCCTGCCCAAGTAGTCATCCGGGGACCACCAAGAGCTAAATCCCCAGCTAAACTAGTTTTAAAAATCCAAGGTGCTCCTAAACTCACGATTAGAGCCAGTTTAAGTGCGAACCCTAGGTTGGTCGTGGGGGAAGTGATAAGATCCGGGACAATCTATCAACCCCCACACCTACAAAGTGCTGAAAAGGTGCTCAGTGTGCCTGGCCCCTCAAAAGCATGTATTCCTAGAGTTCTGCCAAAAGCAGACAATGGGAAAGTCGTCCTAAACCCTTATGATTTCGAAAACCATCTTTCAAAGATTCCTATCCACATGTCCATCCTAGAGCTAATACAAACTTCGCCTAGGCATAGACTCGTGCTAGAGAAAATTCTAGAAAGAGCTAAGGTTAGTTCGAACATAAGTCCTGAATCCCAGTCTGACCAAGTGGCGTCAATAGGAGCAAAATCGCCCATCACTTTCTCGGAAGATGATGTAGATAGACCCTACAAGTCCCACAACCAGGCCCTGCATATCGAGGTGGTTCTGAATAACCACTCTCTAGACAGGTGCCTAGTCGATGGGGGAGGAGGACTCAACATCCTTCCACTTCATGTAACGTACCAAATCGAAGTCACCTTGACTTCTATGAACCTAAGTCCCATCGTTATCACTGGATACGATGGGAATGCGTGTAGACCTTTAGGATCGATCGAACTCCCTATGGAAACGGGAGGGATCACACACACGGGGGTGTTTCATGTTTTGGACATCCACCCCCATTATAACCTATTGTTGGGAAGGCCCTGGATACACAGCTTGTGCGTTGTGCCATCCACCTTCCACAGGTGTGTCAAGATCCCTTTTAGGGACCAAGTCGTGGTGATCCTAGGTGAGAGTCACCCTCAACTTCAGGGGATCATAAACTCCCCTTGTTTGTCGAGCTCCCAGGCCCATGAGGCTAACTTGGGGCATACCATGGTTGAGCTGCCAAGGCTCGTGTTAGAAAGTCCTAGGAAGGTTGTATACGTCAGGGGACCACCCAAAGCAGCCCCCCTCCCAATCCTGACCCTTCTAGGAAGACCCAAATATCCCTTATTTCCAAAACCCCTGGACAAAAAGCTATACGAGCACGATATGGACGACACAGGACCACGATTTATACCCTAACTTTTCAAAAAATAAAAAATCATGGAACATGCTGTTGAACATGGGCTATGCGCCCTATAAAAGTCTAGGGGCACAAAACCAGGGTCTCCTAGAGCCCATACTTCCTAGGGCCAACCCAAGCCGATATACGATCGGCTACACTCCCAAAATACCGCCAGAGCCACCCCCTGTGACCACCTGGGTTAAGGGTGCCCTGGAGCCTACCCTAGAAGAGACCTACGATTTAGACCTCTTATTCCGAGTCTAACCCGAAGTGTCTTCCCTTTGTAGGTATGATGGAAGATCCCTTTCATAAAATACAAAAACATTTGAAAAACTCGAAATCAAAAAAATAGAAAATTCACAAAAACCAAAAACATTGGAAAATCAAAAACTCGAAAATAGAGTAGTTTGTATAGTTCCTAAAGTTCTTGTTTTGCAAAAACCCAAAAAAATTGAAAATCTACAAAATACCAAAAAGATTTTGTACATAGCTACTCCTGGTAGGACTTTGGAAAAAGAAAAGGGTTTCGAAAGGAACGTTGTCTACATAGCCAGACCAAAAATTTTGAAATCAATTGAAAATCCAAGTATAAAACCAGGTCTTTTGAAAACTCACGCATCAAATTCCCTCAGGTCTATAACCCACGAGAATGATCGAAGCCCAGAAGTGGATCCCCTTGAGGAAGATCCCACTTCTGAGCTCACAGAATTTTATAAAATTCTCGATTTTGAAAGACCTTCCAATTCAGTAGGAGGAGATTTCATAGAGGTGAACCTAGGGAGTGATTCCAATCCCAAACTCATCAAAGTAGGCGCATGTTTGCATGAACATGAAAGATCAGCATTCATTGCATTTCTACGAACCTATTTAGATGTGTTTGCATGGACGTATGAAGACATGCCGGGCATAGACCCCAGCATTGTCGAACATCGTCTTCCCTTAGATGCGGATGTAAAACCCATAAAGCAGAAGCTTAGGAAAATACATCCGAGTGTACACACGTAAGTCAAAGAGGGTTTAGAAGATCTGCTAAGAGCCGGATTTATAAAACCCATTGCGTATTCTGATTGGTTGTCAAACATCGTTGTAGTTCAAAAAACCAATGGGAAAATTCGAATATGCATCGATTTCAGAAACCTGAACAAAGCCACTCCAAAGGATAACTATCCTTTACCAAACATAGATTTGATAGTCGATAGTACTACAAATCATGAAATGTTTTCGTTTATGGATGGCTATTCAGGCTATTATCAAATTAAATTAAGTCCACGAGATCAGGGTAAGACCGCATTCACAACCCCATGGGGCACGTACTGCTATACAATCATACCCTTTGGTTTGAAAAATGCCGGCGCGACATACCAGAGAGCCATGACCACGATCTTCCATGATCAGATTCATGAGCTCGTAGAAGTGTATGTAGATGATCTCTTGGCAAAATCCAAAACCCGATGCACTCATATCGAATGTTTGCAAAAGATTTTCGAAAGGCTTAGGCTTTACAAAGTAAAGCTAAACCCTCAAAAATGTGTATTCGGGGTAGAATCCAGGAAGCTTCTAGGCTTTATGGTAAGCCAAAGGGGTATAGAAGTCGACCCCTCTAAGTGTTGAGTCATCATAGACATGGCTCCACCCTCCAATCTCACCCAAATTCGTAGCCTCTAGGGTCGATTACAGTCTGTTCGCCGATTTATCTCAAATCTGGCGACTAGATGCGAACCCTTCAACAAACTGTTGAGGAAGGGCACGAAATTTTTATGAGATAACGACTGCCAGAAGTCCTTCGAGAGATTGAAGGCATACCTGGTTAATCCCCCCATTTTGAATCCTCCAAAGCAAGGAAAACCGCTTTTACTTTACATTTTCGTGCATGCGAATGCTTTGGGAGCCCTATTGGCTCAATACGAGGATGACACCCATAAGGAGTATGCCATCTACTACATTTCGAAAACTATCTTGGCTTACGAAAGAAATTATCAAGCCATGGAGAAGACGTGCTTGGCCCTAGTCTGGGCCTGCCAAAAATTTAGACACTATTTCCTATATCATGAGATCTGGATAGTGTCCAAGCTTGATCCAATCAAGCACCTGTTCAAAAAACCCATTCTCACTGGTAGATTGGGCAAATGGCAACTCCTTCTAATGGAGTATGACTTGAAATATCATCACCAGATCTCCATTAAGGGGCAAGCCCTAGCAGACTACGTGGTTGAGTTCCCCCTGGAAGACGTATATCCCACATTTAATGAAATGCCTGATGAAGGCATATTGCAAAACCATTTTCAAAACCACATTTTGGCAAACTCTTTCGAAAACCAAGTATGGAAAATGCACTTCGATGGGGCATGAAACCAATGAGGGGCTGGTGCTGGGGTCATCCTTATCTCCCCTGAAAAGGGCGAGATTCCCATAGCAATCCGCCTAGATTTCGAATGTTCCAACAACATAGCTGAGTATAAAGCACTCATACAAGGCTTAAGGATTTCGAAAACTCTAGGGGCATCATGCATCGAGGTCTTTGGAGATTCGCTCCTAGTTATAAACCAGGTTTTGAAAATCTGGCAAGTACGTAACGAAAAACTACTTCCATATCACGAGTTGGTCACTCGATTGGTTGAGTCATTCCGATCGTGTAAACTCACACACGTAGGAAGAGAGGATAATGGCATTGCCGATGCCCTCTCCTCCTTGGGTTCAGCCCTAAAGGTCAATCCCATTTCAGGGACTCGATCTTTAGAAATATGGCATGCGCCCAAACCATCTACACACGATTTGGATATTTGCCAAAATAACCCAGATTCGGTTGAAAAACTTTGGGTTTACGACATCAAGCATTTTCTAGAAAATGGGGGATTCACCGAGGATGCCACATCCAAAGATAAGGCATTCATCCATAAAATTTCGACCCAATACACCATTCTAGGTGGGGTTCTATATAAGAAAAGTTTTACCGGTATCCTACTTAGGTGTATCGATCTAGAGGAGGCTACGATAGTGATGCATGAGTTCCATGATGGAGAATGTGGAGGTCATGTTAATGCCAACATGATGGCAATGAAAATACTTAGAGAGGGCTATTTTTGGTCCACCCTGAAAAAGGATTGTCACGATCATGTTAGGAAGTGTCATCCATGTCAAGTGCATGGGCACGCCATTCACATCCCCTCATCTGCATTGCATTTCGTGGTCATCCCCTAGCCATTCACCATGTGGGCATTTGACATCATAGGCCCTATATTTCCAAAAGCCTCGAATGGGCATCGATTCATTTTAGCAGTCACTGAGTATTTCTTCAAGTGGGTGGAAGCCATTTCCCTGACCAACGTACTGGAGCAACATGTGGTGGCTTTCATTAGGAGGAATATCTTGGCTCGATTTGGGATTCCACGAGACCTTGTGTCTAATAATGACACCCCATTCAAGAACGAGCGGATGGTCAAATTGTGCAACACGTATGGCATAACTCACTACTTCTCTTCGCCCTACTACCCTCAAGGCAACGGCCAAGCCAAATCCACAAACAAGACTCTCATTAGCATAATTGAGAAAACTTTAGAGAAGGGTAGGACATAGCACGAGAAGCTGGATGAAGCCTTATGGGCTTATAGGACTTCGATCCAGACTCCCACGAATGCCACACTATTTGAATTGGTCTATGGCATAAACGTCATTCTTCCCATTCATACTCAATTGCATTCATTCCATACATCCATTGCACTGACCTCCCCCTAGAGACGCTTCAGCATGCTAGGATGGCCGAACTAGATTTGCAAGATGAGAGGCGACTCCTTGCTATGGATCATGCTCGTGCATACCGGCAAAGGATAGCCCGACACTATGACAAACACATGAGACCTCGCCACTTTGAAGTGGGAGATCTGGTTTTGAAAATCATCCACTATCGTGGCTTACATCCCCTTGGAAAGTGGCGCCCCAAGTGGGATGGACCCTATGTTGTACGTGCAACCACCACGAACAACTCGTATTGGTTGATCGATGTAGAAGGTAGGAATTTAGCATATCCTATCAATATTCAATACTTAAAGAAGTATTGTGTAGGATTTGGGTTAAATTCCAATTTTCGAAAACCTTTAGGGATAGCCGCCCTGAGACTTGAAAATAAGGTGCAAAGGCAAAATCGTGTGACCCTGAGTAAGAGAATTCGCACTTGTGAAAGAGTGGAGTTTTCCAAAATCGAATTTACATTTCAAAATCCTTCTTCTTACAAAGAAAGGCCTAGTTCAATATAGCAAGATACTTGTAAGTAGTACGTGCTATTTCTAAATAGGCTGATCTGGAATGGATCGAGTGTGACCTTGGGATAAGTCCTTCCCCCTTCTCTTCTCCTTTTAAAAGAGAAAACGTGGCCCAAATAAAGGGAATTTTCCCATCCGAAGTCTCTTTCCAAAAGAAAGAAACCAGAATCCAAAAGAAAAATCGATTCTCTTGTGAAAAAGAGGGATTAAAGAAAAAATACTCCCAAAGGGAGACCCTCTATAAAAAAAAGGAAAAAGAGGCCAAAGAGCTCAAAAAGAGCAGTTTTCCGCCTTTTATGCCTTAAACCACGGGACACTTCAGAAGGGATCGTGGTATCTCTTTCCCATCTCTAGCTTATCCCAAGTATAAACATGGTTCATTTCGAGGAATCCTAAAGTAAAAATAGGATTTACTTGAATTTCATTTTGCTTGAGAATTCGACGTTTCGAGTAAGATGTAGGAATTTGAAATATAGCTTGTTTTCTTATAAAACCTCCACTAGATAAGTGAGTGTCAAGGCTCAAGCAAAGGCAAATACGAAGAGCTCGAGATCCTTAGGATTGAGACTCTAGACAGTTGTCCCTTTTGTAAATAACTTTTGTAAATAGATTTTGAAAAATCGAACATCGAACAACATAGGATCTGCTCACTTGGAGCAGCAGGCCTTGTAAGTCTCAAGAGTTCGACCATATCTGGTCTCTGAGAGGTCGCCACTCTTGGCACCACACCCATGTCATGCATCTACATTTCCACGCATGGCACTTGCATAAACATGATTCCATTTTAGGACCAGATTCCATACAAATACCTTTGGCGTGATATCTCCTCCTACTAGGGTTTTTAAAAGTGAAATTTTGCTAAAGATTGGGACGATCCCATATTTTTGTGGATAGATCTAGGGAGACATTGAAAGGGGTGTTTGTCGTCTTTGTCATTATCCAAATCAATTTGAACAATGCCAAAGAGGGGCATCTGTAAACACCCCAAAATCCTATGAACTTCTCAAATAACCTGGTTTTGTAAAAGCAGCCCCAAAGGGCTATTTTGAGTTTGCAAACCTAGGAGCCTTCCAGACAAACCTTGTACATATGTTTAAACTATATATGTTTTAAAATATGTATAATATAGTTTTAAAACCTTGTAAAATACATTTTGAAACCCCACAAAGTGGCTTGGCTTGATGAAAGCAGGACAAGAAGAGTCAAAGAGAGCCCGAAACTGGAGCACATGTCAAGCCCGGCATAGCCACTCTCGTGCTAAATTCATCCCCAGGATCTTGAACGTCCAAGCCCCTGTTATCAGCAAATCATTTGAAATCATCTCCGGAAGGTGAAAACAGAAGCGGACGACCATGTTGGTGAAGACCCAACGCAAGACGGAGTACTGATGCTGTCAGACCCCGCACAAACCGTTCGTTTCGAACATACCCTGAAGGAGTCAGAATTCAGTTTGCATTGGATCTGGACCATATATATCTAGATCCCAATCCAAACGTATATGTAGATTTGGATTTGGATTTGGATCCAAAGATCCAATCCAATATTCACATCCATGGCCCACATCACCTTCTCATAAATGGAGGTGGGGCCCACTTGAAATTCACGTTGGATTGTGGGCATGATAGAGAATGGGGAGGATTAAGTATGAGGGAGATGTATTAAGCTTGACTTGTGTGTCAAGTTTCGGGTTAATCATGTGGGTTAGCCTAATTAGTGTGGGTTTAAGCTTGTATGAACCCACACCTAACCTAGGGCTGCACCAACATGATGCAATGAAGTCCATGGGCTATGCAAAGGGATGCTCCTAATCCGATTCTAAGCCAAAACCCTTAATCCTAGCCATTTGCCCTAATCTCGGCCTAATCCCAACCTAATCACCTAACCCACTTCCCTAATCCTTCCCTAAACCTAGCCTAATTCCCTTAATCTTAACCTAATCCTAGCCTAAACACCTAACCCACCTCACTAAACCTCACCCTAAAACCAACCCACCTAGCTAAGCCCTAAACCACTAAACCACCCCACCTAAACCCTAGCACACCATATCCCTAAAACCACCTAAACTAAATATCTGGCCCACCTTAAATATCTAGCCCACCTTATCACCACACCACCACCACCTAACCACTAAACCACCCCTTCAAAACCAGCCCAACCGACCTCTTGAAAATCCTATAAACCCCCCCCCCCCCCGTAGTGGGTGGGTTTTTCAAGTTTTTTCCAGCCACCTTGGGCCAGCCGAGCCCTCTCTCACCCCTTGCTCTCTTCTCTCACCTACTCCATCACCACCTCCCGGCCTGCACCACTCCGCGCCACCACCACCTCCCGGCCTGCACCATTCCACGCCACCACCACCTCCCAGCCTGCACCATTCCACGCCACCACAACTGCCCGGCCAGCTCCACTCCTTCCACCCGACTGCATCCACCTTCCACTCGGCTACCCTCCTTGGACAAACCGCCCCTTCGGTTAGTACCCTATCCTAACTACACCCTATCTTCACTCCCCCTCCACTCTCAGCCACCACACCACCATCACTCCCCGGCCACCATCCGCCACTCTTCACCATTCGGCCAACCTCTGCCCAACTGCATCACACCCGCCACCTTGCTTCATCCCCTAGACAACCCCTAGTTAGTCACCCTCAACCTTACCTCTTTCCTTAAACCACCCCTTAGCCAACACCCTAGCTAGCTCCCCTTTGTCATTCCTAATCCCCCCTAGTTACCCCAGTCGGCCACCACCTAACCTGCCACTAGTCAGCCAGCCATAACCGACTGCACCTAGCCACCCGCAGCCTTACACCCTCTTCCTTAGACAACCCCTAGTCACCCCTTAGTTCCACCTTCCCTAGGACCTGCCCTATACTTTAGTGACACCCCCCTAACTACCTCAGCCCAAGACACCACAGCAGCACCCCCCCTCCTATCACCCGGCTAGCGCCAAGGCGCCACAACCACTCTCTTGTCACCCGGCCAGCACCCTCCTTTGTCGTGCCTTTCCGAGGAGCTCCCTCTTGCAGCCCAAGGCAACGCCCAAGCCCAAGCTCGAGCAAGTCACCTCCGGACCAGCTATACGTAAGTGCCTAACTCGGTCCTTGTTTATAGACTTGCTTAAGCTTAATTAAATTTGATACGGGGTTGTAATAACGGAGCATTGTCTCCCCCCGCTTGTAATAACGTGGCTTGGCACACCCACACACACGTGCACTTAAACCTATCTCGCTCTTAGTTGTGCACGATTTTGAGCACACACGGGCCTAATCAGCCCTTAAGATATAAACTTATTTATATAATTTAAGTTGCATGGGGTTTTGCTTAAGTTGTGTGTGTTGTCTTTCAATTCTCGCACTCACACACATTGAGCTTTTGCTCTTATTTGCAAGACCCAAGTAAGGGCTGTGTTATATTTTCCCTTGGGTGTTTTACTTCATGTCGTGTGTGTTGTCTTTCAATTCTCGCACTCACACACATTGAGCTTTCGCTCTTACTCCCAAGACCTTAGTTAAGGCCATATTACAATTTATATTTGGGTTTCATTTAAGTCGTGTGAGTTGTCTTTCAATATACACACAACACCCACGCAACATGTTGGCGACCTTCGGGCCCATATATATTATAAGTATTTTCCTTTCGGCTATGTCTTTAAGGTTTGGGTTTTAAGGTTCAGCAGTGTGCGTAGTCTTTACATATATACACGGCACACACTTGCACTATTGAGCCTTTCCACTCTTAAGATATAGCCATATTTCCCTTTTGCAATTTCCCTTTTGCAATTTACATTTCAAGTCATTTCCCTTCCGCATTGTTTTTCAATTTCGGGTTTTCCCTTTGGAGTTGCGTGAGTTTGCATTGCATATACGCCATACCACGAGTTAGGACGTATATTGCATCAAAGCATACCCCATACTCCCGCTCAAAATCGCCCTACTTAGGTTACGTGTTCATAACACACACCTAGTTGGCCCGAAAAGGGATAAAAAGAAAGTCATAGGCATGTGCAAATCCACGTGAAATAAAATCTGAAAATCATATAAAAACAACCTGAATCGCTTTAAAACTCGATTTTTAAAGCGTACAAACTAACCCTTGCGCATCGGTGCAAGAAGGTCTGCGACGAAAAGAGCTTGCTTGCTCACAGTCGCCACGTTAGGAGTCAGATTTAAAAATTTCTCTTCGCTAGCTTAAGTAAGCTAGCTGGCACGCCCTTTTTGCTTAATAGGACTTAGACACACGAAAAAGTCCGCTTCAGGCCTAAGAAACGAGAAGCAGGAACTTTCTGCGTCTACAACAACCACCACCTTGTTATGCGATGCTATCTTGATGTCAAATGAAGACATTCACCAATCGGAAGAAACTCAAGATCTGAATCTATTGGTCAAGTCTCCAAGAAATTTTGCAGAAGTTTGTGTTAGAATGAAACTGAAATCTACAAGGATTCTGTCTACAGTAAAAGATTATGAAGAATATGCACATGAACTCCAAGGCGTGTCGAAGCACTCTCCTTTTGGTTGATTTCGTCACCTTCGGAAACAAAAGACCAGGTGCAAGTGAATATCAATGAAATTCCTTCAAAATACAATGGAGTTTCAACCGATTGGTCTTGTACAAACACAATCGACTTTCGATAAAACAATGATGCTCTCGGACTGAATGGGTGTATGTTACTCTTGTGCACACTTCTCTTTATAACCTCTGTTTCACTCAACAGATGTGGTCGTTCAGTTGCAATAAAATCAACGTTCACTATTCTAATGAACAGGAACCCTTTCAGTTGGTTACCTGAAATACCTAGTTAACGTCAACTAAGCAATAGTGTACCTCTTAGAAGTAGTGTTGTAATATATAGTTAACCTCAACTGAGCAATAACGTGCCTCTTAGAAGTAAAGTGTCGTGGCTCTTTAACTGAAGAATTGCGTTATTTACAGCTATTTCACAGACTGCAATGAACCCCTCTACGTTCAGCATAAGGCGCTTTGGTCGTGCCTCTTCATCACCATTCTTTTATTTTAAAAAATTCACTCACAACCTTCACTTGCGTAAAATATAACATTACCAACTACAATTTCTGCTGCTCTTGATGCAATCCAAGCATTGGATCCCAACAAATTTTCGTATGACAAGTCTCATGATTCACCACTTGTAGCGCACTCTTTGGGTTCTTCTATTTTCTGTTATCTGCTTCTTATGGCAGGGTGGAGGATCGCACTTGTTCTGCATCAATCTCTGTGTGTGCATTCATGTCAGATTTTCTATTTTTTTGTGAAACTTCAAGTGCTAACCATGGATAAAATGAGCATGTCAGTTAGAATTTACCATTACGATGCTGGTGCTTCTTATGTAGAACACCCGTTTCCGTTGAATATGAGCCTTCATTGTTGCATCATTAGGTATTAAAAGAAACACTTATTCGTCGTGGCTTCAACTTTGAACGAGAAACAGATACTAAAGTAGCTCCATAGTTGGCAAAATTGAGTTTGATAAGCTGGTGGAACGAGGTAATTTTCTTGTCCTTTTCAAAAGCCTGTGTTTTTTTGCGCGTGTGCGTCTGGTGCATGCTTACCCGTATGCATATGTTGCTTTCTTTATCAATAGTTACTTGTCCTTCCCTTGCAGGTGACAAGCCCACCTTCAGTCAAGTTGTTTCAGAAGTTATGAGACAGCTTCAGGGAGCATGTGCACTGATATATTCAAGAGCCCCCACTACCAAATGAGTTGGTTGCATGCAAAGGTGGCAACCCATTGCTACTTGGAGTAAAAGTATGCTTTTTCTTGTACTGACGCTAATGGGGAGTTAAAGTTTTACTACTATTTGAGGAGGATTACAATGTTTCCCTGTTTTCTGTTTTCCACTGTAGAAGAGTTTATGAGGACTACTTGGTTGTAAATGGCTTCATCCTGTATTGTATAACAAACTACTTGGGTTATCAGGACTTCTTGGTTGTAAAAGATGTTATCAACACATGTTTGAAATTTAGTAGTAGCATCAGTTTTGAACAGACTTCCATCCACTGGAATTCAAAGATGCAAATGGCGCAACTCCATCACATGATATCAAATTGCTTACCAGGGATGCTAATCCAAAAGAATTCCTTCTCTCAAGTGATGCCAGTGCTCTGATTGAACACAAAAGAAGTTCGATCTGGATATCAAAGATGATGAGGTTGTTCGTCCCAAGGCTGCCATGTTCTCTTTTCATATTTTATGTTCTTGTGAATATCTGATGTCATGTTTCTGCATGCTCATGTTTGACAGGAAGGTGGCATTTCTATTCTCAAATTTGACTCTGATAAGGCCAAAGTTGCTGCTGGCCTTCCTCGGTCTTCTTCAGTTGAAAGAGGACTATATGTTCTTCGTTCCTGGCTCCTTCGCTTTCGTATACGAACCTCCTAGTCTATTTTAATTAGACCAGTTGTCCATTGGACTCGGACATTGGGTAAGGAAGTTCAGACATCTAAATTGGATTGGTGAAATTTTGAGCCATTTCCAGAATTGGTTCAACATGAAAACTAATTCAACAAGTTGTGGTGCAAGTGAATTGACAGTTAGTCTATGCAGTCCCACATGCATAACCTCTTTTGGTATAATATCTTATAAAAACAATTTTACCGTTTAATCTTTAATATTAATGATGAAAATTTGAATTAGTTTAGATTCTTAAATAGAAAATACAAAAGTATAACAATACTTTTAATGGCTGCCCTTACCAGCCGCAGCCCGACTAAATTTAGATGGTGAGGTGTCAATGGTGCAAATTTTGGAACAGAAAATGTACAGTCAATGTTAATATCATTGGCTGTGCATATGGTCTGTCGTGTTTCTGTCATGATTTTGTTTTGTCATTTCATTTGTATGTCAAAAACAGTTCAAGCGGAACTGCCCCATTTTCTTTTTAGTTATTTTTGGTGGGAACAAGCATTGTGGTTACACTCATCTCAGGTTGTCGGGTCCTGAACCATATTGTTATTTGTTTGGTTTTAGGTTGTATTTGTGTTGTGTCATTTCATGTCTCAAAACAGATCAACCCAAATACAAGAACCCTTTCTTATGCTACTAGCCTACTGCTGTGAGTGGACCCACGCTAACATGTTGGGATTTCCCGTCTAAGAAAACAAAGAATTTTTCCCATTTACGTCCGGCCATGTAAAACGAACAAAAAGAGCCAGTCAGTCTGAGTTTGTACCTATCCTAACCAAAGGGACCTTTTTATTACGTCATTAAAAGACCATCCTTCCCTATAAAAACATTTCAAAAGATTTAGTGGCGCGCAGCCTTGGAAGGATAAATCTTTAGCCACCTCTCTCTGTTCTTCCTCTCTGATTCAGGGGAGTATGTGCGGGATCTTTGGATACCTTAACTACAAGGTCCCAAGAGAGAGACGGCACATCTTGGGAGTCCTCTTCAATGGGCTCCGTCGCCTTGAATACCGAGGATACGACTGCTGCGGCATCTCCATCGACCCGGACTCCATTTCCCGGTCACCTCTCATTTTCCGTCGTCAAGGCAAGATCGATCACCTAGTTCGTGCTGTCTATGAAGGTTCGTTTTTCTACTCAAGCTAACCTCCTAGTCTATAACCATTTTCTATCTGGTTTTAGGATGGCATTTGAAATTTACGTTGAATCGCACTAGGATTGTAATCACACGAAGTAGGTCGTAGGGTGGATAGACTTGGTCAGGCTTGCCCATAGCTTGTTCAAAGACCAATAATGTGGTGTTCGGTCCTGGGCGACTTGTTAGGCCTGTTTAGTTGAGGTTATATATGCCGGGCTCGTACGAAATCCGATCAATGGCATATGATTTGGTTGGTGAATATCCAAGCTGAGGAGGTATATATTAATATTTATACAAATGATGGGCTCGAACCTATTGGACCCAGCTCTTATATTGGTAGAGTCACTGGGATCATTGCGTGTTTGATCTCAAAGAATCTATAATCCGTAAGCATTTCAACAGTTGCTTAAGCATCGACTTGTTCGAACCAGAGGCGACGGCCGGAAAACTAAATTCCAGATTTGGTAAACCGTTGCCAAAAGATTGCATGCATGCGATTGATAGTATTTACTTCTTGTCAAATGATTGCATGTTAACATTAATAGCATTGAATCATGGTAGTTGAGAGAGACAAGGGCATAAAGATGGCTGTGGTCGGGCAGGGATGATCTATAACATTAATAGCATTGAACATGGTTGGTGAGAGAGAAAACGGCATGGGGCCAGCTGGCCGCGACAATCTACATTACGGTGGGGTGGGTCGAAAAGAGAAAAGTATGGTCCACGGCTAGAACCATGGGTTATAATTATTGCCTACACTTTAAATTAATGGATATCTCCTAAGGACAATGAGAACTTCACCTCATCTTCAAAAAGTTAATAGCAAACTGATAATGCACGCCATATAATTAAAACGAGTGCTAATCGCTTCACCTAAAAAACTGTTCTAAGTCTGTTGCTATGATTCGACATAGGAACTTCTCGAGGGGAGTTGGAAGTGAAAGATATGAAGTAACATTTGCAAAATATTGCTTAGGTCTACAATCTCAAGTAGCTTTTTTTCTTCAACAAAAACAGAAACTCCATATAGCAACATACAATGAAAGAAATAAGAGATCTTTCAAATGAAAAATATAAAACCGTACGTTACGTGATGATAATAAAGAACAAGATATTTTAACAGTTCACGAACACCACTGTGTTATTCCTTGGAGACAGAGCAGGTAACATCGAACACATGAACAACTTACCTAAATTCTCTCTTCAAGCCAAAAAAAGAGAGACTCTGTACAGGTAGATATCACTCCATTCATCACTCGCTGCTCTCTCTCTTTCTCTTGCCGAAGAGGAAGAGAAAGAGAGAAGAAGAGAAGGAAAAAGTAAAGGTTTTTCATAGCCCCAAAATCACTCCTAACCTCCTCTCAAAAAGTAGAAAAGAGGAAGAAAAAAAGAAAAGAAAAAAGAATGAAAGATTAAAGGGGCCAATCGACAGGAAGCCAAAACAGCTACCCTCAAGTAACATGAGGTAGTTTATAGAATTAGTCGGAGCAAGGAGATTCTTTTCTTTCTAAATGGAGTTGGACTAATTATGTCACACTTATCACCTTACTTTTTCTTGGACATTTTGTAGAAAAAACCTATGCACCTAACAACACTTTGTCTTTTCCTCAATTTATGACATATTTTTTCATGCTCGAATGGACTCTCAATTAGGGTGTTGACATTGCTACCTGTACACCTGGGTGCCTATGTACATGCGGGAATATCAATGTCGAATCAAGTTCAAAGTGTTCTTCTTGCTCAACACCGTGGTGTATCACACGATTGTTCGGAAAGTAGATAGGATTTGAAAATAATTTTAGTTTCAATTGTAAGCTTGATCAGCATCTCAGCTCATAAAACCAAAACTTTACTTCGAAATATCTGTAATTGCCAAAAAAATTGGGGTTTAGGCGTCACAAGCACATTTATATTGTTAGATTGTGAAAGAAAGTGGGGAGAAAAATCATTAAATATAATTATACGGGACTTTGAAAAACATAAAGGAAAGGGGGCCGACAACAAAATCTGTATATAGGTACCAATTTCAGGTATGACACGAAGACCCAACCCAAAGTTACTCAAGAACAGAGGCCGGTTATATTCAGGTTGACTTGTTTTTGACATTGTTGATGTCGAAATATCAAGAGGGATATGTGGCCTCAAAAAGCGTAATGTCAGTTTGGGCCCACAACAAAGACAAGCTTGAGGCACAAAGTAATGATGATGATAGGTGGCAAGTTTAGCAATTGTAATGTCCCAGCAAGGTAATCAAATCAATCACATTACAATTCATTTTATTCCCAATTTAGTTCTTTCCTATTTCTCGAAAGAGTAGGCATAACTTACCTTGTCGACGTTTCCTTTAATGCGATAGTGTTATGCCTGAAAGTGTGGTCTCGCTCTATCATTTTTCTTACCTAAAAATATGGCATCAGATGATATTCGGGATACGATTAATTGGATTCCCCATAACTCACTTTCATAGCTTGAAGCCTTATCCATCCTCTCATTTGAGCATGAGAATAAGAGTTCTCTAGCATGCCCCACATCATGTCTAGCTCACACCAATGGGATCTTGTGACATATGAATTGCATTGCCTCTTTTGATGATAACACATTCTTTGCCACGTCCTATGGGACTCCATGCCTTTCGTCGATATCACACAGTGTATGCAAACTCGACTTGGTTGGGTGTATCTAATAGCATCCTCTAATGCTCAACACAAGCATACTTTACCAGTCTATAGTTCATAGTTGCATGACTGAGACGATCAGTTTGGTCCAACTTCGTCTTCTCGCGCAACACAATCTTAGAGTGAGAACACACCATTCACTTCACACCCCATGTTGATGACGAAGTGACATTCGAACAACTAAAGTTGTCCCATCATCAATCGATTACACTTGTAATTTGGGGATCTACATAGATCTCTATTCTATTAGATGTCAGAGACCATGCCCATCATAATCGTAAATTAGTTAGCTACTCTACGTAGATAGAAAATTTTTACTGAAAAGTGAAAACTAATTGTCGAAGCAACAACTCAAGCTCTAGCCCAATAGTGGCCCGAAGGCCTCTTTACTTGACGACCCAAGCTGAGCAACATTTCTAATGCCATCCTTCTCATTGGTATTTTCTATCGGGAAACCGTTTGCATCCCTTGTAGGAATCTAAGATCTGATCAATACGTTGGGGAAAATGCATCAAGTGCCCCAACCGACTGTGCCACTTCCTGCACCAAACTTCATGACATCCCAAGCTAGTATATGTTTTTCTTCCACCGCCATAACTCATAGATTATGGTCCATAGGTTCTATCACAACGACTCCTGTACCCAGCCGTAGGGCAATTCCAACTCAAGAAGATGTCGAGGTATTGCAAATGGTATACTCTTAACCATTTCATCAACCAATGTATGAAATTTCACATTGTGATACAAGAAGCAATCAAGGAAGGTCATCTCATACTTGTAGAGAGGCAACTTAGAACCGTTATAGACCCATATCCACATTGACAGAAGATGATCCCATTTTACCATTTTGTATCATCTCGGTTGGCAAAACTGAGAAGCAAGAGGCTTAGAAATGGGATAGTCTCATAGTTGGTCCTACCATATAATCGATTCAAGAGTCCACATGGTGTTAGTGCAAATCGATCAGTTCCAATCTAAGAAAGAAATGATGGGCTGATGATGAGCGAGACATACCTAAATAACTCCAATTATCTCACCATAATAACTAGTTTTATCCTAAAAAGCTTGATGTCCACCTTAGAGAACGTGGAGGTCTCGCCAGCATGCACATGAGAAATAATAGCTTTATTGTTGGATCTTAGCAAAGGTCACCATCTCATAGCATGAAAGATGGACTCAACTTGGACAATCACAAACAAATTAAGTCGCTTTGAAGTCGAGCCAAGACGGGCTCACCTATGTTGCATTACAAGCATCCTCTTCCCCAGGAAGTCTAGGTGTTCATTCGTGATGGAATGCCCACCTTGAACATATCAGGTGGAGATCAAGTCAAGACTGGAGGTTGAATAATCATACCTTGAGTCAATCTTAGGATCGATCAATGGGTCAAGATTACAAGGATGTAGAAAATGCGAGCTCAAAGACAATGCACAACATAGAAATAAAATAGAACTCAAGAAGCCCTTCAAGGAGTTAGAGGCATCATCTAATTCAATTTGCACCCAAGTTCTACTAGATTCTAATGAGGAGTCGAAACATGACTACCTCTAGTAGCAAAAAAGAGGAAAACAATGAAAGTTAAGTCTCTCGCAACTTGATCTAGAGGGAGCCAATGGGCACCCATTCACGTCGTGAAGTTCGTTGAAAGAAAGTGGCACTGCGGTAGATGAAGAACAAGTGCATTTGGTGAAGGACTCACTTGCTAAGCTAAAAAGGCGCATGTGTTTCCTTCCTAGGTAAACCAACGAATGGATTGAAGCTGTCCTTGATGAGTGGAGAAGTGATTGGAAAGCCTTTGTTGATTCCAATTAGGAGGGAGTCTATTAAAAGATCCAGATAGCCATGATCATTTAGAAAGCGAGCCTACTAGCATACATTGCTCAATGTGTAAAAGAGGCCAAAAATGAGGATCCCTTGATCTCTGATAGTGATGAATACATTGTTCTGGAAGACAAAGTTATGATTTCAACAATAGAACCTAGCAAATCACAATACAAAGGAAAACTCAATCTCGTGGAGGTACTAACCAATGTATCAATAACTAGAGGAATAAAGCGACATGAACTAGACCTTCTTATGACTCTTGGGTCTTAGAAGGAGGAAACCAACTTCAATTCGATAGAAGAGAAGTCTTGTCGTGCCCCCAAGCGGATCTCTCACAAATGTTGTTGTGGGTCACGATTGAAGATGGTTATTCATGATTGATACTTATATATATCTGATGAAGACTTCACTGGTGACATCTGTCCCCTAAAAGGTTTTATTATTATTATTCTAACAAGCTTCACTCTCAAAGAGTATGAATGTATCACTGAGGATGAAGAATTTCTAGCAAACAAACTGAATTGGGTGTCTAATGTCAGTGTGATTGACTTGTTGAATATCTTGTCGCCCTTTCAAAAGGCTATTTGTTGATGAAGGCATTGTGTTGAATAAGATACCTCATGACACCATACAACATATCTTGAATACAATTTATGATTTGATTCTCACCAATCTCAAGTTGTCTTACTTTCAAAAAGAGCTATTTGTAACTACTGGGGTGATAGTCATGAAACTCCTGATAGGCTCGAGGACTTCAAATACCATATTCTTCGTGGTTGATGCCAACCTAGGGTATTCATTACTCCTCAGTAGTGATTGTATACACATAAATTATTGTGTGCCCTCAATGTTGTATCAAAAGTCGTTTTAGACGGATGATGATGTAGTTGAGGTTATCAATGCTTAGGAAGACCCCTTTGTGACCGATATCAAAGCAATCAAAACATTATTTTATTCACCTTGGGTTAGCCCATTTGTGATACCTGAGGTCCTTGAAGGCATGAGATCTTGTTAGTTGATTACTCGAGGTTTCACATTCAATTAGGCCAACTTACGAACCGTTCCCAAGATTACTTATGGATAACTATCCCTGAGTAATCATTGATTCTCTTTGATGGTTGAAGGTCTCTTGCATTGAACAAAGGATCAAAGCAAGTAATGCAATGATGCTTGAGAAGGAAGCTAAGCCTTTGCCTATGCACTCAATAGTGCCACCACTTAGAGTTGGGGCAGAGTTTAACTACCCTACTCATAAGGTTGACCCAAGCTTTGTCCCTGCCGACCCACCATTGGAGGTGGACTTAGGTACAAATGGAGTAGCAAGGTCAACAAAGGTGAGTATCATCTTTTCCAAAGAAAGTTGACTTTGGTTATTTGAGTTGTTACCACAATATCAAGATCACTTCGCTTGGGAATACTATGAAATGTCAGGCTTACCATGAGGCTTGGTCGAATTCAAGGATTCCTTTAAGTTGTTGGTTAGGCTCCACAAATAGTTGGTTCAAAGGTTTAAGCTTGAAATGTTACTGGCTAATAAATAAGAGATTCAACATCTCCTCGATGCCAAGTTGATATAGACAACCTGACATGTCGATTAATTGTCTAATATTATCCTAATTATCAAGAAGAATGAAAAGGTTTGAGTCTGAATAGACCAAAGGAATCTTAATTGGGAAGACAATATCCAATTTGATCCCACCAATCTTGAGATGTCTGGTTTTAAAGTTGAACTATGTATCACTATTGGGGTGATAATCATGAAATTGATGGAGGGCATGAATACTTCAAATACCCATTATTCATGGTCGATGTCAACGTAGGGTATCTATTACTCTTTGGTGGGGATTGAATATACATGAACTATTGTGTGCTCTTGATGCTGCATTAGAATCTAGTGTTCTAGAATAATGATCCAATTGAAGTTGTTAATGCCGAGAAAGACCATTAACATCCAAGTAGTTGAGGCATTGTTTTATTCACCTTAGGTCTACCCATTTATCTTATCTGAGGTCCTCAAACGCATGAGATCCTGTCAGCTAACTACTCGAGGTTTCACATTTGATCATTCTCATCTATGACTTGTCCCAAGGATTACTTATGGATAATTATCCCTCGGTAATTATTTATTTCCTTTGGTGGCTAAAGGTATATTACATTGAGAAAATAGTCAAAACAAGCAATCTGGGGATCCTTTGGGGGCAAGTTGAGCCCTTGCTTATCCACTCAATAGTGACACCACTTTGGGGAGGGGCGGAGTTTTCTTCCTTACTTCGAAGAATGACTGGAGGTTCACTGTTGATGGTCTCTAGAACATAGTCAGGGTTACTATCAGTTAGATTCTCAACGTAAATGGGATTGTGGGACACATAATATATGCTCATCATCATTAACGTCATTTTGCTCCTTGTAGTACTTATTGAGGTAATTTCAAATCCTGAATTCTTTTTCGCAAAAGAGAAAAAACTAAACACTCGATCTGATCCATTGGAGTAGCCAAGAAATGTCAATGAGACTGCTTGTGACATATGCCATAGGATGTATGATTATTATTGGTAGTTGAACTCATGCCATAATCAATGATCCTCGGCTGATAATCTTCTTACAAAATCATACCTTCATGGTGGTGAGACTACCAAGTTGTAAAGTTAGGGGTTTCTCCAAAGTAGGGGAAGGAGTAAGGGAACCAAAAAGAAAAGTCCTACTTATCAGTGTCTAATGATTCGTCGCTTGACAAGTCTCTTGTCAAAATCCCAATTGTCAAGAGAAGCAACAAGGATACTAAGGTTGAGTAGTTATCAAATTAGATGTTGAGGACCAAATGCTCCATAGAACAAAAGTCACAGGAAAAGGACTTTTGAATACAATAGCGACAATATCCTCAGGAGACACAAAAACAAGAGGAGTATGGATTAAAGACACCCCTAGAAATTCAATACAATTAGTTGAAATGGCAGGTGGGAAAATCCAAGTTTTAAAAAACACAAATGGATCCGTAATTACAAAAACCATAACGAACTTCCTACCAAATGTTTCAAGCATCAATCCAAAGTGCCTCAGGAGAGAACTGATTAAGCAATATATCATGGCCAGAAAGAGAGAGGCAAGTGCTAGCTTCATAATAGATATAATGATGGAAATATACCATGAGTATTCGCTATTGACCTTGATACCACAAACACAAGTAATGAAACAACCTAACCACAATAGCATGAAAGCATATGATGCTCCTCATCCGATATTGTATTAGTAGCTGAGCATTTGTAGATAAAGTCATCCTAGTAAAGATGCAAAGAATATCTAGGAATATTAAAGTTTCGGTCAACTAGAGAGACAAGGTCAATGCCATGGATTGTCCTTACATCTAGGATTGTTGGATACATCATCCAAAAAAGAAATGAAAGTGATTATGTTAAGAGAATTCAAACGCAAGAAAGGTGTACATGAGTTGGCCATCAAAGTGAATGGACAAATAACACAACATAATGAGGTTGTAGATACCCATTCTATCCAAAGATGATGTTTGTATTCTTGAACATGGTCCAACTAATTGACATAAAGCTCATTCACAATGGCAAAGAGCAAATAAAGTTAGGGCATCGAAACATTATAAACTCATTATGGATGAACGACAAGGAGTCAAGATAGAACCATCATGGCCATCAATTGATGTAGGAGAAAGAGTGACACCGGAATCAAAAGCCATGGATGCAAAAGATCTCTCACAAAAGGCACTTGCAAGAATGTAAAAGAAGTTGAAAGGAAGATTGTACGAAAGCTCAATCCTTATGAAGCCCCAGATAAATACTCAAAAGGGAGAAAATCACAACAATCACGTGAACACAAGCTTTTTTGGAATTTTATGTCTATAGAAGTATAACTTATGTCCTCCAAAACAACTTTGGACATAAAGTCACATGGTTGACACTAAAAAATCGAATGGAGTACGTGGCAAATGTTTGTAGGCCTCAAAAAGTAGAACCTCTGTTTGGGCACATGAAAGAGATGAGCTTCGAGACACGAAGTAACGGTGGTGACAACTGAAGTCATACCTAGCATTTTGGAGCAAAGGTAACATCGACAAAGCGAGTGAGAAGTTATTAGAAATCATGTACATGAAGGACAGTTTCAACTGTTGCCACCTTGAGGAAGGTCTACAAATAGGAATTCTAATGGTGAAGTAAGGCAATTGAATCAATTACATTGTAATTCCTTTTATTTCTAGATAAGCTCTTCCTTGTTTTTCATAGGAATAGATGTAACTATCTTACCAATGTTTCCTTCATAGCGCTGTGCCTTACTTGTCTCATTCTATCATTTTCCTGTCCTAAAATTATGATATCGCCGACAATAAGGCAGTGAAATTTGTGGGAACTCCCTTTCATCGTATGAAGCCTTATCCATCCTCTCCTTTAAAAGTGAGGATGGGAGTTCTCTACGACACTTGTGTCATGTTTAGCTCACACTAATGAGTTCTTGCAAGTGTCATATGTATTGCATCATCACTTTTGACGATAACAGACATAAATATCAATAATGGCATTGAGAATTTTAGAGACAACACAAAATCCTAGGACCATAAAAGTTGGTCTTTGTGTCCACATTCGTTCATGCCCGATTAAGTCAATATGAGAGAACATGGATGCGACCCAAACACGATCTATGGTCAACCCAAGCGTTCCGGCATATACCTACCAGTTTGTCAACAACAAGAGCATATTCATAGATTCCATGCTTGAAAATGTCGACTGAATACGAGAAATGCACGAATATGGAACAGCGCATAGTTGGAAGAGTTGATACCTTTCGTTGTCAAAAAGGTCAGCAGATTAAGTCGCTGCTCACTATCTAATGGCTGTATTGCACATGAGCATGGCCCATAACCCTCCATGAGTGTATCTTAAGTGAGCCAGATCCAGATTAATTGGATATTCTTTTCTTTAAAGATCCAGTTAATCGAATATTAGGGTAATGTCATTTGTTGATGGATACGAAGCACAAAATCACGTAACATGAAGGTGATCGAAGACACGAAATTACTATCAATACAACACCTGAAGTGAGAAATACGAAAAGAAAGCATGCTGTGTCCACCCAAAGTAATAAAGTTGGGCCATGCCCTCGTCTACCTTTCCTGGACATGATACGAACATGACCGTGGTTGCCACCCTACCTGATGCTCAGTAAAAAGTAACTCTACAGTCTAGCAGATATGGTTTTATATCTGCACGTACCCAACACAAACATGACCCCAACACGAAGTTGAGAGAAGAACCAGATGCGGTTTGGATCCGATCAAGTCCCTCCATTTAGAGGCAACGATGTTATACCAAATCCTACAACACCACCTAAACAAACTAACAACTATTGGGTTTAAGTCCAAGTTAGGGCACCCCGTGACAACTTTTATTACTTAGTCTTTAACCATGTTATAGTAAGAGGGCACCATTTGCTTTGGTACTCAATAAGAGTCTCACATTTGAGTTATAAGCATATCGCGGGCTATAGACCTTTATGCTATTAATACAATCACTTTGCTTTCTTATTTACTCTAAAGTTTCTTTAGTATTACTCTCAATCGACCTTCCTAATCATCATCCTTCAGCTTCTTCCACTGCATCCTTGGTGAAAACTTGCTAGGAGGTCCACAACTGGTGTAATACTAGCTCATCATATGTAGCTATTTTTGTCTTAGACACTTGTCCATTTTTAAATACTTTAACCATTCAATTACAACTTACAAGACGTGTATATATATCTTTTGTTTTTTTATTCCAACCTTTTATATGCATGATCAAATAACTGAAATTTGGAAGGATATAACAACCATGCCACATAAGCCGTCTCTCTCTCTCTCTCTCTCTATATATATATATATATATATATATATATATATATATATATATATATCTTAGCAACTTAACTCCTCAAAGAATCTACAGAAAACCTTGTGAAAAGAATACCAATGAGTAGGTTAATTTTACCTGATTATGACCGAACCGAAAACGACCCGACGCTCGACCAGATCTGTCACCGTTATCTGCCCCCAGGACGGAAACTTTTGTATTTGAAGCGGAAATTGAAGTTTCCTTTTTCTTTTGACAACGAAAAGGGAAGTTCCCTGTCAACAAAGACCGAGTCGAAGAAATTCAAGTTATATAGTCAAAACGCGGAACGAAACAAATTGGTCCTTGATTTCATAGTATATCACAAAATAGGGACACCATGTAGCTAAATGTCAGAACCATCCATCACATTTAGACTATTACCAATAATGGACGTGATTGCCCGTTACAGTATAGGCTAGAGAGAACATTCATGTTTTAACGATAGAGCACTTTCCGGGTTGGGCAGATTTACCCGGTCATTCTTCTGGCGTCATGATAAATGGCCTGTTTGGAGGGTGTTGCCCTGCTGGCACGCCATTAGAAGAATAGTATGCAAGGAAGTTTCTGTACCAATTTCTTGTTGGTGTGGTGTCATTTTGTGTTGGTGTTCATCTTTTCGTGTCATTTTGTATCTACATGATAAAGAGTTCATGGGTCACATTTATGCGTGTTAAATATTCTAGAAATACATCGTGTATCATTTTGTGCTTGGATGAAGACCATGTAAATTCAGACACAACCCCACTTTTTCATTACTTGATGCGTTGCGTTTTACTCTGGTTTGCATGTCGTTCTTTTTATTGCTAGTCTTAACCAAGAGACTGTCATGGTTCATACTGCCAATACTATACAAGTACCGATAAAACCAGAGCCAAAATTCTGTGTTCAGCTGCACCTAATGTCACACGGAAAAATTCTGAACACATGGGTTAACATATTTGATACTTAACACAAAATGACACAACAAAAACATAGAGAAGTCCTGAAATTGCTCCAAATATCACACGTAAGGCTCTCAGAAGATAACCTGAAAAGTTTATGCTCGTCTCAAAAATGGGGTCAGCATTCGGTTTGACCTGTTTGTGACACTAACACAAAAATGAAGAGACATAAACATGAAACTGCACCCTCACTTTTTGACATTGAGGGTTTTTCTCATCAATCACGCAAAAGAAACAAGCAAGTTCCTTCGTTTATAATCTTTTAGGGTCTTTTATGGAAAATCCAAACCTCCGAAATGATAGCAAGGGAAAATCTCGGACCTGTTCCGTAAATATTTCGAAATTCAGGAGTCGCGTCGTTTTGGAAGGAACCGTCAGCGTTCTCCCTTCCTCTGCGACATAAGAAAAAAAGAGGCGAAGGGAAAACCAGTCACAATTCTCACGTCTTCTCCCTCTTTCCTTCCAACTGAAGGCGTAGAAGAAGAGAAAGAACCTAATAATAACTCCTTCAAATTCTCGGATTATTCTGGATTTGGGGATTCCCGGATCGAGGGAGCAAAATGTGCGGGATCTTCGCGTACCTGAACTACAACATCTCTCGGGAGCGCCGTCACATCCTGGAGGTCCTCTTCAATGGCCTCCGACGCCTCGAGTACCGGGGCTACGATTCTGCCGGCATCTCGATCGACTCCGATTATGTTCCGACGGCCAACGTGGGCCCTAATTTCCGGTTCAATTCGCCGGTCCCCCTCGTCTTCCGGCAGGAAGGGAAGATAGATCAACTCGTTCGGTCCGTTTATGAAGGTTTGGTTTTTCGGGCTGCTTTTTGGATTTGGGGGTCTTGATCCTTCTTTTGCTCGCTTAGTTCTCCATTGAATTATTTGTTCTTTTCTATCTAATTTTCGTTGTTTCGGTTTCACCCAAATATTGCGTTCGTTAGTCGCCATTGCAGTGAAAGATGAATTTTAGTGCTTCAAGACGAGTTTTAGTGTTTCGATTTCCAGTGCTCTCAAAATGCTATCTTCTTTTATTCATATCGTTTACTTATGCTCATTTATTGCACTTCTTGAACTTTTGTTGGGGCAGTCTTCGTTGTGCTGGCAGAAACTTCATTCAATTGATTAAATTTGGAGCAAGGGAAACTGCCATTCGGTTTTAGTCTGAATTTGTTATAGTAATTGGAGTCTTAGGTTTACCTTTTGTTTACACGCATACGTATCTCTCCAACTAAGCCTTTTCCCATACTAGATGGGGTCAGCTACATGGATTCTTTGTTTTTTTTTTTTGTAGAATCCATGTTAAGTCCGACAAAGTTTTACGCTGGCTGTCGGTATAACGTTTGAAATTTCGGTGATTTGTACAGTAGTAGATATGCCATTCAATTGATTAAATTTGGAGGAATGGAAACCAGAATTCGGTTTTAGTAGTTACATTAACTGGTTGTTTATGTTACCTTGTGAATATGTGGTTTTCCTGTTGGGTTATGGTGATTCATACTTCAGCTTTGCATGCTTATTGTTATAGCCAGTATTCCCTCAAAGGGGTGTAAAAAGGTTGTTGTTATAGACAATGACTGCACTTATCATTTTCTTGTTGATTTTGTGGGTCTTCAGAGGTAGATGCAAAGGACTTGAAACTTGACCAAACGTTCTTGGTGCATGCCGGAATTGCTCACACACGATGGGCAACCCACGGGCCACCATCACCTGAGAACAGTCATCCACAATCATCAGGAGAAGGGAATGAATTCTTGGTTGTTCACAATGGGATCATTACCAATTACATGGTATATAAATTTTGTTTCCCATCCCAGTTTTCTGTTTCATTCAATTAAATTGAAAGGATAAGACATTATTTGTTATTGGTTTCTTGTCAAAAGAGAAGTATGCTAGTAGCTTCTTCCCCAAGAAAATAGAAGAAATTGCAATGGTTTTTGACCATACATGGTTTCTCATTACTCATTATGATCTATCTTGGGTTGCGGAACTTCAGAAGAGCTAGACCATGTGTTATGATGGTTTCCTTTTAATACTTTAGGCCTTCTTGGGCCCTTTTAGTGCCCAAAATCCAACTCCTCGCCATTTCCTAGGATCTCCATGTAGCAATCTTTTGGTGGTCTAATTGGATATCCAAAACACCTTAATCAGGTCTCTCCATTCTCTATTTGTGCCTGGTAGCATATTTGCTACCTTAAGCATTAATGGACCTTCATTTGCATAAAATACATCACCAACTACAATTTTTTTGTTTTTGCTTTTGATGCAACAACTTTTTCTTTTGGTATGTCGATAGTCAGATTCATTCATCACTTGCCTTGCACTTTGTTGTTCCTTCTATTTTTTGCAATCCGCCTCTTACGTCGGATGGAAGATTGTACTTCTTCTGCTATCATTTATTGTGCCTGGATCCATGTCAGGGTTTCTTTCATTCTGTGATAC
The DNA here is from genome assembly GCA_036023115.1 of Brasenia schreberi. Classification (NCBI taxonomy): domain Eukaryota; kingdom Viridiplantae; phylum Streptophyta; class Magnoliopsida; order Nymphaeales; family Cabombaceae; genus Brasenia; species Brasenia schreberi. The sequence goes on from JAYKKT010000016.1 coordinate 1,888,444, forward strand.
TCCAAGCGCAAACCATGGATAAAATGGGCATAACAATCTCTTTTACCATTCTGATGTTAGTGTATCTTATGTGGGACATGGGACACCTGTTTCTCTTGATTTTGATTATACATTTTTTTTGTTTCATTAGGTTTTGAAAGAAACACTGGTTCGTCATGGGTTCACCTTTGAATCAGAAACAGATACTGAAGTTATTCCAAAGCTGGCAAAATTTGTGTTTGATAAGTTCTCAGAACAAGGTGATTTTCTTGTCCTTTGAAATACCTGTGTGTGAGTCTTTTGTGTTTGTGGGTGTTTGGGTGTTCTGTTCTCCTTATTAGTTGTTTTGGTTGCTTACTTACTATTTGTTTGTCATACTTCGAAACAACAACTAAGCCTTTTCCCATACTAGATGGGGTCGGCTACATGGCTTGATCATGTACCATGTTAACAAATAAAACTATTTTCTTGCAGGTGACAAGCCCAGCTTCAGTCAAGTTGTTTTTGAAGTTATGAGACAGCTTGAAGGAGCATGTGCACTGATATTCAAGAGCCCCCACTACCCAAATGAGCTGATTGCATGCAAACGTGGCAGTCCTTTGCTTCTTGGACTAAAAGTAAGCTTTTATTGTACACCCATTTCACATGGGTGTGGGTCTGGCTGTGGACACGGATGTGGTGCAACCATAAGACATGGAAATTTTCAAATATTATGGATCACGTAACATGAGTATATAAGAATAGGTTCTACATACTATTGTATATAATTGATAATATCTCATAAAATTATTAGAAAGATGTTAATATGTGAATTTGTCCAGATAAACTTTTTTATAAGATAACTGAAAAAGTAATGATTGGTCAATATTCATCAAGTGCTTAGTGTCACTAGCACTAAAAAATATTTAAGGCAGATAGTGTTGAATGGAAATGGGGGGAAGTACAGTGTCAAGTGTCCGATATGGGGCAGCACCCTGATAGAAGTGTACTTGACAGTTTTACACTATGGGAAGTTAAAGTTTTACTACTATTAGAGAGAGAGAAAGAGAGAGAGAGAGAGAGAGAGAGAGAGAGAGTTTGTGTGGCTGTCTTCTGTTTTGTACTGCAAAAAGGTTATCTGGGCTGCTTGGTTGTAAGCAGCTTCATCTTGTGTTGTATATCGTGATCTATATGTGTTCAATTTTTATGACATATTTGCAACTGAATGTACTATAAAAGAGGTTATCAAGGTACTATCAAGGGACAAATACATCGTTATCTGACTATAAAAAGTACAGGAAACAAATATGACATTTAGCATTGCTATTCCTACTCTTGATGACATTATCATTTGATGTAAAATTCCAACTCTTATCAGTCTAGAGGAGGCCATTTCTTTGTGAACACTTATTTGAAATTTATTATTCTTATCAGTTTCGTTGAACTTCCATCCACAGGAATATAAAGATGCGAGTGGTGAAACCCCCTTTCATAATATCAAATTCCTTACCAAAAATGATAATCCAAAAGAGTTTTTTCTCTCAAGCGATGCCAGTGCTATGATTGAACACACAAAAGAAGTTCTGGTGATTGAAGATGATGAAGTTGTACATCTCAAGGTATGTTGCTGGCTATCAATCTTGACATTCTTTTTCTCATTTTTATGTTTTGCAGATATCTAATTGTACCATAACTTGAACAAAGTTATGTGATGAACCACTGGTTTGTGTCAATTTGGGCCACCAATGTCATGCTTCCTGATGTCAGACCAATTGAATACCCACTCAAATTTCAGATACCATGTTTGACAGGATGGTGGCATTTCTATCCTCAAATTTGACTCTGGTATGGTGAAAATTGTTGGTGGCCTTCCTCGGCCTGCTTCAGTTGAAAGAGCACTATCGGTTCTTGAGATGGAAGTTGAACAAATAAAAAAAGGGAACTACAAGCATTATATGCAGAAGGAGATTCATGAACAGCCAGAGTCTCTTAAAACAACAATGCGTGGAAGGCTTATACAAGAGGGCCCCGGAAAAGTGAAGGGTGTACTGCTGGGTGGACTTAAGGATCACCTGAAGACGATTAGACGTAGCCGGCGAATTGTTTTCATTGGTTGTGGTACAAGCTATAATGCAGCTTTAGCAGCTAGACCACTTTTAGAAGAACTTTCAGGTGATTTTGTCTTTGCTGTTATTATGCATTTATTTGTATGTTACTTCTGGGTTATTCATTTTTTACTGCCAAGACCAAAAACAAGCCTTATCCCAAAAAAGGAAAAACAAAATATTTCACCGTCTCCTGCCATCCCCGATCAAATCATGTTATTTGCACTAACTGAGTTTTTTTCTTGGGGAAAAAAAGGTGTTCCTGTTACCATGGAAATTGCTAGTGATCTATTAGACAGAGAAGGTCCGATATATAGAGAGGATACAGCAGTATTTGTCAGTCAGTCAGGGGAAACTGCAGACACACTCCAAGCACTTGAGTATGCAAAAAAGAATGGGGCACTTTGTGTTGGTATAACTAATACTGTAGGCAGTGCCATTGCGAGGAATACACATTGTGGTGTTCATATAAATGCTGGTGCAGAGATTGGAGTTGCTAGTACAAAGGTATTTTCCTTTTCATTATGGTTTTTTCTTATTTCACTTTCATATTGTATCTCTAAATTGCAATCTCCAACTGGTGCAGGCATACACCAGCCAGATAGTAGTAATGACCATGCTGGCTTTAGCAGTTGGAGCTGACTCAATATCAAGTGCAAGGAGGAGGGAAGATATTATCGATGGCTTGTTTGATTTACCAAGTATGTTTCTGCTGATTGTTAATGTTTGCCTTCATCATGTTAGAAGAAACTTTGGTTCATGTTTTATACGTAAAGACTTTGATGCGTCTATCTTTTAGTTTGATTTTGTTTGGATGCTAATTAAGACTCAGAATTAAGAGCAGTTGCATAATATTTTTATTTGAGTGTCAATCATGACATTGGTCAGTACTTTCCTATTTCTTTAGATAGGACTCTAAAAAACTTTAACTGGAAGGACCTAGTTCTGAACTTTCACATGGTGCTTGACCTTTTATTGAACTGTAGAAGTTTTGGCATGTCACAAAAGTTGAGTAATTCTGGCTTGTGACAGATAAGGTCAAAGAAGTGCTACAATTGGAGGATGATATGAAAGATCTTGCGAAACTGTTGATGGATGAACAATCACTCCTCCTGTTTGGTCGTGGCTACAACTATGCTACTGCATTGGAAGGTGCTCTCAAAGTAAAAGAGGTAGCTCTTATGCACAGTGAAGGAATACTTGCTGGGGAAATGAAACATGGTCCATTGGCCTTGGTAGATGAAACTCTTCCCATCATTGTTATCGCCACTCATGATGCATCCTTCAGGTGGGAAGTTCTTCATGATTGGCCATATTAGATTTCCTGCTTTAGTATTCAATCATTACGGTGCTGACTTTCTATACCAACTTCAGTTCATGAGTCTGTGTATCATTTCTGTTGACTAAGTTTCATTTTCCCATTTTCGTCATTCATTATCATCTTCAGTAAGCAGCAATCTGTCATCCAACAACTCCATGCACGAAAAGGTCGTCTAGTAGTGATGTGCAATAAGGGTGATGCTTCATTAGTATGCCCTGGTGATTCATGCAGAGTCATAGAAGTACCAAAAGTCGAGGATTGTCTTCAGCCTGTAGTCAATATTATATCATTGCAGGTAAGTTGTTCTCTCTGCAAGCTCCTATCAAGCTTCTCAAACTTTCGTATTTTTTATTTTGTAACATGAAGAAACCACAACTTGGGTTGGAACAATCAAGCACTGGGAGAATAGATTCGTCACTAGCCTATGATGTGACCTACTGAAGAGGCTGAATCCATTTAGATTTAGGACTGTGTCATGCTTTTCATTTTAAATTTGGTAGTTTAAAATGGGATCAGATTTGTTTCGGTTAGTTAGTGGTGAACTTGCGTATGGTTTGCCTTATTGCTATAGTACAATACCTTTTTTGTTGAACTTTAATCATCTTTTGCTTCCTATGACATGATTTGTAAACTTTGCTGCAGTTACTGGCTTACCACCTCACTGTTCTTCGGGGATTCAATGTGGACCAACCTCGGAACCTTGCAAAGAGTGTTACTACACAATGAAATAGAAGTGGTACTGAGAAAACGTTTGCTGAGGTGCTGATTTGTTTGATTCGTTCAGACACTCTTCCTTCATTTCGCTAACTGGCAATAAACGAGCCTCTTTCAAATGTTTATAAGTTAGTGTCTTACGTTATTAATTGGTTTCCCCGATGTTCTTAACCTACGTATTTTTGTTTTATTTCTTTCAATAACTGTTGTACACTGTGGCTTTCCTCTGAACTAATGGGGATATACACGAATCATTCTTATCGGTTGATTGCGCATCACATATTGGACCTCTCTCTCTCATACACGCACATATTAGGAAGGCTAGCTATTAACTAGACCATATGGACTTCTTCTCTCTTTCTCTTTCTCTCACATGATAGATGGCTCTTAATTGATTAGATCTTTTTTACATCCGTCATCTGTGTCGTATGCGTTATATCAAATGTAACTTACGATACTTGAAAATATTTTGAGACAAAAGTGTAGCATGTCTTTAAATCAACTTTGTGCGACTCTTTCTTTTGAAGAACTTGCATATCTTTCGTGGTTGTGGCCCCTAGTTGATGCCATTACATGTACACTCATCTCGGCATCATTCAGTAGATATATTCATCTATACATATCGAACGCTTGAGTGGGAAGTTCACTGGTAGTTCCCTTCCCTCCCCACCGGAACTCAGAATTTGGTACGGAACCAACTCTGAAATACGATATCCCACTCTGTCCATTCCGTTCTCATGGTATGGGTCTCATGCGCATACTTTTGCTATAGGCACATGATGCATGGAAGAGGAGACAGGGGGTCTGACTTGACCGGCCCCAAACCTTGGGCTAGTTTTGCACATTGTTATATATATATATATATATATATATATATATATTATATATATATATATATATATATATATATAGAGAGAGAGAGAGAGAGAGAGAGAGAGAGAACCTCTTGTGTGCTAGTATATCTAGACAAAACTCAACTATCAATTTTTGAAGATGAATAATTGATATTTGAATTCGAAAAGCAAAAAAAATGTATATATATACACGTACAGTATGTTTTGCTTATTGAATTTAAATCTTCACCATCCCATGATCGATAATTGAGATTTATTTGATATGTTAATACGTAAACGTTTTTCTTTTTTTCCTCTCTCTCTCTCTCCCTCTACACATGCACACGTATGTGTAGAGAATGTTCCTGCAAACATGTAAACAATTTGAATTTTCAAACTATTTGACCTTACAATTATTTAGATTAGATTTAGGAATGCTAAGTTTTATGTCAAGGACACCTAATTTTATAGATGTGGATGAGGTTAATTTCTTTCTCCTCTCTCTCACATAGATTTACGTATGCGTAGAGAATGCTTCTGCAAACATGTGATATACAACGCCCATATCCACAAGAATAAAACCATCCTTGAGCTGCCACAAGGAGCAGGGCGAAAAGCACTGGAGTTACCAGCTCGAAAGTTGCAATATACAATGTGAAGCAGAGAAGATCATCAACAAAGAGCACTGGAGTTACAGTTGCTCCTAGAAAAGCAAAGGAAACAAGTAGAAAAGTAAGCATTGTGTTTGTATTGATTTCCTCATATCTAAGTTATGCTCACTATTTATAGACCTCCATTGAGGTGGTAAAGAATGAATTTCTCTTTTTGGGACATAACTCTCAATAACTTCTATTTCCTTGTTATTGCTTACTTTTTGCCACCATATCAGGTGGGATGTGCTAACTGCCCCTCACCACTTCTCCGTACCTCGAGATCCATTGACATCGTGTGTCCAAGCTTCTCATTCTGTCCATTGGGTTTCTTGAGGCTTCTGCCATATGTCCCTTCTCTTGGGCCTTCGAGTTTTGTCATGTAGCTCCATTTTTCGGCATCAACATATGCTCTCCTATGACTTCATGTCCACATTTATTGAAGGCATGAGTCATACTTATCGATTAAATGCCAAAAAGGTTATACTAACAAATCCGTTTTCTCACAAGATTTCCATGATTTTGTTTCTTGGAAATCATTTGGGCTTTATAGAGGCTAAACTCATTTATATCTTTTTCCTTTACATGTTCATCTTCTTAAAACTCTTTATCTATCTACTTTCATGGCTTCTAACTCAAACTTTGTTATTTCTCCTATTGAAGTATCAGTGGTCAACCTTCTAATTTTCATCTTGGTGACTTGCTACTAGCTCGCAATAACTTTGTAATATCTTGTTGGCCTAACTTCATCTGCCCTTGGCCTACTACGATTCAACTGTATATCAATTGGGTAGACAAACCTTTGGTAGAATGAGGTGTCCATTATCTCATTTTGGTGTTTTGCCTAGTCATTCAGTTTGATGGTTGTATCCTCTAATCCTTCATTGCTTTTTGGGTTTCTTGGAACAACCACTTTCAATTTTCTTTAGAGATAATGTCCCTAATGATCCTTGACACTTTAGGCGATCACAGGCTTGTTGATCATCGATGTTGATCTTGTCTCTCTAGTTGATCAGGATTTCGATACCCCTAGACTCAACATATACCTTTTTTAGGATGATTTCATCCATATATGTTCAGGCACTGGTGTTATGACTGATAAAGAATATCATGCCTTCTTGCTACTACAGTTCAATTGCTTTGTTGCTTGTGCTTGTAGAACCAAGGTTAATGGTGAATATGCAATATGTTTCTACCATCATGTTTAACATAAACTTACCGCTCACTTCCTTTTTCTTAGCCATGGTATATCACTCAACCATTCTGCTTTTGAGACTCTTTGGAGTGGTGGCACTACGCATCTAGTAGGAGGCCCATTATGGTTCCTTCAACTCTGAATTCATTTATATTTCCTAGTGTTTACATGCCTTTTTTTCTAGCAAATCATATTAGATACACTAGGACAAGCTTTAAGCATCATTCATCTTGTTTTCGTACCCCTTATAGATATTGTTGCTCAATTATGGTCTTTTAGCATTGTTGAGATAACATTTCTCCCTCCACACTTTAGCCACTCCAATTTTTCTTCCACCATTGCGCTTATTATAATCCTCTCTAAGATAGGGGTGTCAAAGGTCTTTTCTTCATGGTTTCTATTTTGGGGTGCATCCTAGTAATCAAGATTCACAACGATCATTGTTGAATCTTATATTTCTCATTTTCTTTCCTGTTAATTGGAGTTTCTATAAGGTATACCTACTTAAGTAAATTTGTCGATTGACTATGTTGATGAGCAAGAATTTTCTTTTTTATTCTTACTCATGTCCTTGTTTTGGGGAGACTTTAGATTTTGCTGTTTATTTGATGAATATCAGGCGAGGCTTATGGACTATGATATGGTTGCATGATGAAGGATCGAGCACTGATGATCTAACCTTATCAAATGGGCTCACCCATCATGGACCTCTTACTCATGCCCAAGGCAGTGCCAGTGTCCCAACCCTGTTTGAACCCAAATCGTTGTAGTGAATGGATCATCAATACTCCGAAAAAAAGAAATGTCACTTGGCTATTTTGGAGTTCACTGATTATGCTAATCTCTGCTGGAGCAAACTCTGAGAGACTAGGGATGCAGGGATGGAGATGGGGATGTAACGATCTAGGGGTTGATGAAACGACTCATACATAAGAGATTTGCTCCCGACTACTACTGCCAAGAGCTCTATTTTTGGTTGCAAAGCTTGCGACATGGTGGACTCATCATAGAGAATTATGTCAAAGAGTTTGATACCTTGATGCTGCGTTGTGAAGTGCTAGAGCCACAGAAGCAAACCATTGCTGGATTCCTTAATGGGCTAAACAAGAAACTAGGTGATGATGTGGAATTACAACCTTATTCATTCGTTGAAGACATCTTTAAGCTTGCTATTAAGGTCGGACGACAACATAGGAATGCCCCTCCGTAGATATCCGATTTTTAATCTAACGTAAAACAAGGCTTTCTTAGGTACAATCAATACTTCCAAAGAAATCAAGAAAGAAGGACCTACTACCACATTGGAGCCTGACCAAAAGGAAAAAGGGGTGGTTGAAACCCCTCGCTCTACCAATCATAGCCATGATATTAAATGTTTTAAATATCTCGGCCATGGGCATATCACTTCCTAATGCCCTAACAAGTGAGTGATGGTGCTACATGAAATGAAGGGGAACTCTTGGTCATACATAGGGTCCTGAGCTAAGTCGCTCCTGAACAGAAGTAGCATGAGAACCTATTTCATTCTTGCTAAACAATTCTCGGTAAAATTTACTTGATCATCCTTGATGGTGGTAGTTATACCAATGTAGCCTCTGCAAAATTAATCAAGAAGTTGAGTTTATCCACCATAGCTCACCCACATCCTTATAAGTTGTGTTGGCTCAATGATCAAGGCGTTATCCCATTCCTCGGTTAGACGAACTCAAGGGATCAAGTATGTTCTCAAAGGTTGATCTCAAGAGTGTTTACCACTAGATTCGAATCAAGGAAGGAGACAAATAGAAAATGACCTTGAAAATGAAGTTAGGACTATTTGAATGACTCGTGATGCCATTTGGCCTATCAAATGCACCCATCACCTTTATGCAACTCATGAACCTTATGTTGCGAGAGTTTATTGATAATTTTCCTATCGTATATTTTGGCAACATCCTGATTTATAACCATGAAATAGATGAAGATATTATTCACATTTGAAGAGTTCTAAAGGTCCTGTGCTAGCAACGACTTTATGATAACCTTAAAAAGTGTCAATTTTGTTAATCACATGTGTAGTTCTTAGGCTTCATCATCTCTGAGCAAGGAGTTGTGCTAACTCCGAAAAGGGAAAGCTATTAAAGACTGGCCAAACCCATCCGACATGGCAGAGGTGTGTAGTTTCCATGGGTTGACTTCGTTCTACTGGAGATTCATCAAAATTTTCATTAATATTGCAACACCATTGACATATTGCATCAAGAAAAACCAAGAATTTCGACGGACTAAAACATGTAAGTGTGGTTTTGATGAAATAAAAGCTCAATTGAGTGGTGCACTAACATTGGCTCTTCCTGACTTTAACAAAACTTTTGAAGTTGAATGTGACTTTCACAGGTAGGAATCGGAGCCATGTTGATGCAAGAGTTATTTACTTGAGGAAAGCTTTGCATTCCAAAAGTATCTCATCGAGAACTCTTTACTTGAGAGACTCATGGTGGCAAGTTAGTATGCCATTTTGGAGAAGAAAAACACTAGAGCTAGTTAGAGAATATTTTTATTGACCGAGAATGAACCATGACGTTCATAGGATTGTTGAAAGATGTGTTACCTGCAATTGACTAAAAGAAAAGGGACAAATCAGAGACTTTACATGCCTTTGTCGGTTCTTATAGGCCTTGTACCAACGTTAGCCTAGATTTCATAGTGGGTCTTCTTAGAATGAAAAGGGGATGCGATTCGGTCATAATTATGGTAGATATGTTTCTTAAAATGTCACATTTTATTCCTTGTTATGTTTATGAGCTACTTTTAGAAGACTTTGTGGAAGAGGCTCATGTAAACAAAAATTTTAGTCCCATGTAAACTTAAAACTTCCAAAGGTCAAATGAGAGGCGTGCCTCCTTGGATACTCTATTTCATTCAATGTTACAAAAAGCATATATTGTAAACAAAGTACTTAAGACTAGGAGTCTTCTTGGCTACCAAAAACCATTTGAACGAGGGATGATTCATAAAAAGTGAATTAAAATTAGAGTCACTTAGTTATAAATATGTGTACTTGCATAATTAATGACAAAATCCTAGTCATACACACATCTAATCTTCATCATCATCAAATATTTAATACATAAATTTATATACTCTTTCAGAACAATCATGAAGGAGGTTTATGCTATCAACTGTCACCCGCAATGGATGAAGGTATTGCCTAAATGTATGCATCATAGGTATTTCTATCCACATGATATCTGCAAGACACTATAAATAACCAACATGGAAGAAAAGTTTAAACTTCTAAGTTCTATGAATCTTAATACAAAAGCATAATAAAAATACTAATACACTTAAACTACTATCCTTAATGTTGAAGGATGACTAGACGACGTGGTGTCCATAGTGATGCCATAATCTCTAAGTAGAAAGTAGTGAGTTTGAGTAACATACTAACTCATGGATGAATCAACACAATCATACGTGCATGATAGCTAAACACCAATGTTTTGAGGCTAAAGGCTATATGAGTCGTATGATTATCAAAGTGCATCCTATGGATGATACTCCACCTTATAGGTATGTGACTTTGTAGCTCAATATATTTACAAAGGCCTCAATGGATCAATCATGATTTATTGATAATAACTGAATTGACGAGCAACTCGGTATGGTATATATAGCTCCATAATTGTGGAATTGAGACAAATGATAGGTCTTACCCATGAAGCTTCTTCAATGATAAGGTTCTCATGTGATCTACAATAAAAGGAAGAAATGATATCTACTTATCATAATAACATTCATTCTTTATAATCATGACAACCTTTCATTATTTATAGTAAACCACAACCAATATCTAATGTCAAGAATCACATACTAGATGAGACTCCATCATTTCCAATTGGTCATGACACATAGTAAAATGATCATTATGAGTAACATTGCCTATCCACTTAGTCACTTGGGGCTACCCATCAACCCACCTGGGCTGCCACCTCACTCTCAAGGCTAAAAAGTACATGTAAATCTATTCTTACAAAACAAAAGTACATTTCTTTAGCACCAAATTGTGAAAGAATTGTTACTACAACAACAACTAAGGTTTTTACAATACTAGGTGAGATCAACTACAAGGATTTTGTTTCTATAGAGCTCGATCATGTGCAATGTTAACCGTTAACTCAACGTAAGCTAAATCATTCTTTACTATTTTTTCTCAATACTTTTGTGGTCTTCCTCTTTCTCTTTTAACATTTTCACAATTTAATTTCTCATACATTCTTATCGAAGCTTCCTTTGGTTGTCTTTCTATGTGTTCAAACCATCTCAAATGATTTTTTCTTAATTTTTCATCTATTGGTGTCACTCACAGTTTGTTTCTAATAACCTCATTAATTTTTCAATCACTCTAAAAAACTAACCTTAGGTATTTAAAACTTTCCTTATAAGGGATATAATATGTGTCAATTTTAATTTCTATATTATTTGAAGTAATCAAATAATGAAACTTGCATTCCATATATTTTGCCTTTGTTCTACTAAGTTGAAAGCCTTTACTTTCTAATATTTCTCTTCATACTTCTAATTTTTTATTAACTTTTTCTTTAGACTCATTCACTAATATAATATCATCTGCAAATAATATATACCAAGGAACTTCATCTTGAATATATTTTGTTAGCTTGTCAATGATTAATACAAATAAATATGGACTTAAAGTTGATCCTTGATGCAATCCAATATTATCCTCGAGAGAATTGTTACCACATTAACATAAAAAATGGATACTTTTTACTTGAAGTAGAGGATTGTCCACTAACCTAGTGTGCCTATGTGTTGAAAACCTTTCTCTATTGTCTATACAAATAGTCTAACATCGACGAGCATACTCACATACCCAACAACCCTCCATACATCATATTGTATGATTGAAAGTAGTATTATATTCCTTGATTTATCTTAATACATGGTGCACCTGATTTGATACAACAAAAGTAGCAATGCTTTATGCTCAAGTATAATCCCGTTTCTCTAAACACATAGCCAGTGCATCTCAAACTTCTATACCTTCAAACTTGATATGTTGCTTCACTTTATTATAGTCTATGGCTATGAGTTCAACCATAATATCTTCTTTGTCCATTGGCCGTGTAAAAATTGCTCATCGAAAGACCAAGGATCTCATGCACATCAAGGAAAGTGATAGTTATATCAATTCATCGCATATGAAACTGTTAGTGTCAGGTTGCTGCAACTCGATAAAGGTGGTCCACACTTCTTGATCTAGAGTTTGAAACAATATGCCTCCTTACTCAAATAACCTAAATCAATACACAATATCCTACCAACTACCTAACACTAGCAAATCTTCCCTTGGAGATGACCACGCAACCACAAAACTATATTGTGTGTGGCATGCTATCAATTTCAAGTCCCTTAATATTTACAAAAATTGAGCTAGTCACAATTATATATAAGAATATTTTACTTTATATAAATGTTAAATATGACAAAAGTTTATAATTACCTACTTTTACCAAATCATATATGTAATGTGACTTGCAAAGCTATGGAACAACTTCATGATAAGGGAGGGTTGGCATCGTCACCCTCTATACGAGACTTGTCGGTACCTATGTCATGATGATGTTCTAAAGGATCGACATCATTGTATGCCCTAAAAATTACCACATACTCTATCTTAAAGTTGGGCTTCATTGTAAGATAATCTGTGTGTGACAACTTAGCATGGTCCATCCCTTGGTATTGATGCACCTATCTACCATATGTGAACCTAAAATCATTGCATCCTGTTGATGATGGATTGATAATAGAACCTTCAACATTGTTGACTATATATGTTATATCATCACCTCTATGAGTTATTCCTATTGGAAAATCCAAAAAAAAGTTTTATTAGAATATGTAAAATTGTAATAGAATATACAATATAAGAAAAAATTATTACACTAATTCATTTAAAATATAATTGTTAACAATTATTTGTAGCTATATTGAAACATATAACACAAACACACACATTAAATTAAAGATTTGGCCTAACTACAACTTCTTATAGTAGTTGAAGTGACTTGGTTGCTTTGTTTCTTGAAAGGAAAAAACAGCTTGTTCATGTAATTCCTAATAGGGAGAAGCAAGCAGACCGCTTCTCCCTATTTGGGGTGACACAACTTGAACAAATTCTTTTGAAAAACAAACCCATGGTCAACCTATGTCTCTTGTTAATGGGAGTCGTAGTCAGGATGTGTCTCTTGCCCAAAGTGATATGACTATAAATCACGGGGTCAAATAGAAGTGGAAGAGAGGGAGGAGGAGGAAGAAGAATTCCAGAGGTCTCCCTGATGGTTGTGTCAGTGGTTTAGCTGATGTTCGGTAGTCATACTGATGTTCATTGATGGTGCATGCTGAACTCTTTGAAAGGTCACATGGTCGTTAAGAGAGATATGCCTAGAGCACATCAAGGTCACATGGTCGTTAAGAGAGATATGCCTAGAACACATGTCCCTTGTGGTTGCATCTCCCATGAAATGGTGAAGGAGTCTATGTACATCACCATTTTGAGAGGTACACAGCCTAATCGTTTGTCCCTTCTAAGGGAGATGCATCTAGGTACGTCTCTCTCCCTCTCTATATATATAGGAAAATTGGATTCCATCCACTATTTTTCGGTAACATAAGTATAATTTAAAATTTTTAATAGTTTTTGCAAATATATGAAGGGCAATATTATTACATTCATACCCCCAAAAAGCAAAGGTCGAGAATGATTGAGTAATATCAGTGGTATACATGATCCAATTACTCTACATACGCAATACATATATATATATATATGTGTGTGTGTGTGTGTGTGTGTGTGTGTGTATGTGTATATGTATATGTATTTGTGTGTGTCTCTCTATATATAGAGAGAACCTAGTATATGCTAGCATACTTAGTTGATAGTATATCTAAATAAATCTTAACCATTCATCTTGAATGATAAAGAGATGAAATTTAAATTTAAAAAGATAAAGTACATGTGTACTTTTTTGCAGAATACTTTATTCATGAACACCCCCCCTCTTCCCTAGCACCTCTATAATGAGAAACTACATGAGTGTAAGTGGCAACTCATGAGAGGAAGACACAATCAAGGTGCATCAGCCTTTATAGTGGAATATAATCAATCCTTGTCACCCTTCATAGGCAAACATGAGTTAGGCGTTGGCCCTTTTAGAGAAACGCAACTAGATTGTGACTATGCCCATGCCAGGGTAGGTTCAACTATGAATGTGCCCAAGTGCAAACGTGGACAAGCTATATCTCTCTCAAAGTGAAGACACTGCCTTGCCATGTCTCTAGACTTGAATTGCATAATTGAAGGACAAAAGAAGAGGAGGATGCATGAGTGCACATGCAACCACATTGATGCTAGGCCATCCATAGCAATTCAAAGTGTTGAATTGCAAAGATGGCGTAGATAAAAAAAGTCAAAATCTAAAAGTTATTTTTTAAAAGCAAAAGTATAAGTATACAATGTACTTTTATACTTTTTTATTTAGACATTCATCTCTCTCATTTAATGATTTGGATTGACATTAATGATCTAGCATAAGTAAGAGTCTAACAACTCTCTATCCTCTCTCTACACACAAGTACATATTGGAGTCATTAGAGCTACAAGGCATTTGCTTGTCGAAAATATGAGAATCTCATAGATATCATACAAAGTGATAGTCATCTACCTAAAATAATTATCACACATGTTATAATATCTATCTTGTTGATGTTTCTATCTTCTACCTTTAAAGTGAAAATGGAAGCATTAGATCAACAAAGCACCAACCTATTGAAAAGCGGACAAATTGATGGACATCATATAAAGTGATAGTCACCTACCTCATCAAATATTGAAGGTGTTGTTGTTCAACTTCTATCACTCAACAATAGTTGTTTTAATGATTGAACACCAATTCTCCCCACTTGGATAACCTAGACCGGTGCATAATATCTTATCAATCACTTGTTACTCATTCATTTTCTTAGGAAAAGGCTAATCAACCATAACAATTATTATGTATGACATGCCACCAATTTTAGTTGCATATTTACATATAACAAGCTAGTTGAAATTGTATTTAAATATCTTTTACTTATCTATTAAACTCTAACCCCGAAAAGGTTTAGAATTACCTATTTCTACGACATTTATATGTGAACTTGGGAGCAACTCTAGGGGGAGAAGTGGTAGTGTTACCTTCTATAGAATACTTTTTATAGCAATGCATTCAAGGATCAGTAGCAACTCCGCCCATGTAAGGGATCACCCTTGCATTACCAGTCCCAAACCCGGATAAAGGAGGAGGGTTGTGTTAGGCTTCCTACAGCTAGCGTAAAACTTCATCGAATTTCTACAACATGGATTACAAAAATTATGAGCATTGCTTTGGGGCGTCCCCGCCTAGCGACATGCTGCAGAGCCCGAATGCAATAAGAAGTAAGCAAGGGCCACTACATTTTCGCCCGAATGTAGTGAATCAATTGCAGAGAGGGTTCCCACATCATGGACGGGTGTGGGTAAAGAAGTTAGTCCCGCTACATTGCCGCCCGAATGTAATGAAAAATTTTCAGAGAGGGTCTCCGCATTTTGATTATGGACGGATGCGGGGGGTAAGGAAGCTAGTCCTAGATAATAAGATTCGTATTGGTTCTTGGAATATCGGAACATTATCGGGTAAGCTAATGGAGGTGGTAGATACTATGATTCGGAGAAAGATTCATATTCTATGTTTACAAGAGACAAAATGGGTTGGAGAAAAAGCAAAGGAGATAGAGGATACAGGTTTTAAATTATGGTACTCAAGTAAAGAAAAGGCCCGAAACGGAGTTGGTATTATCATAAATAAAGATTTAAAGGAGAGTGTAGTAGACATACAACGATATGGTGACCGAATCATGACATTGAAATTAGTGTTAGGAGTAGAGGTTTTGAATATAGTTTGTGCTTACGCACCCCAAGTAGGACTAGAAGATAGTATAAAGACAGTTTTTTGGGAAGAGTTAGATAAAGTGTTTCAAAAGATTCCACAAAGGGAGATGATTTGTTTAGGAGGAGATTTAAATGGACATGTCGGTAAAGAGGCATTAGGATATCAAGGGATTCATGGAAACTTTGGTTATGGGGATATAAACGAGGAAGGTAGGGAGATTTTAAATTTTGCTATGTCATTTGATCTCTTTATAGTCAATACAATCTTCAAAAAAGGAGATGAACATTTAATTACTTATAAGAGTGGCTTATCACAAACACAAATTGATTACTTTATTTGTAGAAAAAAAGATAGAGCGTGTTGTAAAGATTGTAAGGTAATTCCAAGAGAAAGCTTAACCACCCAACATCGACTTTTAGTTATGGATTTACAAATAAAAAAATGGACAAAGAAGAAAAGAGTGCATCGAGCTATTCGGACTAAATGGTGGAACCTCAAAAGCGAGAAAGAAGATATATTTAAACAGAAAGTCTTTCAAGGAGATGTTTGGAATTATGTTGGCACACCCTCTGATATGTGGAACAATATGGCTATACATATTAGGAAAGTGGAGAAAGATGTGTTAGGGGTATCTAAGGGAGGTGTACCGGCACAAAAAGAAGCTTGGTGGTGGAGTGAAGTGGTACAAAATAAAATCAAGGCAAAGAGGGCATGTTACAAATTACATTATGCTAAGAAAACTAGTGAAACTTTAGAAGCTTATAAGAAAGCAAAGAAGGTAGCAAAAAAGGCCGTTAGTGAAGCAAAAGCTAAGATTTGGGAGGACTTATATAAAAAACTCAACTCAAAAGAGGGTGAAAGAGATATTTTTAGGATAGCTAGGGCTAGAGATAAGAAAACTAAAGATCTTAATTATGTTAGATGCATAAAAGACGAGGATGAAAAAATTCTAGTGGCAAATGATGATATAAGAAATAGATGAAAAAACTATTTTTATAATCTTTTTAATGAAAATAAAGATGTTAGTATTAGTTTAGGAGATTTAGCCAAGTCAGAAAAGTATATAAACCACAATTTCTACCGACGTATTCAAAAGAATGAAGTCAAAGAGGCTCTTAAACATATGAAGAGTGGTAAATCGGTAGGACCAGATAATATTCCTATAGAAGTTTGGAAAATACTAGGAGAAATAGGAATCACTTGGCTCACAAGACATTTAATGAAATATGGAAAAACCAAAAGATGCCCGAGGAATGGAGACCAAGTACACTTATACCCGTATATAAGAACAAGGGAGACATTTAAAATTGTGCGAATTATCGAGGTATCAAGTTAATGAGTCATACTATGAAATTATGGGAAAGAATTATCGAACGTAGGTTAAGACAAGTATCAAGTACAACAGAGAACCAATTTGGATTTATACCAGGTAGATCTACTATTGAAGCGATTCACCTTTTGAGACGTCTTATGGAACATTTTAGAGCAAAAAAGAAAGACCTTCACATGATATTTATTGATCTAGAAAAAACTTATGATAGGGTACCAAGGGAGGTTCTTTGGAGAACTTTGGAAAAAAGAGGTATCCCATTGACATATATTAACCTTATAAGAGACATGTATGATGGTGCAAAAACATGTGTGAGGACTCATGAAGGAACGACAGACTTCTTTGAAGTTAATATTGGGTTACATCAAGGATCAACTTTAAGTCCATACTTATTTATAATGGTGATGGATGAGTTAACAAAACATATTCAAGATGAAGTACCTTGGTGTATGTTATTTGCAGATGACATTGTATTAGTGGAGGAGTCTAAGGAAAAAGGTAATAGAAAATTGGAACTATGGAGAGAAACATTAGAAAACAAAGGCCTCCGACTTAGTAGAACAAAGACAGAATATATGGAATGTAAGTTTGATCATTTGGCTACTTCAGAGGACATAGAAATTAAAATTGGCACACATTGCATTCCCCAAAAGGAAAGTTTTAAATACCTAGGGTCAATTTTTCAAAGTGATGGAAGAATTGATGGAGATGTTACACATAGAATTAATGCTGGTTGGTTAAAATGGAGAGGAGCATCAGGTATTCTTTGTGATAAGAAGATACCATTAAAATTAAAAGGTAAATATTATAGAGCAGCAGTTAGGCCTGCCATGTTTTATGGTTCTAAGTGTTGGGCAGTTAATCATCAACATGTACAAAAGATGTCTCTGACAGAAATGAAGATGTTGAGATGGATGAGTGGTCATACAAGAAAAGACCGTATACATAATGAGGTTATTAGAAACAAATTAGGAGTGGCACCAATAGAGGATAAAATGAGAGAACATCGTTTAAGATGGTTTGGACAAATAGAAAGAATATCAAAAGAAGAACCTATAAGAAGGTTAGAAAAACTAAATTTGAAAAGTATTAAAAGAGGTAGAGGACGACCACAAAAGTGTTGGAAAGAAACAATAAAGAATGATCTAGCTTATTGGGAGTTAACTGCTAACATGGCACACGATAGAGATCTGTGGAAACAAAGAATCCATGTAGCCGACCCCGTCTAGTATGGGAAAAGGCTTAGTTGTTGTTGTTGTTGTTGTTGTGCTTTCAAGGATCAGTAGCATTGTGATGCCGTAAAGGACATGTCATCTAATCTATGTCGAAGTTAAGTTGGATCATAAGATAATTCATCTGTTATGGCATGGCATGATCCATTCCACAGTGTCGGTTTACTTATCTCCTATATATTATCTCCTATATACAAGTTTGTTAGTGTTACGTTGTCTTGATAGTGGTCATGTTATAACCTTCTACTCAATTAACTTTATTTAATCGATTGCACCTCAATAGGTCATTCCTATTTCAAAATAAAAAATATTTTATTGGAATATGTGAAAATGGAATCCAGTATGAAACAAACTAAGCAATAAAATTATTGCATGATCAATACTAGCAGTTAAAGAAGGAATGTTTCCCGTGAAAATATTTACAATGTAAAAGACTAAACTATATGTAGACAACAACAACAACTAAGCATTTTCCCTTATAGATGGTATCACCTACATAGATTTTTTTTTATAAAACTCAATCATGGGCCATGCTGATCTGATCAGTTAATCAACATAAGATAAGATGACATTTCTTCACAGGAGGGAGATGATGTCTAGCCACATTACCCTTTGGGAGAATGCATGTGAGCCGCTTCACCCTTCATAAGGAGACATAACCAAGTTGCATCACCCTTTTTAGGGAAAAACAACTTGACCACGTCTATCCTCATGCCAGGGCATTGTGTGTCGTGCTTGTCCCCAAAGGCAAACATAGACCTTCACACCTCTTTCTATGCATACATGCGGTCCAACCGCATCTCTAGTCCAGCACCGCACAAAGGAGTAGGAAGAATCGAGGAATTCACCATATTGGTAGAGAGAGGAGAATGGAGAGGATTAGGATCATCTGCAGCAAAGAGAGTGGCAGAGAGGAGGAAGAAAGGAAAAATAGCGAAGAGAGAGAGGAGTGTGTGTGAACGGGAGGGTATTATCGGGAAAATGTGGAGGATGCATGTTTATTAAAAGAGAGGTGTATCTTTGGTAATACTCAAATTTTTTCCTGCAGTAATTTTATTTAACGAGTACCAAAGTGACCTAGTCTCATAATATAAACTTATACTTCTTTCATTAATTAAAATAATCAACTTGCAGCAAAACCAAAGCAAAGCTCTAATACTGCGTAGGGTTGGTTACATGGATTTTGATTTGCTAAGTTTGATTTTGTGTGATATAGTTATTTAATTTCATCATATTTTTTATTGTTTCCATCTAACTGTTTAGAAGGGTTTTCTCCATCTTTAAAGAAGTGTTTGCTGTGTAGTTTCTTTCGCCTTCTTATAGTTGTTCTGTGTGCAAGTATATGCTCCGACATATTATTTTTGAAAAAGTATATATATATATATATATATATATATATATATATATATATATATATATATATATATATATATATATATATAACATCATCATAAAGATACCCAAATCAGCACATTAAACCAATGATTCTTTCTACTTTGCGACTAATTAAACTGAAAGAAACAATGAAGCTGAAGGAAGGAAGGTTCTCTAGACATGACACCATAAGGTAGATAAGAGAACTTGAAAATGAACAAGATCTGCTAGAGTGATGCTAATGCGTACCCAAAGTATCAGAAAATGGGGTCGTATTTGACTTGACTTGCTTCTATTGAACAAAATATGTCACAAACAAGACTCAAACACGAAATTGCTGGCATTGTAACTGGTCACGAAACATGACACATTCGAAAAAAGTCTGTGCTCGTGCACATCCAAGGTAATAAGTATCGGGTCATGTTCGGGTAACCTGTCCTAAAACCACGCACAAGTACGAAAAATGATAACAGGCACGCCTATGACCACCATATATGCGTGAAAGGGAGCTCGCCAACAAAACGACTCCCATGCAGTCAATCCCTCAACGAACGGCTGAGAACGAGCACGCGGTGATCACGCACACACGTACTCCTCTGATGAAACGCGATGTATGTTATTTGCAAGATTTGCAAAGCCGGCAGCAAGACATTCTTCATGCTGAAACGTGTATGAGAAGCATTGGTCAACCCTATACGAAAGAGCAGATCTTTGGTCATCGTGATTTGCCCATCGTGCGGGCTTCTCACCTCCTTTTTCCTTGTTCTAGAGAGAGAGAGAGAAGGAGGAGACTGGAGGGGTTGGCCAGTTGGGACGTGCATCGTGTTCTAGAGAGATAGATGAGCAGGAACAGCTAGAGATAGAGAGATTTGCCGTTCTTGCTCAATCTCTCTGATACACCAACTTAATTTCCCGATCCCTTGCAATCTCCAGACTGGTTTTTGATCGGGTCTGATCAATCTCTTTCCAAAGACACAAATCTGCTTTATATAGTTTGCAAGCATTTTATCAAGTTGATGGCAACATCTAAGAGGCTTTATCAAGTTTGGAAAGGGAATAACGTAAGTGTTCTCTGCAAATTTTTCTTGGATTTATTAATTCTATGCTTGTTTCCTGTAAACGGTTTCATGGGTATTGATCCTAATGGACACTGAATAGCGATCAGATTTTCTTGCGCATTGAAGTGTAAGATGGATAATTTAAGCAATCAGATTTTCTCCCAATTGTTGCAGAAAGCCAGATTTCTACACCCCATGATATGTTCAGTGCCTTGAGAATTTGCTTGAGTAGGATCCTCTTGTCAATCTTTATCATTTCTTCGTACATACATGATAGTCTCATTGTCGATAGGTGTGTACTGCTTTCTATAGGTCTTCCGGTGATGTCACCTGATCTCACTGAAACATGCAATGCTTAAATTGGAGATTTCGTGTATTGGGTGTTTGTGCCTATAAAACTTATGAATTTGGAAGAAATGAACATAACGCAATGATTGTTAGAATCTTTATAAGTGTTGACCCACTTAGTGTGGGACAATTGAATTTGATTTGATTTAGTTTGTTTTGACTTGTGCTGAGGGAACAATTATACGAAAATGAATCAGCTTCATTCCATTGCCACAGTCTTTTGTTCGATAGGTCAAATTCTCGAACAAAATCAATGAGACATCTTTAAACTTGGGTTTTCCCTTCAGGAAACACTTTTCCATATCGAATAGAAAAACAGTCTCAAAATTGGTCTTGTTTTTTGCGATAGTCCACAGTATGGAAATGCATCTGATTCTGTACAGTTGCCTCAGATTTGCTCCATAAATCCGTAATGATAAATAGGAGAAGGATAGTTTTCCCAAATATACACCATATTTCGTATGCATTGCTATATGTGCTGCTTCCACTAGTACTGTTATCATTGTCTGACCTTTTAGAGGTTCCTCTGTGGAGGTATGCTGATATTTGGCCCGGAAGTAGGGTCTGCTTCTTTCTATCTTCTTGATCACCAGTCCTGTTGTAGTCTTTTGTACCCAAGTGGCTACAAAGATCATCCAACAAGCACCGTCTCTCGGAATTCCTCTGCTGGTTGTGGCAGCATTCTTCACTATTTTGGTTGGTAACTTTCTTTTTTGTTTTGTATTAACTACTATGCATGATTTGTCACTTCCACTAATTGTTCATGGTGTTGACCCCTAGATAAAATGTACATGACCACGTCATAGTAAACACTCTTTGTTGATATGCAGGATTTGCTAGTTCTCATCATGACCTCTGGTAGAGATCCTGGTATCGTGCCTAGAAACACTCAATCTCCAGAGAATGAAGAAGGCTATGATTCTGCTACTCCGTCAATGGAATGGGTAAATGCCAGGACAACAAATCTAAGATTACCGCTGACTAAGGATACTACAGTAAATGGAGTGACAGTAAAGGTAAAATTTTGTAACACTTGCTTGCTTTACCTAATTGCTTGTTACTATCACATTGAACCTCCTTCGTGGGATTTTCAATCAGGTAGGTTAGATTACCACTGCTCATGAATAAATTATGGGTTTCAGTAACATCCTCAACCTCGATTTTTCAACTAAGGCTACTTATACACACTTAGTAAAATGATCAACTGTATTATCTTTATATCCAACAAAATCTATATTTATGACCCTATCAGACACAAGAGTCCTTACAGACTTTACAACAATAACTAAGCCTTTTCCCATACTAGACGGGGTCAACTACATGGATTCTTTGTTTTCACAGAGCCCTATCATGTGCCATGTTAGCAGTTAACTCACAATAAGCTAGATCATTCTTTATTGTTTCTTTTCAACACTTTTGTGGTCGTCCTCCACATCTTTCAATACTTTCGAAATTTAGTTTTTCATACCTTCTTACGGGTTCTTCTTTTGATCTTCTTTCTATATGTCTAAACCATCTTAAACGATATTCTCTCATTTTATCCTCTATTGGTTCCACTCCTAATTTGTTTCTAATAACCTCATATGTATACGGTCTTTTCTTGTATGACTACTCATCCATCTCAACATCTTCATTTCTGTCACAAACATCTTTTGTACATGTAGTCTGACTTAAATGTGTATCTATTATTTTTTGTTGTATTTAGAACTACTGATCTTATCAATTATAGTCATATTATCACATTGTATTGAAATTAAAAGGAGCTTCTTTACCATAGATAAACTGGACATAAGTCCCTTAAGTCATTCAACTTCCAATTTAGTCTCATCTAAAGCACATAGTTATGCTTCAAATGTAGAATGAGTCAAAATAGTTTGTTTATTAGATTTTCACGTAATAGTATCACCACCTATAAGAAACACATATTCAATGACCCCATTACTCCCAAAGTTCTTTGTTATCCAACTAGCATCACTAAATACTTCAAGAACATAAGGATGTTTACCATAACGTAATCTAAGAGAAATCGTTCCCTTTACATAGCAAAGTATTATGTCTAGAGCTTTTCAATATGTTCTATTTGGACAACTGAAGTATCTACTCAACTTAAATACAACAAATAAAATATCTTATCATGTACGGTTGCTTAGATACATTAAAGATAATCTCATAATATTATAGTTGAGACAGGAATACTACTTTCATTCTTATACAAAGCCTTTGATGAATCATATAGGGTCTTAAGATGTCTAAAGTTTATATATTTAAATCTCTCTAAAACTTTCTCGATATAGTAAGACTTATACCATCAGCAGACCTTGTGATTTTAAGCCTTAAATCACATCAGTCATACCCATGTCATTCATCTCAAACTTACTACGTAAGAATAACTTAGTCTCATTTACTATTCTCATATCAAAACCAAACAACCATATATCATCTACGTATAGGTAAAGAATGATGAAAGCGTTATTGACCGACTTACAGTAGACACACTTATCATAATCATTAGAAATGAAGCAAAAAGATGATACCACATAATCAAACCATACCCAGAAGTGGTAAACGAGTCATGACATCAACCAAAACTTGATCCACCCCGTAACTCCATAAGCCCATACGATTAATGGTCATCCAATTGCCATGAATGCGAAAACGCACGCCAAGCTTATGTGCACCCTTTTGATTTCATTAGGTCTGAACTTCATCAAAATGTAACACTAACCTGGGAGAATAACCAAGATCCTCAGAAGAAATAAATGATATGTGGCTCTTTTCATCAAGGGATACGGAAATGCAATGCATGATAACCAAAGGAATAAAGAACTAACAAGTACCAAGTTGCAAGAATTAATACCAGTGAACAATTGACATCCATGTGCGCAATGAACCATATCATGCTATAATCGACTTGCGTGAGACTTCATTGGATTTAAACTCCTCCCTCAAAATAGGGCACCACGTGGTATCTTCAGACAAACTTCAGGAAAAGCAAGAGATGTGGTAAAGGGCAAAAGAAACCAGAACAATTGGAACATACCCCAACAGAAGTAAAATGACAAGTTGATCAACATTACTTCCACGATCCTTTTCCTACAGTAGGTAGAGCCGGCTAGAGGTTGCAACACAAGGAATTCCTGAAAGGTTAGTTGTCCTAGTAGTATTCTCGCCCAAGCGTGTTCATTAGCTCTTGAAAGATTGCAACGTGGCAAAAGACATTGACAGTTTTGAGCTGGTTATCTGCTACCTAAAGCAATCCTCTTCCCTTATCCTGACTTAGAATAAGCTATACAAGAGTGGACCCTCACTAGAAGCAAAGTTGACATGTTGACCAAAAGAAGGGGAAAAAATCACAGAAGGTTGGAAATGATATAATCAATCAGTCATTGCCAATAAAAAAATCAGTGTGGTTGAGGTTAGTTCACAAACTGATAACTGTAAGAGCTCAAGCGAGCTAGTAGCCCTTGATTATTCTCCTCCATTTGTTGGCCTTCAATCTGTACAACCAGAAAAGGCATTGGCTGCTTCCCTTTGCTTTCATTCCAAAAGGGAAAGTGTAACTACATCCCATAGCATCAGAATTGCTCGTAAAATTTTCCCTCAAAGAATTAGCTCCTCTAAGTAATTTCCTACAAACAAAAATTAGAGAATTCAAAACTCAATGCAGCAAACTTGGAGATATTGTAGTATTGAAAGGGCTTGGGACTTCTGAAATATCTCAGCATTCAATTTCTCGTTTCCTTTCCTTTTCAGAAATGCATGTGGTATTGAAAGTGCATCAACCACTAGCCATATCACATGGTAGTGAACTTTCCAGCCATATTTGAAGCATAAGGGTCCTCTGATTTGATTCTTCTAATCCTTGCTGGGAGGTCCGATTATAAGTAGCTGCATATTTTATTACCTCACAATTGCTTTTGCAGGCAGAGAAACTAATCACTACACAAATCACAAGTTTTCATGGCTCATGCAAGATGTGCTTTATAAACCCTTAGAAGACTATCTCAAGGTCTATTACTTACTAGCTCAATGCACTGACCAACCCAGGGACAATGGTGGTCAAATATTTGTACACAGTTGTTGCAGATTGAGCAATGTGAAGCAAAAAGGCTATTATAATACTTATGGACACCAGGGATGAAGGCGCTCTAGCTATGAATCACCTTAGTGGGAAGAAATACTTTCACACTGACCTTGAACAGAGGAAACATAAAACATGAATCACTTTTATAGTTTGATAAGGTCTTAAAGTTTCATTCCTCTGCTTTTATTTTCCAATGAAGAGCTAATGAAAGCATCAAAAGAGATGTTTCCCTAAGTACAGTTTTTCCTTGATGGTAATAGTTTTTTGACTAAACAGTTACATGTAGGCCAACTAACAAATCACATTGAAAATTTTCTTAGAAGAGATTGACAAAACTCAAATCATTTAGGTAAGAATTCAATGAATAAATTATTGCATGTGCTGAGCTCTTCAAGACAAAGAGACCATGTTACAAATTACATTATGCTAAGAAGACTAGTGAAATTTTAGAGGCTTATAAGAAAGCAAAAAAAAGCGAAAAAGGCAGTCAGTGGGCAAAAGTTAAAATTTGAGAGGATTTATATTAAAAAACTCAACTCAAAAGGGGGTGAAAGAGATATTTTTAAGATAGCTAGGGCTAGAGATAAGAAAACTAATGATCTTAATTTTGTTAGATGCATCAAAAGCGAGGATAAGAAAATTCTTGTGGCAAATGATGATATAAAAAATAGATAGAAAATTTATTTTTATAAGATATAATAAAAATAAAGATGTTAGTATTAGCTTAGGAGAGTTAGCCAAATCAGAAAAGTATATAAACCACAATTTCTACCGACATATTCAAAAAAATTAAGTCAAAGAAGCTCTTAAACATATGAAGAGTGGTATAGGACTAGACAATATTCTTATAGAAGTTTAGAAAATCCTAGGAGAGACAAGAATCACTTGGCTCAAAAGACAAGAAACCAAAAGATGTCTCAAGAATGGAAAATGAGTACACACTTATACCCATATCAATGTTGTCTGACGCGTATCGTATCGCATATCACTGGGCTCCACGATACAGGCGTATCGTATCGCCCGTATCGTACTTTAATATTAAAAATATATAAAAATTATTTTTAAAAAAAAGAAAAATTAGTAAAAAACTAAAAAAAATCAAGAAAAATATGGAAAAATCTGGTAATTGCTTTAAATTCATATAATACAAAGTTTAGTACAAATTGAGCATTCAACATTGAATAATTACATCAAATTTATATATTTTGAAGCAAAAAATGAAATACATTTACATTTTACATAGTGTTATCCATACGATACGGTGCGATACGGTAACTTGTATCGTAAGATATAGGTTATCATATTATATCATATGATACGGCCCGTATCGCCTGTATCATACGATACGAGTGATATGCCCCAAAAAAAATTCAAAATTTTATTTTTTCAAAAATTTTTTTCAAATTTTTTTTTTAAATTTTTTTGCAGGTTTCTGGCCTCTCTTTGCCTCTCTTCACTTCTCTATGCTTGTAATTTGGGTTTATAATTTTATTTATTGAATAAGAATAATTTATAAACAAATAAAAATTATGACAAAATCATTTTCCTTTCTGTTACCAACTTTTAGGTATATTTCTGCTAGCAGTTTCTAATTTCATGAGATCGCAAACAATTAAAAACATTTGGTTGTCTCGGTTCATTGAGTGGGCATTTCACAACTTCACTATTTTAGGGTTCACCTTACGTGACTTCCATTGAGTTGAACATGATCAACGTGTGTGAGGCTTAACTCAGTCTGTGAAGTGAGAAATGAAGCTCAAGCATTAGTTAAAAAGCTAATCGTAAGAGAAAAAGGGATATCATCAAGTAATAATATCACTCACTGAGGTGTCATAGAGTCAATAATCAAAGAAATTGAGCTCATTGTTTTACTCACATATGAAAATTAGCAAATATGACAACTATATGTACAAAGATAGCAGTTTGTTAATTTTGATATATTAGATGAGTGGATTATGAAAGATAACGAAGAAAATGCACTCCTAACCGAAAGAAGACATTGCATGAATTAATTTCAAGTGCAACAACACGAAGGAGATGAAGATTTTCATTTTAAAGCAGAAGGTGATGAGAAATTTTGAATCTTTATCAAGTAGAAGATGAAGATTATTTAGTTAATAATCCTTATACAAATTTACAATATGTAAAATGTAAATGTATTTCATTTTTTGCTTCAAAATATGTAATTTTGGATCCAATTGTTCAATGTTGAATGTTCAATCTGTGCTAAACTTTGCATTACAAGAATTTAAAGCAATTTTCAGATTTTTCCAGATTTTTTTTGGATTTTTACTAATTTTCTTTATTTTTTAAATAATTTTTGTATTATTTTAATATTAAAGTACGATACGATACGATACGCCCGTATCATGGAGCCCAGTGATACGCGATACGATACGCGTCAGACAACACTGATTTTACATATTATAAATTTGTATCAGCCTACCAGGATCATTAACTAAATAATCTCCATCTTCTCCTTGATGAAGATTCAAAGTTTCTCATCACCTTCTGCTTCAAAATCAAAATCTTCATCTCCTTAATGATGTCGTTGCACTCCTTTCAAATTAATCCATGCAATGTCTTCTTTGGTTAGGAGTGCATTTTCTTCGTTATCTTCCATAATCCATGCATCTAATATATCAAAATTAACAAACTGCTATCTTTGTACATGTAGTTGTCATATTTGTTAATTTTCATATGTGAGCAAAATGATGAGCTCCATTTCTTTGATTATTGAGTTGAGTCTATGACACCTCAATGATGTGATATTGTTACTTGATGATATCCCCTTTTTCTCTTAATGGAAACTAGATTTTTAACTAATGCTTGAGCTCCATTTCTCACTTCACAGATTGAGTTAAGCCTCACACACGTTAATCATGTTCAACTCAATGGAAGTCATGTAAGGTGAACCCTAAAATAGTGAAGTTGTGAAATGCCCGCTCAATGAATTGAGACAACCAAATTGTTTTTCATTGTTTGTGATTTCATGAAATTAAAAACTAGTAGCAGAAATATACCTAAAAGTTGGCAACAAAAAGAGAAATGATTTTGTTACAATTTTTATTTGTTTATAAATTATTCTTATTCAATAAATGAAATTATAAACCCAAATTTACATGTTACATACATAACTTGCAATCCCAAACAAGCATATCGAAGGATGCCTAGGAGGGAAGTGAAGAGAGGCCAGAAACCAGTAAAAAAAAATTGAAAAAAAAAATTTGGGCATATCGCCCGTATCGTATAATATGTCGTCATATCGTACGATACAGTGCGATAACCTGTATTATATGATACACGTTATCGTATCGTATCATGTACGTATCGCACCATATTGTACGATACGGTGCGATACGGATAACCCTTACCCATATACAAGAACAAGAGAGACATTTAGAATTGTGCTAATTATCATGGATATCAAGTTAATGAGTCATACTATGAAATTATGGAAATTAATTATTAAACGTAGGTTAAGACAAGTATCGAGTACAACGGAGAACCAAATTGGATTAATGCCAAGCAAATCTACTATTGGGTTAGATCAGGGATCTACTATCGAGTACAACAGAGAACCAAAAAGGTATTTCATTGACATACATAAATCTTATAAGAGACATGTACGATGTCCATACTTATTTATAATGGTGATTGATGAGTTAACAAAATATATTCAAGATGAAGTACCTTGGTGTATGTTATTTGAAGATGACATTGTGTTAGTGGACGAGTTTAAGGAAAAAGTTAATAGAAAATTGGAACTATGAAGAGAAACATTAGAAAGTAAAGGCTTCCGACTTAGTAGAACAAGGATAGAATATATGGAATGTAAGTTTGATCATTTGGTTATTTCAAAGGACATAGAAATTAAAATTGGCACACATTAGATCCCCAAAAGGAAAGTTTTAAATACCTAGGGTCAATTTTTCATAGTGATGAAAGAATTGATGGAGATGTTACGCATAGAATTAATGTAAGTTGGTTAAAATGGAGAGGAGCATCATGTATTCTGATAAGAAGATACCATTAAAGTTAAAAGACAACTATTATAGAGTATCAATTAGACCTGCCATGTTTTATGGTTCTCAGTGTTGGGCATTTAATCATCAACTTGTATGAAAGATGTATGTGGCATAAATGAAGATGTTGAGATGGATAAGTAGTCATACAAAGAAAGACCGTATACATAATGAGGTTATTAGAAACAAATTGAGAGTAGCACCAATAGAAGATAAAATGAGAGAATATCATTTAAGATGGTTTGAACATATAGAAAGAAGATAAAAAGAAGCGCATGTAAGAAAGTATAAAAACTAGATTTTGAAAGTATTAAAAGAGCTAGAGGATGACCACAAAAGTGTTGGAAAGAAACAATAAAGAATGATCTAGCTTATGTTGAGTTAACTGCTAACATGGCACATGATAAGGCTCTCTGGAAACAAAGAATCCATATACCTGACCCCGTCTAGTGTGGGAAAAGGCTTAGTTGTTGTTGTTGTTGTTGTTGTGTTGAGCTGTTCAGTTAGGAAATCCAGTTGAACTGTGTATAAAGTAGAAATCCATGTGCATAGACAATCTATTAGAAGTTGCAAGATCACTTGGTGGTGCATTGTGAAGCCGCAGGCTCAGTGATGATGGAGAATACTTGGTTACCACTGAGACAGTTTCAGCTTGCTTGTTTGACGTGCTTGGTGAACAATATTTATCCTGTACATCCTGTTGAAATACAAAATTATATATTGGACACCTTGATCTCATTGTCACATTCTTTTCTACTTGGCAGTCCAGAAAGTAATCTTAGTAATTGGGGTGAAGAGAGGCAGAATGTATGGTCTACTTCTCTATAACTGATGAGAACTTGAAGTTCTTTCTTTTATTATGTACATCAGTATTCAGTTTGATACATGTTAACTTGCAGGTGGTTTTGGCTAGAGATAAGATTTCTTCATTTCTTAAATCTATATGCTATATTTTGCATTTAAACAATTGTATTCGGCCTTTGTATTCATTTACTGTTCATCTTCTATGAGCTAGAATAAATTAAAAAATTTAATTGGTCATTTCTGCTGTATTTGAAGTTATTTTGATTGTTCCAAAGAAAAAATTGACAAATATGCATGTGAACTAAAGATTTAATCTGTATTGTAAGTACTGCCATGCAGACCTGTATCACAAAAGGCCCAACAATGATAAGTATCAACATGTAGATTAACCTTCATAAAAAGTGTAGTAGTATGGGTATGGCGCCCCCTGTATTTTACAATATGGTGAAATACACCTTTGTTTCTTATGATGGATGCAATGTTGATGCAGGGTAGTATCAAATCTAAAATGGCAATCAATGATTCAATATGTATTGTATTGTATTGTATGATCCCACACCAATATGTTAGAACATTGTATCTAGTCCAGCAGTTCTTACTGAAACTCACTTTGATTGATCTTCTAGGAGATGAACTCGTTGAATGTTCATGTACCCAATACCAAAAGATCACAAATTAAGCTCTGCACAATCAACATGTCTAACTCACCATCTGACTTACTCTCCAGTGACCTTGATTTTCCAAGGTCAAGCATGAGGTGCAGGAAAGGTGTGTTTTGGTGCACTTTTTCCCCTTGTTCAAGCAAGAACACTGTAGCACACCACATTACTATATGAGAATTCATTGAATTCTCTAGGATTTGGACTATTTTCATCCGATGTACATGATATTTAACTTTTTGTGTAGCAGATGCATATGCTCATTCAGTCCTCATGCATGACTTTTGAATTTTAGAATATCTCATGCATATGCTCATTCGGGCCTCATTGACTGGAAGCATTTTGACTTCTTTTTTTATTCTATCATATGATGGTATTCCTTTCTGCTATGATTAATATGATGCCAATGTTTTATCCTTAAAACTGTGCTTTTATGGGATCAACTACATGCTGCCATGATTGTGGAAGATATCAAAACTGTATGTTTTAATGATACATGTACATTATGACTTGGATGCAGCGCAACTATAGGTTTTTCTTCATGTTCATCTCATCCACAACCCTTCTGTTCATATACGTTTTTACCTTTTCTTGGGTAAATATTCTTCAGCAAAGATCACACAGCGGCCTTTGGAAGGTTATGGCCAAAGAGATACCATCAGTGGCTCTCATAGTTTACTGCTTTCTAGCAATCCGGTTTGTTGGTGGGCTTACTTTCTTCCATCTCTTTCTTATCAGCACAAATCAGGTGAAACTTCTGGCTCTCATAGTTTACTGCTTTCTAGCAATCTGGTTTGTTGGTGGGCTTACTTTCTTCCATCTCTTTCTTATCAGCACAAATCAGGTGAAACTTCTTTCCTTGGTGATTCAAAAGCTTATGGTACCCAAAAATCTGTGAGCATGTCGCTGGTGAATCTAGAATCATCTTTGAGCATATCACTAGTAGTTTTAGTTTCTAGAAGAGATTATGACATGAAAATGAAAAAGTTCTGACAAGTTCAAGTTTTTTTTTTTGTATTTTGCTCCAACTCAAATCACCATCCTTTATCAGTGCATGCTTGTGAAGCATTATATTTTGTGTTTTATGTTCCCCTTTATTTCATCAGTTTATACCTCATGCATGTGATAGCCATCATATAAAATTCATGACGTAAGTCTTATATTAGCATCTTCAGAAGTCAAACCATCTTTCCTTTGCCTTCTTCTGCAGACTACCTATGAGAACTTCCGCTCTCGGTATGATAAAAGGGAGAATCCTTATTACTTAGAGGCCTTCAAGAACTTCAAGGAGATATTTTTCTCACCCATTCCACCTTCACTGAATGATTTTCGATCAATGATGATAGAAGAGCCTGTGGAAACTGCAAATGTTTCTCCAACTAAGAAGAGTGATGCCATTACTTCAGATGTAAATATCGATATAGAGCTTGGCAAGGTCAAATCCGGGTTCGTTGGTGACTTGGGACTTCCTGTGATTTTGCAAGGTCTGGAGTATGATGGGATCAACGACAAGTTGAAGACTAGGCTCACTCAGTCAGATGATTCACTTGATCTGTTCGATTTGCCTTTGGTAGAAAGAACTCAAGATGACAACGGAAAAGATGAAACCAGCACTTCTGATGATCTTCATGCTATCAACATACAGTACGACAAAAGGTAATTTCGTTTCTGGTACAAGTGAGGGCTGAATCCCTGGTGGAAGACCCACAATTACCTACCCCTAGGAACTGCTGTTCCCATTTGGTTTGGTCTGCTAAAACTGAATCGTAGGAATGGAGGGGGATCCTGCCACACATGTACTCCTAGTGTTAAACTCAAACTGTGCAAGGCTAATGCATCTGCACAACCATTTCCTTTTCTGAATAGAAAAGTAATTTAGTTACCTCACCGTGCAATTCAAGGATCAAAATCAAAGTGATGTGCCAATGTAGAAAGCGTAGTTGACAAACCTCACAATCTGATAAAGATTAGCCATTGATGGGCCCATTGATCCACCCATCCAGTTTAAAACTAGTGGCCTGGATCACTGTTGAATCGAAATACTCTTGCTGAGTCTGGGCTAACAGTTTTTTTATTAATATGTATATGGTTTAACTGTTCTTATAAAGATAATTGTTAGTTTCCATGGGTATTGTGTTTGATTTCTTGATTCACTTTCTTGCTTGAAGTTTAATTACTTTCAATTTCCACGTTTGTGATTCCAGCATCAAGGGAGCCAACTTCAATAACTGTCTTTGACAACTACAACAACAACAACAACAACTAAGCCTTTTCCCATACTAGACGGGGTCGGCTACATGGATTCTTTGTTAACACAGATCCCTATTGTGTGCCATGTTAGCAGTTAACTCACAATAAGCTAGATCATTCTTTATTGTTTCTTTCCAACACTTTTGTGGTCATCCTCTACCTCTTTTAATACTTTTCAAATTTAGTTTTTCTAACCTTCTTACAGGTTCTTCTTTTGATCTTCTTTATATGTCCAAACTATCTTAAACGACATTCTCTCATTTTATCCTCTATTGGTGCCACTCCTAATTTGTTTCTAATAACCTCATTATGTATACGGTCTTTTCTTGTATGACTACTCATCCATCTCAACATCTTCATTTCTGTCACAGACATCTTTTGTACATGTTGATGATTAATTGTCCAACATTCATAACCATAAAACATGGCAGACCTAATTGATGCTCTATAATATTTACCTTTTAACTTTAATGGTATCTTCTTATCACAAAGAATACCTAATGCTCCTCTCCATTTTAACCAACCAGCATTAATTCTATGCGTAACATCTCCATCAATTCTTCCATCACTCTGAAAATTTTACCCTAAGTATTTAAAACTTTTCTTTTAGGGAATGCAATGTGTGCCAATTTTAATTTCTATATCTTCTGAGGTAACCAAATGATCAAACTTACATTCCATATATTTTGTCTTTGTTCTACTAAGTCGGAGGCCTTTGCTTTCTAATGTTTCTCTCCATAGTTCCAACTTTCTATTAACTTTTTCCTTAGACTCCTCCACTAATACAATGTCATCTGCAAATAACATACACCAAGATACTTCATCTTGAATATGTTTTGTTACCTCATCCACCACCATTATAAATAAGTATAGACTTAAAGTTGATCCTTGATGTAACCCAATATTAACTTCAAAGAAGTCTGTCGTTCCTTCACGAGTCCTCACACATGTTTTTCCACCATCGTACATGTCTCTTATAAAGTTAATATATGTCAATGGGATACCTCTTTTTTCCAAAGTTCTCCAAAGAACCTCTCTCGGCACCCTATCATAAGCTTTTTCTAGATCAATAAATATCATGTGAAGGTCTTTCTTTTTTGCTCTAAAATGTTTCATAAGACGTTTCAAAAGGTGAATCGCTTCAATAGTAGATATGCCTAGCATGAATCCAAATTGGTTCTTTGTTGTACTTGATACTTGTCTTAACCTACGTTCGATAATTCTTTCCCATAATTTCTTAGTATGGCTCATTAACTTAATACCTTGATAATTCGCACAATTTTGAATGTCTCCCTTGTTCTTATATATGGGTATAAGTGTACTTGGTCTCCATTCCTCGGGCATCTTTTGGTTTTTCCATATTTCATTAAATAGTCTTGTGAGCCAAGTGATTCCTATTTCTCCTAGTATTTTCCAAACTTCTATAGGAATATTATCTGGTCCTACCGATTTACCACCCTTCATATGTTTAAGAGCCTCTTTGACTTCATTCTTTTGAATACGTCAGTAGAAATTGTGGTTTATATACTTTTTTGACTTGGCTAAATCTCCTAAACTAATATTAACATCTTTATTTTCATTAAAAAGATTATAAAAATAGTTTTTCCATCTATTTCTTATATCATCATTTGCCACTAGAATTTTTTCATCCTCGTCCTTTATGCATCTAACATAATTAAGATCTTTAGTTTTCTTATCTCTAGCCCTAGCTATCCTAAAAATATCTCTTTCACCCTCTTTTGAGTTGAGTTTTTTTATATAAGTCCTCCCAAATCTTAGCTTTTGCTTCACTAACGGCCTTTTTTGCTTCCTTCTTTGCTTTCTTATAAGCTTCTAAAGTTTCACTAGTTTTCTTAACATAATGTAATTTGTAACATGCCCTCTTTGCCTTGATTTTATTTTGTACTACTTCACTTCACCACCAAGCTTCTTTTTGTGCAGGTACACCTCCCTTTGATACCCCTAACACATCTTTTGCCACTTTCCTAATATGTATAGCCATATTGTTCCACATATCACAGGATGTGCCAACATAATTCCAAACATCTCCTTGTAGGACTTTCTGTTTAAATATATCTTCTTTCTCGCTTTTGAGGTTCCACCATTTAGTTCGAATAGCTCGATGCACTCTTTTCTTCTTCGTCCATTTTTTTATTTGTAAATCCATAACTAAAAGTCGATGTTGGGTGGCTAAGCTTTCTCCTAGAATTACCTTACAATCTTTACAACACGGACTATCTTTTTTTCTACAAATAAAGTAATCAATTTGTGTTTGTGATAAGCCACTCTTATAAGTAATTAAATGTTTATCTCGTTTTTTGAAGATTGTATCGACTATAAAGAGATCAAATGCCATAGCAAAATTTAAAATCTCCCTACTTTCCTCGTTTATATCTCCAAAACCAAAGTTTCCATGAATCCCTTGATATCCTAGTGCCTCTTTACCGACATGTCCATTTAAATCTCCTCCTAAACAAATCATCTCCCTTTCTGGAATCTTTTGAAACACCTTATCTAACTCTTCCCAAAAAGCTGTCTTTATACTATCTTCTAGTCCTACTTGGGGTGCGTAAGCACAAACTATATTCAAAACCTCTGCTCCTAACACTAATTTGAACGTCATGATTCGGTCACCATATCGTTGTATGTCTACTACACTATCCTTTAAATCTTTATTTATGATAATACCAACTCCGTTTCGAGCCTTTTCTTTTCCTAAGTACCATAATTTAAAACATGTATCCTCTATCTCCTTTGCTTTTTCTCCAACCCATTTTGTCTCTTGTAAACATAGAATATGAATCTTTCTTTGAATCATAGTATCTACCACCTCCATTAGCTTACCGGATAATATTATGATATTCCAAGAACCAATATGAATCTTATTATCTAGCACTAGCTTCCTTAACCCCCGCATCCGTCCATAATCAAAATGCGGAGACCCTCTCTAAAAATTTTTCACTACATTCAGGTGGCAATACAGCGGGACTAACTTTTTTACCCACACTCGTCCATGATGTGGGAACCCTCTCTATAATTGATTCACTACATTCAGGCGAAAATATAGTGACCCTTGGTTACTTATTACTGCATTCGGGCTCTGCAACATGTCGCTAGGCGGGGATCCCCCAAAGCAATGCTCATAATTTTTGTAATTCATGTTATAAAAATCCGACAAAGTTTTATGCTGGTTGTCGGAAGCCTAACACAACCCTCCTCCTTTATCCGGGCTTGGGATGCCCCAAAGCCTCTTTGACTCCAATAACTCTCTTTGACAACTATTGCTGGAAAATATGAACTGATTCAGAGATAACAGACTCGTTTCAATGCAGGAACCAAGAATACTTGTTGTACTGAAGCCTCATTGAAAAGGGTCTTGAAAAGGGTCCAGCGTGACTTTTGATCTGGATATTATTGGGCCAGATCAATGTGCAATCCTGATATTTGTTATTTATGCTACCTCAAAAATATAGTTGTCCAAACTGTTTTTTTTTCTGATTCTGAACCTATTAGTACAACATAGAATCCAAAACCAGTATCTAAATAATAATCTCATTGGGCTTACATTCAGAGTTTTGGGATATATCCGATAGATATCGATATCTAAACCGAATGCAGTCACTCACCTAAGATGCTTCCCTGTTCGTTCTTAAAAGTAAATGCAAGCAAATACATATCCTGCAAAAAGGCCAATTCTTTTGATGTTTTTGTTTATTTTGCAGGTAATTTTCCTTAGGTATTACACTGGGGATAGTTGGCTCCCTCAGTCACATCAGCATTGTTCAGAGCAAGAGATTTTTCTTGTAAATCTTCATCCTTTGATATGTAAAGATTTTTTCTTGTTGGGATCCACTGTGATCTTTGATGGAGTAGAAATGGTGCCCTTTGAGATGTTGAGCTTAAGTATGCCAACATCAAGGTTCCTGCTTTTCAAAATAAAGCAGGAAAAAAAAGTAAAAGAAATAGGATGTTTTCGGTTTATCAATCCTTTGCCATGCGGATAGATGCTTGATATGATTGTGTAACAGAACTGATGATGGGACAGCCTGTGATTTATTTGATCATTAGCATTGGAAAACGGCAATTCTTTGTAATCATATTCAAATTGGGCTTGCTTCATTGAATGGATTATGATTGATCAAGAGACGATGTTTACAGGAAAAAAAGGTAACAACCTTCTTTAAGAACTTTGGGATCAAGCAAGTGCATTCAACTCCTTATTATGCCCAAGCAAATGGGCAAGCTACTAATAAGATAATCATTGATTTAATTAAGAAGACTCGAGGATAACCCATAAAATAGCTGAAATTCCAAGACATCGATGAATAGTTTGACTCCATTTTGACTTACATGCAAATAAGATATAATTTCTGATAAAAAACAATTGAGCACGGTCACTCCTCATAATATAGAATATAATACAACAGCCATTTAGCAAAAAGTGGAAATTAACATAATAAAATACAAAATTTGCTGCCTTTAACTTCACATGAAATGAATGGATGATCTCAGGGCGGATTCGTTGCCTTTTACTTGATGAAATAATTAATTGATTCCGAAAATAAATGGTAATTACCCTGTAAATGAGATGTTTGGGAGATCACTTTCCAAAAGTACAAGCTTGGCTGCTGCATCTCCAATTAATGCCGACTTTGTTGGTTTTGCTTAACTCGGATGAGTTGCACCAGCCCTATCTTATGATAAGAATTTTGTGATATGATTCTGAATTATTTGTACTACATCAGTGGTGTGCACAGTATCTTTACATATTGCACCACATGCATGGAATGATATGTACAACAATGTCGAACCGAGACATTTAGTTCAGGTTTTGGGTTCCCTCAATATGTTTTGGTGATTTATGAACAATTTCACAAGAAGATGAATCTAAAACCTCAATTTATTCAGGAATTTCTCTCTGTATCATGACTCATCAGTAGTTTACAAGCATGAATGAATGAACTTTTAAGCCGCAACCAAGAACATGTAGAAACTGAAACAAACAGCAGGTAGCAATACGCACAGAACGGTACCAAGCTGAAGTGAACATGGTAGCATAGTTTCCCACTCAAGTAAACAAGCCCAAGAGTGCCAAGCTGAACTGAACATCCACTACTTGTTTTCATATCTAATCATAATTCAGTTTGTTGTAGGTCTTGAACCAAGCATTTATGAGGTCGATGTTAACAATTAACTGAACTGAACAACCCACTGTACAATCTAATAGTGGTGCACACAACGCCATACCAGAAATACGCACAGCAAATAAAAGGGCTGGAGAAAGGGGGTCAAACAAGATCAGTTTAAACAGCAGAAATTTTACAAATAAGAATAATAATACTCCAAAGCCAGAAGCAGTGCTCTAAGTGGTCATACACAACCAAATCATAAAGGTTCACAATATGATACAGGTTGCAACCTTCTCTTGAAAAACAAAAAGAAAATCAAAAGAATCGCCATGACACAGGTGGGATGCAGTATAGTACACCCCTTATCTAATCCTACATTGTGTCCCCTTAACCTACAAACATGTTTTACGACACAAAGCAGAACCATATCAAATATCCTATTGATACAAAACATATACAACAGTAGTACGGATGAATATAAAACTTGGTGGAAACTATAAAAAAAAGTGAGAATTGGACCTGAATAAACTCAACAGAACATGAAGAGAAAGATAATGCCACATATAGCACAAAAAGTTATCCAACACTGTCATACACAAATGTCATTCAAATCTAGCTGATTCATGTAACCTCCTGCAATGAGACTCAATTGGAAGTCATCAAATATAACAAAATATCCGTATCTAAAAAACCAAATGGGACCCAAAACAATGCAAACTGAATATCACTAACCAGAACATCAAAAGAACTTATACACAATTATGATGAAGAATGAACCATCCACCAGCCAAAATTTTGAGTTGATACTATCCAAGATCATAGTGTTGATACTTCGCTTAGAGATAAATCACGGCTTGACTTTGGACTATAGAGCATTTCATAAGGCCTGTCATTGAGACTGTCTTTTAGTATTGTAATCTGGCCCTCCTTGATTAGTATCTCTTCATCTAGCACTTCAAGCTTTTTATGCAAAGCATCCAGTTCATAATTTTGTAACATGTTCTTTTCACTGTATTCCTTTACTTGCTCCCACATGACATCTCTTTCTCCTGATATCTGAGTTAGCATTCCCTTCAAAACTGTGAGCTCCTTTTGGCATTTTTGCAAGTCTATGTCAAGCTTGTTTATTGATTCATTCTTCTCTGCCACCTGCCAATAATACACTTCTTCCATATATAAGATGAAAAAAGAAGGTTTGAACAACCAAATTTGAATGGCAATATCTTTCCCTGGGTGCAAGTCTTGAATCTAGTTTGATGACTCAAAGAAACGTTACACAAGATTCGCACTTTACAATACTACTACACTGGCATCTACAGCAAGACTATTTTATCAATGAAAAAACCATTGGTAGTAATGAAGCATTACCTCCAGCTCTCGGCTTTTTAATTTGTGGGTTAGGCAAGACAAAGAATCACTTGTTATCTGCATCTCTGATTTAAGAACATCATTGAGCCTAACAGATGAAGCAAGCTCTGTTTGAAGATTTTCTAGCTCAGTCTCCTTTGACCACAGCCTCTCCCTTAGTACTTTAGCCAGCAAAAGTTCAGCCTCAAGCTCAAATTGTCCGTGTACCTAAATAAGCAACTAAATGGATTAACAAGCTGAAGTAAGGCTCTTATTGCAACCAAAAGAAAAAACCTATGTATTGTCTAGAAGAAGAACCATCATAGCCTACAGGTTTCGTTTACATAAATCATGCATTTCCTGATTGATAGGCATGAACCAGTCCAGAGACCAAACAGATATCAGTATTTGTATGTAACTAACTGAAGCAAGAATGAGTAAAAATGTGCGTGAGAAGAACATAATTTGAAATATTGGAAGTCCAGTAACCGCTATGGTTTCTAGACTTATGGTGATCATTTCATAAGTTGCAGACGGCATAATTTAAAATGTGAAAAATAAACCTTACCAATAGGTAACAACAATATGGAAGTCAGGTGTATAATTGAACTGGCTGCACTAAAATCAACGCAGAGTTGCATAAATTGCAAAGATATTGTTGTGGATATGCCAGATAACTATGCTTGCGTACATGTCATTGCATGAACAAAAGATTAGGATTGAAGATGAATATTTTCAGTTTAATTAAGCTGATAAGTTATGTTATAATTTAGCTAGCCCCGATGTTTCCATCAACAACAACAACAACAACTAAGCCTTTTCCCATACTAGACGGGGTCGGCTACATGGATTCTTTGTTTCCACATAGCCCTATCATGTGCCATGTTAGCCGTTAACTCATAATAAGCTATAGATCATTCTTTATTGTTTCTTTCCAATACTTTTGTGGTCATCCTCTGCCTCTTTTAATACTTTCAAAATCTAGTTTTTCTTACCTTCTTACAGGTTCTTCTTTTGATCTTCTTTCTATATGTCCAAATCACCTTAAATGATATTCTCTCATTTTATCCTCTATTGGTGCCACACATAATTTATTTCTAATAACATCATTATGTATACAGTCTTTTCTTTTATCACCACTCATCCATCTCAACATCTTAATTTCTGTGAGACATCTTTTGTACATGTTGATGATTAACTGCCCAACACTCATAACCATAAAACATGGCAGATCTAATTGCTGCTCTATAATATTTACCTTTTAACTTTAATGATATCTTCTTATCACAAAGAATACTTGATACTCCTCTCCATTTTAACTAACAACAACAACAACAACTAAGCCTTTTCTCATACTAGACGGGGTCGGCTACATGGATTCTTTGTTTCCACAGATCCCTATCGTGTGCCATGTTAGCAGTTAACTCCCAATATGCTAGATCATTCTTTATTGTTTCTTTCCAACACTTTTGTGGTCGTCCTCTACCTCTTTTAATACTTTCCAAATTTAGTTTTTCTAACCTTCTTACAGGTTTTTCTTTTGATCTTCTTTCTATATGTCCAAACCATCTTAAACGATGTTCTCTCATTTTATCCTCTATTGGTGCCACTCCTAATTTGTTTCTAATAACCTCATTATGTATACGGTCTTTTCTTGTATGACCACTCATCCATCTCAACATCTTCATTTCTGTCACAGACATCTTTTGTACATGTTGATGATTAACTGCCCAACACTCAGAACCATAAAACATGGCAGGCCTAATTGCTGCTCTATAATATTTACCTTTTAATTTTAATGGTATCTTCTTATCACAAAGAATACCTGATGCTCCTCTCCATTTTAACCAACCAGCATTAATTCTATGTGTAACATCTCCATCAATTCTTCCATCACTTTGAAAAATTGACCCTAGGTATTTAAAACTTTCCTTTTGGGGAATGCAATGTGTGCCAATTTTAATTTCTATGTCCTCTGAAGTAGCCAAATGATCAAACTTACATTTCATATATTCTGTCTTTGTTCTACTAAGTCGGAGGCCTTTGCTTTCTAATATTTCTCTCCATAGTTCCAATTTTCTATTAACTTTTTCCTTAGACTCCTCCAGTAATACAATGTCATCTGCAAATAACATACACCAAGGTACTTCATCTTGAATATGTTTTGTTAACTCATCCATCACCATTATAAATAAGTATGGACTTAAAGTTGATCCTTGATGTAACCCAATATTAACTTCAAAGAAGTTTGTCGTTCCTTCATAAGTCCTCACACATGTTTTTGCACCATCATACACCTCTCCATTTTAACTAAATCTAGTTAAAATCTAGTTTCCATCCTCATGAAACATAAAAAACTAGCTTTGATAACTAAATCTAGTTTTAGTCTCACATTTAGTCTTACTATTACTAAATTCTGTATGTGGAACAAGAAATAGTCAAATAATAGAATTACATCTTCCAAGCTCATTAAATCACGGCATGTTGTGCTGGCTGGGTATCAGCTCTATAGACAATGATTCTTAAGAGAATCATATGCAGGGTCAGGAACACATTTCTCCATAGATCAATCACGAAATGCTAACTTCTGCAACCACATATTCTTTTCAAAGTTAGCCATGAGTAGTAGGGCACACAAATGGCATCCCAATTTCCAAGATTAGACATGAGTTGAAGAAACTCTATGCTCTAACAACAGACATATAAAAGAAATCAATAAAGAAGTTGAAAAGGAAATACCTGTGATTTCAGTAGCTCAGGTTCATTTCCATCAGCATCCAGCAGTCGAGATTGGCCATGGGGTACAAGGTTCAGCTTCTCATGCAAGTAACCAGATGTTGTCTGTGAACTCATTTTGAATCTCTCAGTTTCTCTTTTCAAACTCTGGACTTCCATTTCAGTTTCAATCAAAGAATAGCCAGCCAACTGGAAAACACTTTCTCCTATTTCACCTTGCCCTGTAAAAGAGTTTTTGCATAGCTTCAATTTGCCCAATAGCGTGAAGCAGATCATGCTGTATCGGTCCAGTAGAAAGAACCCGTGCTCTTGC
Source organism: Brasenia schreberi (assembly GCA_036023115.1). Lineage (NCBI taxonomy): Eukaryota > Viridiplantae > Streptophyta > Magnoliopsida > Nymphaeales > Cabombaceae > Brasenia > Brasenia schreberi. Next base: position 1,930,878 of record JAYKKT010000016.1, read on the forward strand.
AAGCTTTCAATCCTAGCACGAAGCTCTTCATCAAGTTTCACAACTGCTGGTCCACCCCAACTTCCACCACTTTGCATTCTCTCAAGCAAACTGATGTTCTCCCTCCTAAGTGTCTCCAACTCAAATCTCGAGGAGTCCAACCCCTTCCTTAGTGTTTGCTCCAGACCTATCAGTCTCATTTGTTCCATCTGCAACTTGTGGAAGAGGTCAGTTCTATCAAAGGAGACCTTCTCAATCTCAACAGTCCAGTTCAGTCTTAATCCATTTATTGTCTTCTCTTGGTCATTACAAGTCTTCTGTAGACTAACCACCATTTTCTGAAAATCCTTACTTTCATTCTCCTTTTCCTTGTAACTTCTTCTGATGAAATCTCTATCAGATTCTGCTGCTTCACAACGTTCTTCAATGCTTGCTAGAGACTGCTGAAGACTAGAAACTTCCAGGTTCGCTTCTTCTAGTTTCCTCATTAATTCACTGATTTGAAGCTCACTGTTCTCCAGTCTAGTCTGACTTTCTGTTTCTTTGCTACTCAATGAAACAACTTCTCTTTGAAGAGATACATTTTGCTCCGCCAAATCTCTCACACGTTTCCGGAGCCTCTTTTCTTCTGCCTTGAACTTTTCATGCTTAGATGACCAATCATTGGACCTCCTATCCAGTTCCCTTTCCAAACATAATTGAATTTCATTTTTCTCCTTTTCAATCTTCCTAATCAGCGCTTCATGCACTATCGTTTCCATCTCAATTGTGTTTTTCATGTAAGACCTCTCTGCCATCCGACTTTGCAGTTGCTCAACTACTTCAGCAGCCAATTTTCTTCTATCATCACTAAGAACATGCAACAGACGAATCAGTTCATCTGATCCCCATTCTCTACATTGAGCATGAAGCTCAAGTTCATCCAAGAAACACCTAAGTCTCTGCTCGGCCGCCTTGCATTCTTCTAGCAACTTCTCATCTTTGTCATAAAAAGTCTTCAATGACCTATCGTTCAATTCTTCTTTCTGTTCTTGGTATACTGAAGACGCTTGCTTAGCACCAAGAAAACCATCGCTGGTTGTTAATTGGATATGAGTGGCATCATATTGTTGCTTATGTCCAGGAACAAATGAATCAGGTTCTAAAGCAAGGTGTTTTTGCAGGTAATCCTCAACATAATCGTCCACTGTTGATGACGTTTCTGAATCGAATTCTCCTAGTTTCAGCTTGGATTTTCTAGGCAGTTGACTCATCAATCTGTCTCTGCTTGAAAACAGGGAGTCTGAATCCCTAACTAACCGAAATGATTGAGACCTGCATAATATATTTCCCGGTGAATGTAGCCCAGAGGAAGCCTGGTACTGCGGTGGACGGCCCCTGTTCCTCAAGGGTCTGTTTTCTGCCAATACGCCATCTTCCCCAGTGCTTGGAGAATACCCAAAACAATCTTGTTGGGACTTTGCATCCCTATCATCTTGCTCCCCATCGATGTACAGATCTAAAGTTCCACTTGAAGCACATGCGAAGCGAGCAGATCTGCATCTTAGCGGCATTGGAGATGAACAGGGTGAGCTCCCACAAGATTCAGGATAACTCCTTGATGATGGATTTTCAGGGTCCACCTTTCCCGAACCTCGAGGCTGTCTGTTCCACCGATCAGATTTATTGATTTTCAGCTGCCTCTCAGGGGTTATTTCACTGCAATGAGAATCGGGAATAAGCACAAAAACACAAACTGCATCGACCACAAACATGCACACAGAGACAAAGACGGAGAGAGAGGGCGCTGGGTACCGGATAGACCGATCTTCATGGTGCGGAGAGGCATGGTTTCTGCTAACAGGAGACTTGGTCATCTCAGTGAACCAGTTGGAACGATCTGAATCAAAACCATCTGGGTATTGCTTCTCTCGATTGAGAACAGAGTCTTCCCCGCATTGATTCTCTTTCCTTCCATTCGAATTGTCTCTCACTCTCCCACCACCCACAGGAGTTTCCTTATGCATCTTCCCGTTGGTGGCCATTGATGAATCATGAGAGGAAGACCTGAAGAAGAATAGCTTCCTCATCTCTGCTGCATAAACAGAAAAGAAAGAAAACAATCAAAACCAAAACAACCACAAATAAACATTTGGAGTCTTTGATCACCAAAACAACCCAAAAAAAGGTCCAGCTCCAACAAAACCAACAAGAAAGAGCTTCTTTAATCCGTACTCAGTTCACGACAAGCATCGACAATTCTCTCAGCACTTGGACTCTAGAGGAATATGCAGGCAAAGATTAGAATCCGCTGTACGGCAGCAAGAGAACGACGATCTTGGTATTTGGACTAGTATAATCTCAGACCGGAAAAGCAGAAATCTTGGATTTGTAGGATCTTTTCAGTCACGAGAAGAATGTAACGGATGCATAACATCAGGCACGTATGTTGCGCAGAAAATAGGGGAAATAGAAAATTCAAATTTCGGGTTGCTATGATACAAAGCAACCGGGTCCCGCTTATGGCCCGCAAGACGCAATATGAAAATCACCAACGGGAAAATCGCAAACATACTGAAACCGGCCAGCAGCCACCAAGATTTTTTCACTCTTCTTCTTGTTGGTTTTGAGCGAAGTCGATCACAGAATTCTAGCCTCACACAAACAGGAACAAGACAACGGTGAACGCAGGTAGATAGAATCCTTTTTCCTTCAACAGACGATGACGCAACCCACGAGAGAACACGCCACTGACTGCGGGTGAAACATGTCTGCCCGACTCTCCTGACTCTCGGCTCCACCTGGTGCGTGACTTACAGAAGGGCAGAATGAGGACGAAGGAGGCGAAGCTCTCACAGACGCCACCCTGGAATGTGATCCAGAAGCAGGCCTGGTAAATGGAACCAAGCCGCTCGTAGTTGGCTTGGTTCGATCGTCCGTAGATAATCATTGTTCTGTTTGTTATATGAACATGGTACGTTCGAGATTCGTGAAAGCTCTGATATTATTTTCATTTTCGCCTGAAGCTAATTAATTATATTTTTGGATATTAAGGTAAATGAAAGATAACTTTGGATTAACTTTTTTTCCGAAAGAAAAAATTTAGTCAAGGATCACTCTCTACAGCTCTTCGCAATAGGAGAGCAGGCAATAATATATTCGAAGCAAGCCTGTTTCGCTAGAAGTTAGCTTGGCTTGTTTGCGTAGAAAACGAGTGGTAAGGTTGTTTGGCTTCATAACCAGCCAGACTCGGTCTCCATTGAAGCGTTGCTGGAACCGAATCAAATTAATAAGATCCAAACTCTAACTCTATCATGTATATATATATATATATGTTTGTGAACTCCGACCAAGTCTACCAGGCTGGCTTATTATGTAATAGGCGTGCCAAATTGTCAATTTTATGTTTCAGGTTTGCGTCATTTTGTACTTTTCAACCTGATCGGCAAACCAACTTTCTTCGTGTTACCTTTAGATAGTTAGAAGCGCGGACTTTTCTTTGTATCAAGCATCATATTGACTAAAAAGCAAGTGACTGGGAATGGGTCTCTAGCTATTTCCACTGTTGAGGACAGTTATTGGTGAGGTATTTTGGGTCAAGCTACAAATTGGACCCAGACATGTGTTACCACAAGGAGCACTCATCCTAATTTATCACTATTTTACATTCCTACTAAAGGCACACCCCACACCAAGCGCATACTCCATTTTCCCTTTTACCCCTCCGCAGTCACTACTAAAGGCACACCCACACCAATCGCACACTCCATTTTCCCTTTTATCCTTCCTCACCGGCTTGTGGTCACTGTACTCTTTCTCTTCCTCTATCACCTCACTAGAACTCTCTCTCTCATTTCTTCCTCTCGTCTTATCATGGCTTTCTCTCTCACCTCACCCGCCAAGCATCCTATCATTTGTATTTTCCTCTCTCATTTTCTCTTGGCCTTTCAACTATATTCTCTCTTTTTAATTTCTTTTCCACATTTTTTAAAAGAGATATGCAACATATACCTCTCTTCCAAAGAAAATATACGCATCATATGCGTCTCTTTCATAAGAGAGATACATGCTACATGTCTCTCCCATAAGAAAGATGTGTAGCACATGCATTAGGAAAGATTCACACGGTATGTACCCCTTGTGAGAGAGACACATGTGACGTGTATCCCATAGGAGAGACACACATCAAACGCGTCTCTCCTTAGGAGATGTCCTGTCATGAGACAACCATGAACTGGCCCAATGCATGAAGTGCAGGAAAGGGGTTGAAGAAGGTCCCACAGTTTGATTATTCATCTATTTAAGTGGGGTACATGAGTTGGGTTTAGAATGTCGTAGCTGCCCCATGGGCTTAAACATATGGCAACCTATAGTTGTCATACCATCACGTCTCTTCTTCCATATCTCTCATCTCTTTTAAAGGAAATATGCATGGCATAGAGGGGGTAGAGAGTATAGAGTGTTCTATAAAATATATTCGGGTAGAAGCACCTAAACAAACACATAGAGTGCGTGTGTGTGAGGATGAAAATTCAGTAAGAGAATGAAAATTCAGCAACTCTAATTATTATTATAACATGAGGGATGACAAGGCTCCATTAATACAACCCTTTTCAAATTGAATGAATAGAGAAGAAGAATTTAGAATCAAAGTATGAGAGCACTTACTGTTTTTTACCAAATGGCCGAGAATTCCAAGAGTGGAATCTAGCCTTCTTCTTCCTTGATTTCTTGTCAAATCCTCTTGCACTCACAACCTAGTTCTACCCCTCTCTTTCTCTCCTTACCTTCACTCCTTGCAGCCCACGACTTACAATTGGAGCAACAACTCTTTGCTAAACCCAACCTCTCTCACCAATTCCTCAAGATGAAAGATAGAAGACACAAGATGATAGCACTCCAAGATAGTGAAACCCGCTGCCCCCCCTTGGCCCCTTTTATAGGCCAAGGGGCTGGCTTCTAGGGGTTTCCTTGGGTTGGATTTAGCATGCTCCATGTTCAACCCATGATCCAACCACGTGGTCCCCTTGTGGTGCCATGGACCAGTCCCATGTGGGCTGGTTTTTGAGTCCTTGTAGGCTTGTCTAACCCTAGTCGAGTGCACCTATGTGGTTGGTTAGGCTTGCTTTGCTTCTTGTCTTCGTTTAACTTGATTTAAATTGGTATGTCTCTTTGTAGGCTTGTCTAGCCCATGATCCAACCACGTGGTCTCCTTGTGGTGCTATGGACCAACCCCATGTGGGCTGGTTTTGAGTCCTTATAGGCTTGTCTAGCCCTAGCCGAGTGCACCTATGTGGTCGGTTAGGCTAGCTTTGCTTCTTGTCTTCATTTAACTTGATTTAAATTGGTATGTTGTACCTTGAATAAGTTTTAAAGTCAACATTTTCAAACCCAATTCATTTGATGAAATACGATCCAACTTGGCCCTTGATTTGAACTTGAACTGATCCTATGAAGTTGATCCAATCCGTAATCTTATCTTATCCACTTGTAGTGTTATCTTTTTATCCAATTCTGATAAGCTTTATAATTGGGTAAGTCTCTGACTTGATATGCTTTGTTACTTGATTCTATTTGAAGAGGATAGGCTTCTGACTTGGCCCACCCTTCACTTTTTGATTGGATTTGGATTAGGTCTCACATGTTCGTCTGATTTACTTTGAAATTCATGAGATTTTTAACTTGAATTTAAAACCTTTATTTTGAAATGTTCCCAAAAAGACTAACTTTAAAAAGTTGTATAAAGGCTTTAAATTGATTTTAGAATTTGAGAGTTTTCAAAATATTTTAAATTTTGGATGTTTACAACGGTACATATGTTTTGTATATTTGACATTTTACTCGAATTTACAATCGACAATGAATCTTGTGGTTATAGTGCGATAACTTCTTGTTGGCTTTGCCTATGAAGTACAACTTTTTTCCACCGAGGACCGATCGTTCTTAAACTTTGCCTATGAGGTAGGGGGTTATGGTTGATGGACAGGAAACTCGGGATTTTCTTTTTCTTTCCTGACGCATGGGGATCATCAAATCTTACCGCATTTACTTCTAGCCGATTAAAAAAGATCGAGCAACACATTTGGTCTCACTAGTCAGTACAGGAACAGTATATTCAAGAGCGCCTTTCCTGCTACATTTTATGTTATAATAGAATGCAAAGGGAGCTGAATGTCTTATAAACTTAGTTTCCATGCAAGGTAAGAAGGGAAATAGAGTTCTATAGTAAGAGCATGCTGTCTGACATGATTTGGGACCGTAGTAGAATGTATGGTCGCTCAAAATTGGAATTTGGAAAATCATATAGATCCCTTACCCATAAAAGGCCTTTTCTCAACATCCAGCACTAAAATAGATTGGAAATAAATCCCGACGCAAAAATATTCAAGAATATATTAACTGTTGAATGGTCGATCTGCTAGGAAGCCTCTGATGGCTTGAGGGTGTTTAGGAATGACAGAGTATGGTAAGCTAACAAAACTGAACTAGGGAAAATATAAGCGAATTAAAGATTGAATTACCTTTGAAGGACATTGGATGAGGTCGATTGATTCACCCGGTCAGTTCTTCATATATAAAAGAGTAAAGCATTCTCAAGAATAAAGAAGCAAGGGAAATGAGTTTGGAAGATACACTTCCAGCAAAGAGGAGGAGAAGTTTCAAAGACGAATAGTCGGGAAGAATCATAATTAGCTGGAGAAGAAAAGACTCAGGATTTTTATGAGCTCGAAAGAAGCTTGCACAATAAGCTTCATAAAAATACATGAAATTTCTTAAATAAGTAATTCGATCCAGGCAGTTGTCAACACCGAGAAATTTCGGTGCAAGGAATCGGTAAAATGCGAGGTTCTGAAATTTGTTAAATCGTTGACATAATCCAAAGGAAAAATGGGTAAATAGTAAAAACGTGAGTTGTACATCACCGAATCGGAAACTGTTTTCAATCGGAATCGAACTGACCACGTGAAACACGGGAGTCGAGAGCCCTTCCGAATGAGCTTAAGGGCTGCCAGAAATCTAGAGTTTGTTTCCGTTGTTTTTAGATAAAGTGGCCTCAACGGGAAAAATCAGAAAATGGCACATGGAATTATTAGAAAAAGACTGGCGTGTATCAGTAAAAAACCGAAGGTGAAAACCCTATGCCCGAGCGCGCGCGCACACACACACAGAGAGAGAGAGAGAGAGAGAGGTGGAGATTGACGGCGAGGAGTCTCCTGCGTAGGGCTCCTAACAAGGGGCAATGGACTCCAAAGGTACCCGTAATCGCTTCTTCTTCTTCTTCTTCACCCCTTGATTCTACGGTACATGACCCTTTTCTTCCAAAGCTGAGATTTTTCTCTCTACAAACAACTAAACGCTCTGATTCGTTATCTGAAGAAGATGCCACTTCTTTTGTAGTTGATGATCTCAAAATCTTTAATTCTCAACCCTCTAAGGATCCTCAAATCACTGCCGTGCCCGCTAGTGATTACGGCGATAATGACAATGAGGGGGGAGGAGAAAATGATGGGGAGGATCAAAACGGTGGTGCATTATACGAAGATTGGCACCCACTATCAGAAACTTTACAAAATCACAATGAAACTTCCCCATTTGAGGGAAATGTGGAAAACCAATTCGGCGAGGACGCTAATTAGAAAACCTAATGTATGTGACACACCCAAACGCTAATTAGAAAACTAGTGGATTTTGATGGTGATTTCACCGTCTTTTGGCATTGATAAGGACCACAATGGTACCCTCTTGTCCACCTAGCCTCATGCCACACACCTGAACAAAAATCACATCACAACGATAGTGTTTTTACAAAACACTAAAACAAGAAGAGGAGAAGTGGTATACATGGGAAATTCTAACAAACATATACATATTTTCAAATGATTTGAAGTTCACAAGGTCTAGTTTCAATCATTAAGCCCCTTACCCAAAGCACATTTAGTGCCAAATAGTGTCAATTTTTACCAACAAATTGGATAGCACTATCTTTGATTCTTTTCATGGAATTCCGATAAATCCATGTTGTTTTCTACTCAATTTAAGGTCGACAACAATCGACTACACCCCACAACCCTAACCTAGATGAAATCCTCCTAATCCAAGCTTTGATGTACCGTCAGTGTTTCTATTGTCAAAAAATGGGATCCAAAACAAAAGAGCAAAAATCAAAATCAAACACACCTTTTCCTAACAATGTCTCCTCTCGTCAAGGTCCACTTGAGACTAAGAACCCATGGAGATTCGATGGTGAGTCCCAAGAGGTCACAAGTTCTTATACAGATATTTCCCTTCATTTCCTTTCATCAATTTAAATTCGTAATGTTGTGTTATTGTAATTTCAATTCGTGTGAGTTTGCATCAGTATGTTCTTAAAAATCTGAAACTGTATTTTCTCATCTCTACATACATTGATTGCATTATTTTTAATTCTTGAACCTTTGCTCCAATTGATCCAAAATTTTGCACATATGTGCTACAGACACAATCTCACTGATAATAAAATTTTCAAGAATTTTAGAGTCACGGAACTACGTAATTAAAACTTTGCAAAATCGGATTAATTTTTGTCAACTGTCTGTCCAACCCGTTTTCCTACAACAAAGCTTGGGTTTTCATCCCATAACTCTGTTTGTGGATCTCCAAAATTGATGAATTTTGATTCATTGAAAATTTGACATCCACAGCTTTCTATCTAGATTAAATTCACTAAATTTGGAACTCGAAGCACTGAGATACGGACTCATCTTTGAGTCTCTATATTTCTATGACAGAGCAGTTCTGGGTGCCTGAGCAGAGGCACTTTCCTGATTTAATTTTTCTTCAATACAACTCTGAATGATGATTTGTAAAGTGCCATAGACCCTCCACATCTCAGGCCCAGTCCTGTTAAATTTTGGTGATTTTAGGAGGCCTGTAAGGCACTGAAAATGATTTGAAAAATAATACCTGAAAATAGAACATTCTGTTTTCCAGCACTTGTTCATTTTTGAGCTTTAACTAAGTGCATTACATATCTTCTTTGAAAAACACCTCATAATCATGTGAATTAGAGTTTCTCACTTTTAGTATTGAAGTTTCTAAGCGCTTAGGTTGACCCTTGAGCGTCGGTTCAAGTAGGCCTAAAGCGAAAAGAGCTCGCTTAGCCCAATCGCCAATTAAAGTTAGATTTGTTTATAGTTTTGCTAGTTTTTGAAAAACTAGCTGGCACGCTCGCACGAGAGTAGATTAGAAATTCTCGTTTTAAGTCTCTACATAGGCTTGGAGTGAAAATTTTGTGTCTATAGTATTGGCACGCCCGGTGGGACTTGAGTCTTGTGAAACTTCGAACTTAGGTGATCTCCAATTCTAAGTTTTTCAAAATCATGTTCATAAGTGCACAAATTGATTTCAAAGGCAATGCCTATAGATGATTCATTTGAAAACAAGCCGAGAAAATCCTCATCGCATGTCTCAAAACGGTTTTTCAAATCCTCTAAAACCCAAGATGAAGAGCTCTCTTCTTTAAGAGAAATAAGAGGGAAATAGAAAAGAAAATCGATGCTCTAAGCCACAAGGCTAAGGCACATTAATCACATGAAAATCCATCTCGGGTACATAGAGAGAAAAAGTATACCCGAAAAACCAAATTGAACCCAGAATTCAATGAAGAAAATGAGGCTTCAAGTGCAACAAGTGTAAGATTGAATAATCTAACCTTCCCCATCCTCCAAGCATCCCCTTTTTCATTGAAAAACAAAAAGAAGTTTTTCTATATTTCAAAAGACCAAAAAAAATTGGAAAATTTTTGAAAATCAAAGAACTTGAAAATAAAAAATTTGAAATTCCAAAAATTGAAAATGAAGTCCACATTTTCGAGCACATAAATAGAGTGGGGCATGAGATTCACTTCACTCCAAATGTTTCACAAACACTCGCTCCGATGGGTTCCAATCCCTTGAGCATCACCCCACATATTTCACAAGTTTCATAAGAGAATGAGTGTTGCACTTACGTAGGCTTGGAAGATAAAATCCAAGACCTCGAAAAGCAACAGGAGCTCGAAGTCATGCATGAGCTGGAGCAACCCCAGGACGCTTGCAAGGATGCTTGCTCTCACCATGAAAAGGTAGACAACTTGAAAAAGGTATGTCCGAATCTCATTCCCCCATAAACTCCCTACTCGATCCTCCCCTTCTTAGTATAGGATCGACAATTCATTCATATACATTGGATGCATCGAATCACACTCATGCACCCACAAACCCACTCAATGATTCTAAGAATGTGGATTTTTAAGGTACACCGAATGTCTCGCACAAAGAAAAAGAATTTCAAAAAGAGAAAAAAGATAAAGTTCAAAATATGGTAGACATGGTTACTCCTAAGGCATGCATCGACATCCTAAGTACACCTAACCCTACCATGCATAAACAAGTCTCCTCAAGCCTAGGTTTGTATCATGAACCCAAGCCTATAGCCATGATTTTCCCTAACATCCATAAACCAACCAAGGGATCGACTATGGTTTTCCTTAGAATTCATACCTCTTAACTTTGCGAGGGATCAAGCATGTTTTCCCTTCGTACTCAAATAAACATAAGTCGTCCACCCCTAGGGGCACAATGGGTTGCACCTAGGATCAATCCCAAGCCGTCTAGGGTCACATGTACCCTAGAGGCACCCAAGTCCAATCCATCCAAACCTAGGGTCGTGTGTCTCCTAGAGAAGCCCAAGTCATCTCCAATCCATACCTCCCAACTCCTACCCAAAATAAGTCATGTGTATATCCATGATATTGATGACACTCGATTCCAAGGTCATCCACTTTACAAAAAAAATTCAAAACTCAAGAAGCCTTGGAACATGATGTTAAACATGGGGTACACACCATATCAAGGTCTAGGAGCCCATAACCAAGGTAGGTTAGAACCCATCCTACCTACACCTAACCCAAGTTGATATGTATTGAGCTATATCCCATCCATACCCCCTGAGCCACCACCTAAGACCAATTGGGTCAAGGGTGCCCTTAGAATCCACTTAGACCGAAACCTGTGGCTTAGACCTCTTGTTTAGAGTCTAATTCATGGAGTTTTCTTTGTAGGTTTGATGGAAGATCCCTCTTTATCAAAAAATTCAAAAAAATTATATATTCTCTGTAGACGCCGAAAGTTCCTCGCCTCTGGTTCTTAGGCCTGAAGCGAAGCTTTTCGTGTGTCTAAGTCCTATTTAAGCAAAAGGGTGTGCCAACTAGCTTGCTTAAGCTAGGGAAGAGACATTTTGAAATCTGACTCCTATCGTGGCGACTGTGAGCAAGCAAGCTCTTTTCGTCGCAAACCTTTTTTCACTGATGCGCAAGGGTCAGTCTATACACTTAAAAAATTGAGTTTTAGACATGATAACCTAGGAAAATGTTTGAGGTGTTCGATTCGGGCTGATTTGTATGGTTTTCAAGTTTTATTTCACGTGGATTTGCACGTGCCTATGTCTTTCTTTTTATCCCTTTTTCGGGCCAACTAGGTGTGTGTATGCACACGTGACCTAAGTGGGGCGATTTTGAGCGGGAGTGTGGGGTTTGCTTTGATGCAATATGCGTCCTAACTCGTGGTATGGTGTATATGCAATGCAAACTCACGCAACTCCAAAGGGAAAACCCGAATTGAAAGACAATGCGGAAGGGAAATGACTTAATGTAAATTGCAAAAGGGAAATTGCAAAAAGGAAAATATGGCTATATCTTAAGAGCGGAAAGGCTCAATTGTGCAAGTGTGTGCCGTGTATATATGTAAAGACTACGCACACTATTGAACCTTAAAACCCAAATCTTAAAGACATAGCCGAAAGGGAAATACTTATAATATATATGGGCCCGAAGGTCGCCAACGTGTGCGTGAGTGTTGTGTGTATATTGAAAGACAACTCACATGACTTAAATGAAACCCAAATATAATTGCAATATGGCCTTAACTAAGGTCTTGGGAGTAAGAGTGAAAGCTCAAAGTGTGTGAGTGTAGAATTGAAGTACTACGCACACGATATGAAATTAAATCCAAATATAATTGCAATAGGCCTTTACTAAGGTCTTGGGAGTAAGAGCGAAAGCTCAATGTGTGTGAGTGTAGAATTGAAGTACTACGCACACGGCATGAAATTAAACCCAAATATAATTGCAATAGGCCTTTACTAAGGTCTTGGGAGTAAGAGCGAAAGCTCAATGTGTGTGAGTGTAGAATTGAAATACAACGCACACAACATGAAGTAAAACACCCAAAACGAAATTGTAATAGGCCCTTACTCGGGTCTTGAAAATAAGAGCGAAAGCTCAATGTGTGTGAGTGTGAAAATTGAAAGACAACACACACAACTTAAAGGAAACCCACGCAACTTTAAATTATATACGTATAGCTATATCTTAAGGGCTGATTAGGCCCATGTGTGTGTCAAAATCGTGTGCAGCTAAGAGCGGAATAGACTCAAGTACACGTGTGTGTGGGTGTGCCAAACCACGTTATTACAAGCGGGGGGAGACAACGCTCCATTATTACAACCCCGTATCAAATTTAATTAAGCTTAAGCAAGTCTATAACAAGGACTGAGTTAGGCACTTATGTATAGCTGGTTCGAGCATGACTTGCTTGCGCTTGGGCTGGTGAGTCTCCTTGGACTGCAAGAGGGAGCTCCTTGGAAGGGCGCGGCAAAAGAAGGTGCTGGCCGGATGGATGAGGTGCTGTGGGTGGCGCCTTGGCGCTAGCCGAGTGGATGGGGCGCTGCCTTGGCTGGGGTTGGGGTGCTTAGGGAAGGTAAGGGGAGCTAAGGTGTGTCACTAAGGCGTGGGGCAAGTCCTAGGGGGAGGTAAGGCTAAGGGTGTTAGCTAGGGGTTGTCTAAGGGAAGATGTGGCAGGTAATGGAGCCGGGTGATGCTGGCCGAATGGATGGAGGGTGGCAGATGGTGGTTGGTTGAATGAGGTGTTGGCTAGGCTGAGGAAGGGTGGCGTGGTGGTGGCTTAGAGTGGAGGGGGAGTGAAGAAAAGGTGGCGTTGAGATGGGGGTACTAACCGAGATGAAGGTTGGCCGAAGGGTGAAGGTGACGGGTGTCAAGGTGTAGCCGGGTGGAAGGTATGTTACAGCCGGTGGCGTGGAGGGGAGCTGGCTGGAGGATGGAGGTGGCGTGGAGTGGAGCTACTGGAAGTTGGAGGTGGCGGGTTCTAAGAGGGTGTGAGAGAGATGGCAGATGAGAGAGAGAGCAAGGGCTCGGCTGCCCAAGAAAAGCCTTTAAAACCCGCCCACTAGGGGGGGTTTTATAGGTTTTTAGTGGGGTCGGTTGGGCTGGTATTGGGGGGGTTTAGGAGTATGGTGGTGGTGGTTTGGGGATATGGTGGGCTGGGCTTTTAGGTGGGCCAGATATTTATCTTGGGTGGTTTGGGGATATGGTGTGCTAGGGATTTAGGTGGGCTGGTTTAGTGGTTTAGGGCTTAGCTAGGTGGGTTAGGCTTAGGGTGAGGTTTAGTGAAGTGGGTTAGGTGTTTAGGCTAGGATTAGGGTAAGGTTAGGGAGATTAGGCTAGGTTTAGGGAAGGATTAGGGAAGTGGGTTAGGTGATTAGGTTAGGATTAGGGAAGGATTAGGGAAGTGGGTTAGGTGATTAAGTTAGGATTAGGGAAGGATTAGGGAAGTGGGTTAGGTGATTAGGCTAGGATTATGTCGGGATTAGGGGGAAACGGTTAGGTAAAGGCGGTTTAGCTTAGAATTAGGGTTAGGAGCATCCCTTTGCATGACCCATGGACCTAGTTGCATCAAGTTGGTGCAGCCCTAGGTTAAGTGTAGGTGCATACAAGCTTAAACCCATACTCATTAGGCTAACCCACATGATTAACCCAAAACTTGATACACAAGTCAAGCTTAACACATGTTCACTCATATTTAATCCCCCATACTCTCTCATGCCCAAGCTTTCCACGTGATTTCCTTGTGGGCCCCACCTCCATTTATGAGAAGGTAATGTGGGCCATGGATGTGGATATTGGATTGGATCTGGATATATATGGTCCAAATCCGATCCAAATTTGATTTCTGACTCCTTCATGGTATGTTCGAAATGAACGGTTTGTGCGGGGCCTGACAGCATCAGTACTCCGTCTTGCGTTGGGTCTTCGCCAACATTGTCGTCCGCTCTTGTTTTCACGTTCTGGAGATCATTACGAATGATTTGTTGATAACAGGAGCTTGGATGTCCAAGATTCTGGGGATGAATCTAACACGAGAGTTGATGTGTCGGGCTCAACATGTGCTCCGGTTCTGGGCTCTCTTTCGCTCTTCTGGTCCTGCTTTCATCAGGCCAAGTTTGCTTTGCGGGGTTTCAAAACATCTTTTAAAAGGTTTTAAAACTATATCATATATATTTTAAAACATATATAGTTTAAAGCACATATACAGGGTTGCCTGGAAGGCTCTTAGGTTTCCAGACTCAAAATAGCCCTTTAGGGCAGCTTTTGCAAAACCAGGTTATTTGAGAAGTTTGTGCGATTTCGGGGTGTTTACAGATGCCCCTCTTTGTTATTATCCAAATTGATTTGGATAATGGCAAAGACGACAAACACCCCTTTCAATGTCTCCCTAGATCTAACCACGAAAATATGGGATTGTCCCAATCTTTAGCAAAATCTCACTTTTAAAACCCTGGTAGGAGGAGATATAACACCAAAGGGAATCTGTATGGAATCTAGTCCTAAAATGGGATCACGTTATGCAAGTGTCCATGCGTGGAAATGCAGATGCATGATATGGGTGGGGTGCCAAGGGTGGCAACCTCCCAGAGACCAGATATGGTCGAACTCTTGAGACTTACAAGACCTGTTGCTCCAAGTGAGCAGATCCTATGTGTTCGATGTTCGAGTTTTCAAAATCTATTTACAAAAGGGAAAACTGTCTTGAGCCTCAATCCTAAGGATCTCGAGCTCTTCGTGTTTACCTTTGCTTGAGTCTTGACACTCGCTAATCTAGCGGAGGTTTTATAAGAAAACAAGCTATATTTCAAATTCCTACGTCTTACTCGAAACGTCGAATTCTCAAACAAAATGAAATTCAAGTAAGTAAATCCTATTTTTACTTTAGGATTCCTCGAAATGAACCATGTTTTACTTGGGATAAGGCAAGGATGGGAAAGAGATACCACAGTCCCTTTTGAAGCGTCCCGTGGTTTAAGGCATAGAAGGCGGAAAACTGCTCTTTTTGAGCTTTTTGGCCTCTTTTTCCTTTTTTTTCATAGAGGGTCTTCCTTTGGAAGTATTTTTTCTTTAATCCCTCTTTTTCACAAGAGAATCGATTTTTTTTCTTTTTGATTTAGGTTTCTTTCTTTTGGAAAGAGACTCTGGATGGGAAATTCCCTTTATTTGGCCACGTTTTCCTTTTGGAAGGAGAAGAGAAAAGGTGAGGACTTATCCCAAGGTCACACTCGATCCATTCTAGATCAGCCTATTTAGAAATAGCACGTACTACTTGCAAGTATCTTGCTATATTGAACTAGGCCTTTTTTTGTAAGAAGAAGGATTTTGAAATGTAACCACGATTTGGAAGACTCCACTCTTTCACAAGTGCGAATTCTCTCACTCTAGGTCACACGATTCGCCTTTGAACCTTACTTTCAAAGTCTCAAAGCAGCTATCCCTAAAGGTTTTCGAAAATGGGAATTTAACCCAAATCCTATACATAATACTTCTTTAAGTATTGAATGTTGATAGAATCTACTAAATTCCTACCTTCTACATCGATCAACCAATATGAGTTGTTTGTGGTGGTTGCATGCACAACATAGGGTCCATCCCACTTGGGGCACCACTTTCCAAGTAGATGTGGGCCACGATAGTGGATGATTTTCAAAACCAGATTCCCCACTTCAAAGTGGCGAGGTCTCATGTGTTTGTCATAATGTCGGGCTATCCTTTGCTGGTATACATGAGCATGATCCATAGTAAGGAGTCGCCTCTCATCTAGTAAATCTAGTTCGGCCATCCTAGCATGCTGAAGTGTCTCTAGGGGGAGGTCGAGTGCGATGGATGTATGGAATGAATGCAATTGTGTATGAATGGGAAGAATGACGTTTGTGCTATAGACCAATTCGAATGGTGTGGCATTTGTGGGAGTTCGGATGGAAGTCCTATAAGCCCATAAGGCTTCATTCAGCTTCTCGTGCCATGTCCTATCCTTTCTAAAGTCTTCTCAATTATGCTAATGAGAGTCTTATTCGTGGCTTCGGCTTGGCCATTGCCTTGAGGGTAGTAGGGCGAGGAGAAGTGGTGAGTTATGCCATACGTGTTGCACAACTTAACCATCCGCTCGTTTTTGAATGGGGTGCCATTATCGGACACAAGGTCTCGTGGAACCCCAAATCGAGCCAAGATATTCCTCCTAATGAAAGCCACCACATGTTGCCCCTGTACGTTGGTCAGGGAGATGGCTTCCACCCACTTGGAGAAATATTCAGTGGCTGCTAAAATGAATCGATGCCCATTCGAGACTTTTGGAAAGATTGGGCCTACGATATCAAATGCCCACATGGTAAATGGCCAGGGGCTGACCACGGAATGCAATGCAGATGAGGGGATATGAATGCTGTGCCCATGCACTTGACATGGATGACACTTCCTAATATGACCGTGACAATCCTTTTTGAGGGTGGACCAAAAATAGCCCGCTCTAAGTATTTTCATTGCCATCATGTTGGCATTAACATGACCTCCACATTCTCCATCATGGAATTCATGCATAACAATCCTAGCATCCTCTAGATCGACACATCTAAGTAGGATGCCGGTAAAGCTTTTCTTGTATAGAACCCCCCCAGAATGGTGTATCGGGTTGAAATTTTACGGATGAATGCCTTATCTTTGGATGTGGCATCCTCGACGAATCCCCTATTTTCTAAAAAACGTTTGATATCATAAAACCAAGGTTTTTTAACCGAATCTGGGTTATTTTGGCAAATATCCAAATCGTGTGTGGATGGGTTGGGCGCATGCCATATTTCTAAAGATCGGGTTCCCGAAATGGGATCGACCTTTAGGGCTGAACCCAAGGAGGAGAGGGCGTCGGCAATACCATTATCCTCTCTTCCTACGTGTGTGAGTTTACATGATTGGAATGACTCAACCAATCGAGTGGCCAACTCGTAATATGGAAGCAGTTTTTCATTACATACTTGCCAAATTTTCAAAACTTGGTTTATAACAAGGAGCGAATCTCCAAAGACCTCGATGCATGATGCCCCTAGAGTTTTCGAAATTCTTAAGCCTTGTATGAGTGCTTCATACTCAACTATGTTGTTGGAACATTCGAAATCTAGGCGGATTGCTATGGGAATTTCGCCCTTTTCAGGGGATATGAGGATGACCTCAGCACCAGCCCCTCGTTGGTTTTGTGCCCCATCAAAGTGCATCTTCCACACTTGGTTTTCAAAAGAGTTTGCCAAAATGTGGTTTTGAAAATGGTTTTGTAATATGCCTTCATCAGGCATTTCATCAAATGTGGGATATGCGTCCTCTAGGAGGAACTCAGCCACGTAATCAGCTAGGGCTTGCCCCTTAATGGAGATCTGATGATGGTATTTCAGGTCATACTCCATTAGAAGGAGTTGCCATTTGCCCAATCTATCAGTGAGAATGGGTTTTTCGAACAAGTGCTTGATGAGATCAAGCTTGGACACTATCCAGATCTCATGATCTAGGAAATAGTGTCTAAATTTCTGGTAGGCCCAGACTAGGGCCAAGCACGTTTTCTCCATGGCTTGATAATTCCTTTCGTAAGCGAAGAGAGTTTTCGAAATATAGTAGATGGCATACTCCTTATGGGTGTCATCCTCGTATTAAGCTAATAGAGCTCCCAAAGCATTCACATGCACGGAAATGTAAAGCAAAAGTGGTTTTCCTTGCTTTGGAGGATTTAAAACGGGAGGATTAACCAGGTATGCCTTTAGTCTCTCGAAGGACTTTTGGCAGTCGTCATCCCATGAAAATTTCGTGCCCTTCCTCAACAGTTTGTTGAAGGGTTTGCATCTAGTCGCCAGGTTTGATATAAATTGGCGAACGGACTGTAATTGACCTTAGAGGCTACGAATTTGTGTGAGATTGGAGGGTGGAGCCATGTCTATGATGGCTCGACACTTAGAGGGGTCGACTTCTATATCCCTTTGGCTCACCATAAAGCCTAGAAGCTTTCCGGACTCTACCCCGAATATACATTTTTGAGGGTTTAGCTTTACTTTGTAAAGTCTAAGCCTTTCGAAAATCTTTTGCAAACATTCGATATGAGTGCATCGGGTTTTGGATTTTGCCAAGAGATCATCTACATACACTTCTACGAGCTCATGAATCTGATCATGGAAGATCGTGGTCATGGCTCTCTGGTATGTTGCACCGACATTTTTTAAACCAAAGGGCATGACTGTATAGCAGTACGTGCCCACGGGGTTGTGAATGCGGTCTTACCCTGATCTCGTGGATTTAATTTAATTTGATTATACCCTGAATAGCCATCCATAAATGAAAACATCTCATGATTTGCAGTACTATCGACTATCAAATCTATGTTTGGTAAAGGATAATTATCCTTTGGAGTGGCTTTATTCAGGTTTCTGAAATTGATGCATATTCGAATTTTCCCATTGGTTTTTTGAACCACAACGATGTTTGATAACCAATCAGAATACGCAATGGGTTTTATAAATCCGGCTTTTAGCAGATCTTCTAAACCCTCTTTAACTTGTGCGTGTACATTCAGATGTATTTTCCTAAGCTTCTACTTTATGGGTTTTACATCCGCATCTAAGAGAAGACGATGTTCGATAATGCTGGGGTCTATGCCCGGCATGTCTTCATACGTCCATGCAAACACATCTAAGTAGGTTCATAGAAATGCAATGAATGCTGATCTTTCATGCTTATGTAAACATGCACCTACTTTAATGAGTCTGGGATTGGAATCACTCCCTTGGTTCACCTCTATGAAATCTCCTCCTACTGAATTTGAAGGTCTTTCAAAATCGAGAATTTTATGAAATTCTGGGAGCTCAGAAGTGGGATCTTCCTCAAGGGGATCCACTTCGGGGTTTCGATCATTCTCGTGGGTTATAGACCTGAGGGAATTTGATGCGTGAGTTTTTAAAAGACCTGGTTTTACACTTGGATTTTCAATTGATTTCGAAAATTTTGGTTTGGCTATGCAGACGTTTCTTTCGAAATCCTTTTCTTTTTCCAAAGTCTTACCAGGAGCAGCTATGTACAAAATCTTTTTGGTATTTTGTAGATTTTCGATTTTTTTCTGTTTTTGCAAAACAAGAACCTTAGGAACTATAAAAACTACTCTATTTTTGAGTTTTTGATTTTCCAATGTTTTTTGTTTTTCCAATTTTTCCATTTTTTTGATTTTGAGTTTTCCAAATGTTTTTGTATTTTTATAAAAGGGATCTTCCATCATACCTACAAAGGGAAAACACTACGGTTAGACTCAGAATAAGAGGTCCAAATCGTAGGTTTCTTCTAGGGTAGACTCTAGGGCACCCTTGACCTAGGTGGTCACAGGGGGTGACTCTGGTGGTATTTTGGGAGTATTGCCGATCCCATATCGGCTTGGGTTGGCCCTAGGAAGGATTGGCTCTAGAAGATCCTTGTTTTGTGCCCCTATACTTTTATAGGGCGTATAGCCCATGTTCAACAACATGTTTCACGATTTTTTGTTTTTTGAAAAATTTGAATACAAATCGTGGTCCTGGAACTTGCTGTCGTCCATATCATGCACAAATGGCTTTTTGTCCAGGGGTTTTGAAAATAAGGGATGTTTGGGTCTTCCTAGAAGGGTCAGGACTTTGAGGGAGCCAGGCTTGGGCGGCCCCTTCACATATATGACCTTCTTAGGGTTGTTTAACACGAGCAATGGCGGCTCAACCATGGTCAGCCCCAGGTTAGCCTCATGGGCCTGGGAGCTCGACAAACAAGGGTAGTTTATGATCTCTTGAAGCTGAGGGTAACTCTCACCTAGGATCACCACGACTTGGTCCCTAAAAGGGATCTTGACACACCTGTGGAAGGTGGATGACACAACGCACAAGCTGTGTATCCAGGGCCTTCCCAACAACAGGTTATAATAGGGTGGATGTCCAAGACATGGAACACCCCCGTGTGTGTGATCCCTTCCGTTTCCATAGGGAGTTCGATCGATCCTAAGGGTCTAGACGCATTCCCATCGTATCCAGTGATAACAATGGGACTTGGGTTTATAGAAGTCAAGGTGACTCCAATTTGGTATGCCACATGAAGTGGAAGGATGTTGAGCCCTCTTCCCCCATCGACAAGGCACCTTTCCAGAGAGTGGTTATTTAGAACCACCTCGATATGCAGGGTCTGGTTATGGGCTTCGTAGGGTCTATCTACATCATCTTCTGAGAAAGTGATGGGCGATTTTGCTCTTATTGACGCCACTTGGTCAGACAAGGATTTCGGGGTTATGTTCGAACTAACCTTGGCTCTTTCTAGAATTTTCTCTAGCACGAGTCTATGCCTAGGCGAAGTTTATATTAGCTCTAGGATGGACATGTGGATAGGAATCTTTGAAAGATGGTTTTCAAAATCATAAGGGTTTAAAATGATTTTTCCATTGTCTGCTTTTGACAAAACTCTAGGAATACATGTTTTTGAGGGGCAAGGCACACTGACCACCTTTTTAGCACTTTGTAGGTGTGGGGGTTGATGGGTCCTTCCGAATCTTGTCACTTCCCCCACGACCAACCTAGAGTTCGCACCTAAAATGACTCTAACCGTGAGTTTTGGAGCACCTTGGATCTTTAAAACTGGTTTAGCCGGGGATTCAGCTCTTGGTGGTCCCTGGATGTTTACTTGGGCGGGCTTCTTGTAAAGTACAAGAGTAGACGCACAAGTGGATCGACCAGACTCAGATGGATGCGCTAGATCTTTTGAAAAGGTGAGGGTACATACATCTTTTCCTTTCCCACTACTACTGGCATGCTTGGGAAAGGGTTCGTTAAGGATAGCTTGAGCTGGCTCAGGTTCCTCAGTGACCTAGAGCCGGTCCTCCGCTATCAAGTTCTCAATTTTGTTAAGGAGGGAGAAGCACTGCCTTGTATCATAGCCTTTGAGCCGATGATACTTGCAGTACTTGTTTAAAAACCCTCCCTTCGAAGTGACTCCCTCGAGAATCTCGGGGAGTTCGATTATGCCTTGGGCAAGTAGGAGGTCTAGGACCTCCGTCACAGGTTGCCTAGGGAGTATACTCCTGTCTTTCGAAGGGTTTTTAAAAACTCCTTGTAGACGTGATTTTATTTCAAATCGTTTGGGATTCGAAATCAAACCCTCGAACTACATCGGGTTGCGCGAGCATGCCAGTTAGTTTACCAAAACTAACAAATTATGTTTTTCTGACTTCTTAAAACGATTGTGGACAAGTGAGATCTTTTCGACTTAGGCCTTCTTGAACCGGCGCTCAAGGGTCAGCCTAGACGCTTGAAATTTGTTTGAATCCGTTAATTCGAAAAAGGAAAAACCAGATTTTCCAAAGTTCAGATTTGTGTTTAAGTTCTTGATTTCTGAAAAATTTCAGATTCTTAGATTTGCAGAACCTGTTCAGTTTCAGAGGCCTGTTCTCTGAATTTTTAAAAATATTTCTGATTCTCCAAAAATTCTAAAACTTTTACAGAATAGAGACACGTATGTGTAGAATCATAATATATTTTTATTTTATAATTTAGTTCTTTATTTTCTGAGAATTAAATACAGAATCAAAAACTGTTATAACATTCACAACAGCCCTGTTTCTGTAGATCAGAAGCTCAGAAAAACAGCAATATCTCAGTGCTCGGTCATCCAATTTCGATGAAATTTGTTGTGTTAGAAAGACACGGATGTTAGGTTTTCAAAGAATCAAATTTCATCCAATTTCACTTAGTGGTTGCAGAGATATGGGCAAAAGAACAGAGGTCTGTTACTGAACATTCTGTTTCTGTAAAACGCAATCTGGATTTTGTATAAACTTCACGGATATAATTGGCTAGGCAAAATTTCATAACAATTCCTCACAATTTTATCTAAGAACTTATGATATGTCTAGATTATTCATGCAAAATTTCGAAGCAATTGGCTTATTCGTTTGTCTATAAAAATTCCGTGATCAGACGCATGTGCACAGACAGTTTCAGAAACCGGTTTTACAGAAAATTTCAGAAGGTTCCTAAGATGATTCTAGAACAAAGTTCAACCTGTATCAGTCCTAATAAAGCATGGAAATCATACAAACATGGATTTTTGTTTCGTTCATGAAGGAATTATGCATGTTTGTATCGATATAAATGAAGAACATGGGCTCAAAGCCTTGATTCATGTACAAATTTCCAGAATCTGTGCTTTTTCAGGTTCTCATGGATTAAAACCAATTTGTGCAAGAATTCCAACCTGTGTGAGTGAGAGGGGACGTAGGAGCACTTCGCCGGACGATCGTCGAACGTCGGAACCAGGCCGGACTTCCTTCTTCTCCTTCTTTTCTTCCTTTCTCTCTCTCTCTCTCTCTCTCTATTTCTCTAAATTTTCGGACTGACTGTTCCTGTTTTCTTGGTTTTCCCGGATTGAGGTTTTGTGGTCACCGGAGGATCCCCTTTGCAACACCTTTGAGGCTCCTTTTATAGGCCAAAGGATGCCTCTTTGGTACTGTCATCCATAAGGCAACCTGCCTTGTACCATTTTGGTGAAATACGGTAAGTAGTGTTGGCTGTGGAAGCTGATTGGCAAGTGCAGCTGCTGTGATCGGCAAGTTCTCTTCTTGCCAAAATTGATTCACTTGATCTTCCTTTGTTGCTGAATTAGTCCAGAAAGTTGGATGACTTTCCCAATCGGAATCACAGTACTCTTGTTGAGCTCGTTTAGCATTAGGCAAGAGTGCATGGCTTTTTGAATCAAGCCACAGCATCTTTATTCACTTATGGAAGGAGTAGATGCTGGCCATTCTTGCCCATTCGAGTTTAGGTAGGTAGGATGTTGTACGTGCCTTCCAAACCAAGCCGATGTCTGCTGCGCTTACTTACCAAACCATGCAATACACGATATGGCAGGTTACCAAACTAAGAATTCTGCTGGAGAAGTAGCTTCTGTATCGGCAACCAGACTTTTACACATCCGTGCATAGATTTATTTTTGTCATCTGCTGCCACACAAGCAACTGCTGTTTTTGATGTATTGAATTGGAACTTCTCGCTGAACTTGGTGACAAATGTAACATCTTGGTCAGAGAGGTCTGGTTGCTCCATCATCTTACTGCTGGTGAATGTCACAATATCGGGACTGCAACCTTCCTTTCTCAATCTCATTGAATTGAATATATCCACTGTTTTAGCATGCTTCCCAATTTTAAATGGGTGTTTATATTATATGTAACTGTATTTAGCCGAATATGTGTACCCTTCATGAGTTCAAAGTATGAAATTGCCTTTGGGTACTGAGCACCATTCTTTAGAGCAGACGACATGATGTTATAAGTTACTAGATCGGGTCCAACTCCTTTGTCTGTCGAACAATATCATCCATTGCATCATCCATAACATTGGTAATTGGTAAAAGATTCTGAAGAAGGAGCTATCTGGCCTTGCAGCATTTCAGAGGTGGCTCCATCCAAGAGTCACTCGTTCAGTCTGCTTGCACTTTGAGAACATAACTGCACATTTGCTGTGAAAGTAGTTATGCAAATCCATATTACATGCTTTACTACAAAAGCCTTCAAGTAAGCCCATGTTACGTTTTTGAAAACCAACCATCATGCTCACTAGATTTCCCTCATGAGTGTTAAAAACTTTAACATTGTTCTTAACATAAAAGTAACATAACAGTAACATATGACAATGCAAAACTGATGCATATCAATACACTAATTACCTCGACACCCAAGCATAACATGGACATGTTACGAAAGGTGTTCGATACCAAACCTTGCTTTTCGGAAGATATCGTTCTTGTTTCCATCTTTCCTTTCCTTTGATAACATCAAATTTTCCCTCGAGCAACTGATTTCTTTT
The DNA here is from genome assembly GCA_036023115.1 of Brasenia schreberi. Classification (NCBI taxonomy): domain Eukaryota; kingdom Viridiplantae; phylum Streptophyta; class Magnoliopsida; order Nymphaeales; family Cabombaceae; genus Brasenia; species Brasenia schreberi. The sequence goes on from JAYKKT010000016.1 coordinate 1,954,872, forward strand.
CGAATATGAACTTTTCTTTTTGGGAAGCTCACTTTCCCTTTTTGATGCTCGCTCTCCTTTTTGGGCACCCACTTGCCTTTACAAGTGTCAAATTGTCTTATAAATGCCTGTATCTCTTCAAAAGGCAAGCTTTCAACATATTTTTTTGTCATAAATCTTTTAAGAAAACGAAATCCTGCTTTTCCAGTGTTAAGGGCAAAATCATCATTTTCCCCAATTTTGTCAAAATTCGAAATTTTCAGAAAGAAAAGCATTCTTTTATCATTTTAAAGCTTCCATAAAATTTTGGTACCAAAACAAACTCGTTTAGTGCCTTTTTCCTTCAAAAACCCCAAAATTGCTAAAATGACCACTTTCCTAAAAAGGTAAGAATTTTAAAAGAAAATTTTGGGTGTCTACACTCCTCTCCTTTTTATTATCAGCTTTTTCGAAAGCCTTTGAAGCACTTGCAGGGCTTGGATCCACCCGGACATTGGCGATTTTATGGGGCTTTGCCCCTTTGTCCGCGTTGGATGGCCCATAGTTGATGGGCTTCTCCAAGCGAGTTTTCACAATAGGATTTCCTTTCCATAAGTGGTCATACACCCCGTTTTTCAAGTTTGTTTCGAAAAGGGATGCTTTCTTTATTAACTTATAAAAAGTAGAGATTTCATGAAGCGAAAGAAGGGTTTTTAACTCATTTTTAAAATTATCCAACATGAGCATGACTGCGCATCCTTCGGATATTGGCTCTCGCACTTGCCCTAAAAGGGATCTCCATCAAATAATGAAGGCATGCACGTCTTCGTTTATGCCTTACTTTGTATCCCTTAAAGTGTTTAAGGTCGGCGTGACTTCTACGTTATGTGCAAATCTTTGCATAAAGCAGTTCGCTAACTCTTCAAAAGTAGCGAACTGGCTTAGATCGTAGGAAGCCAACCATTTGGCAGTTGTGCCTTTAAGGGATAGAGGGAACCAATACACCCATTTCATCGAGTCCTTTTTCTTCTTATGGGCTCGACGTGAGAAAAGTTGCAAGTGAAACCTAGGGTCTCTCATGCCATCATACCGATGAAAGTTCGGTATTTCATTGTCACTGTCTGTTTCATAATCCATAGGTAGGAAATCAGACAGGGCGTAACTCCTTTTCTCTTTACTTTGCCCTTTCAGCAGTTGCTGTAGGGCTTTACGGTCCTTTTGTGTGAAGGATTTGTGGTATTGGTTGCCTTCCATTACGGAGGCCTCTTTATGTTTGCGAGGTTTTTCAGGTCTTTTCTTGGCCTTTTGTTCACCATTCGATGAACATGAATCGCCCTCTTGGCTAAGAGCATCGATTTTGGCCTCGAATTCCCTTCTCAAATCTTCTACCTCTTCTAGTTTGTTTTTATTTTTCAAAACTCTCCTAGAATGAGAACTTGATGCACATGAGCCTTGGCTCGACACTTCACTTGGGTTTGATTTTGACATGCTTTCAAAATCCTACGCGTGAAGTACAAAAAAAGAGTTAAAATGACACATTTGGAAATTTTTTTGAAAGGTTTCTAATATGACTCGATTTTCAAAAGACTCAAGTCCCACCGAGCGTGCCGAAGTTTGTAGACGCCGAAAGTTCCTCGCCTCTGGTTCTTAGGCCTGAAGTGAAGCTTTTCGTGTGTCTAAGTCCTATTTAAGCAAAAGGGCGTGCGAGCTAGCTTGCTTAAGCTAGGGAAGAGACATTTTGAAATCTGACTCCTATCGTGGCGACTGTGAGCAAGCAAGCTCTTTTCGTCGTAGACCTTCTTGCACCGATGCGCAAGGGTCAGTCTGTACGCTTAAAAAATTGAGTTTTAGACATGATAACCTAGGAAAATGTTTGAGGTGTTAGATTCGGGCTGATTTGTATGGTTTTCAAGTTTTATTTCACGTGGATTTGCACGTGCATATGTCTTTCTTTTTATCCCTTTTTCGGGCCAACTAGGTGTGTGTATGCACACGTGACCTAAGTGGGGCGATTTTGAGTGGGAGTGTGGGGTTTGCTTTGATGCAATATGCGTCCTAACTCGTGGTATGGCGTATATGCAATGCAAACTCACGCAACTCCAAAGGGAAAACCCGAATTGAAAGACAATGCGGAAGGGAAATGACTTAATGTAAATTGCAAAAGGGAAATTGCAAAAAGGGAAATATGGCTATATCTTAAGAGCGGAAAGGCTCAATTGTGTAAGTGTGTGCCGTGTATATATGTAAAGACTACGCACACTGCTGAACCTTAAAACCCAAATCTTAAAGACATAGCCGAAAGGAAAATACTTATAATATATATGGGCTCGAAGGTCGCCAACGTGTGCGTGGGTGTTGTGTGTATATTGAAAGACAACTCACACGACTTAAATGAAACCCAAATATAATTGCAATATGGCCTTAACTAAGGTCTTGGGAGTAAGAGTGAAAGCTCAATGTGTGTGAGTGTAGAATTGAAGTACTACGCACACGACATGAAATTAAACCCAAATATAATTGCAATAGGCCTTTACTAAGGTCTTGGGAGTAAGAGCGAAAGCTCAATGTGTGTGAGTGTAGAATTGAAGTACTACGCACACGACATGAAATTAAACCAAAATATAATTGCAATAGGCCTTTACTAAGGTCTTGGGAGTAAGAGCGAAAGCTCAATGTGTGTGAGTGTAGAATTGAAATACAACGCACACAACATGAAGTAAAACACCCAAAACGAAATTGTAATAGGCCCTTACTCGAGTCTTGAAAATAAGAGCGAAAGCTCAATGTGTGTGAGTGTGAAAATTGAAAGACAACACACACAACTTAAAGGAAACCCACACAACTTTAAATTATATACGTATAGCTATATCTTAAGGGCTGATTAGGCCCATGTGTGTGTCAAAATCATGTGCAGCTAAGAGCGGAATTGGCTCAAGTGCACGTGTGTGTGGGTGTGCCAAACCACGTTATTACAAGCGGGGGGAGACAACGCTCCATTATTACAACCCCATATCAAATTTAATTAAGCTTAAGCAAGTCTATAACAAGGACCGAGTTAGGCACTTACGTATAGCTGGTCCGAGCGTGACTTGCTTGCGCTTGGGCTGGTGAGTCTCCTTGGACTGCAAGAGGGAGCTCCTTGGAAGGGCGCGGCAAAGGAAGGTGCTGGCCGAATGGATGAGGTGTTGTGGGTGGCACCTTGGCGCTAGTCGAGTGGATGGGGCGCTGCCTTGGCTGGGGTTGGGGTGCTTAGGGAAGGTAAGGGGAGCTAAGGTGTGTCACTAAGGCATGGGGCAAGTCCTAAGGGGAGGTAAAGGCTGAGGGTGTTAGCTAGGGGTTGTCTAAGGGAGAGGTAAGGCTGGTTTAAAGGAAGATGTGGCAGGTAGTGGAGCCGGGTGATGCTGGCCGAATGGATGGAGGGTGGCAGATGGTGGCCGGTTGAATGAGGTGTTGGCTAGGCTGAGGAAGGGTGGCGTGGTGGTGGCTAAGAGTGGAGGGGGAGTGAAGAAAAGGTGGCGTTGAGATGGGGGTACTAACCGAGATGAAGGTTGGCCGAAGGGTGAACGTGACGGGTGTCAAGGTGTAGCCGGGTGGAAGGTATGTTACAGCCGGTGGCGTGGAGGGGAGCTGGCTGGAGGATGGAGGTGGCGTGGAGTGGAGCTACTGGAAGTTGGAGGTGGCGGGTTCCAAGAGGGTGTGAGAGAGATGGCAGATGAGAGAGAGTGTAAGGGCTCGGCTGCCCAAGAAAAGCCTTTAAAACCTGCCCACTAGGGGGGGTTTATAGGTTTTTAGTGGGGTCGGTTGGGTTGGTATTGGGGGGGGGGGGTTTAGGGGTATGGTGGTGGTGGTTTGGGGATATGGTGGGCTGGGCTTTTAGGTGGGCCAGATATTTATCTTGGGTGGTTTGGGGATATGGTGTGCTAGGGATTTAGGTGGGCTGGTTTAGTGGTTTAGGGCTTAGCTAGGTGGGTTAGGCTTAGGGTGAGGTTTAGTGAAGTGGGTTAGGTGTTTAGACTAGGATTAGGGTGAGGTTAGGGGGATTAGGCTAGGTTTAGGGAATGATTAGGGAAGTGGGTTAGGTGATTAGGTTAGGATTAGGGAAGTGGGTTAGGTGATTAAGTTAGGATTAGGGAAGGATTAGGGAAGTGGGTTAGGTGATTAGGCTAGGAATAGGTCGGGATTAGGGGGAAACGGCTAGGTAAAGGGGGTTTAGCTTAGGATTAGGGTTAGGAGCATCTCTTTGCATGACCCATTGACCTAGTTGCATCAAGTTGGTGCAGCCCTAGGTTAAGTGTAGTTGCATACAAGCTTAAACCCATACTCATTAGGCTAACCCACATGATTAACCCAAAACTTGACACACAAGTCAAGCTTAACACATGTTCACTCATATTTAATCCCCCATACTCTCTCATGCCCAAGCTTTCCACGTGATTTCCTTGTGGGCCCCACCTCCATTTATGAGAAGGTAATGTGGGCCATGGATGTGGATATTGGATTGGATCTGGATATATATGGTCCAAATCCGATCCAAATTTGATTTCTGACTCCTTCATGGTATGTTCGAAATGAACGGTTTGTGCGGGGCCTAACAGCATCAGTACTCCGTCTTGCGTTGGGTCTTCGCCAACATTGTCGTCCGCTCTTGTTTTCACGTTCTGGAGATCATTACGAATGATTTGTTGATAACAGGAGCTTGGATGTCCAAGATTCTGGGGATGAATCTAACACGAGAGTTGATGTGTCGGGCTCAACATGTGCTCCGGTTCTGGGCTCTCTTTCGCTCTTCTGGTCCTGCTTTCATCAGGCCAAGTTTGCTTTGCGGGGTTTCAAAACATCTTTTAAAAGGTTTTAAAACTATATCATATATATTTTAAAACATATATAGTTTAAAGCACATATACAGGGTTGCCTGGAAGGCTCTTAGGTTTCCAGACTCAAAATAGCCCTTTAGGGCAGCTTTTGCAAAACCAGGTTATTTGAGAAGTTTGTGCGATTTCGGGGTGTTTACAGATGCCCCTCTTTGTCATTATCCAAATTGATTTGGATAATGGCAAAGACGACAAAGACCCCTTTCAATGTCTCCCTAGATCTAACCACGAAAATATGGGATTGTCCCAATCTTTAGCAAAAACTTTAAAAATCCAAAAATATTTGAAAAATCTTAAAATTTCAAAAACAAAATTATTTATATTCATTCTCCTATTCTTTATTTAGAAAAAGCCTCAAAAAGAAAGTCTTTTATGTTGATCCTTCTACTTTTTAAAAAAGACAAAAAAATTAGACTATTTGAAAATTTCAAGAACATTGGCCATGTACAAAGCCCATCTTCCAAGTTCTTCCAAAGAGTGTATATATTTCCAAACCAAAATCGGCTAAGTCCATCATGCACAACCCCCCTCTCTTGCCTAGCACTTTCTTAGAAATTAAGTGCTTGAGAATGATCAAAGCAAGGAGGAAGATCCCCTCATCCTTGAGGAAGATCATGCCTCTGAGCTTCTCAAATTTCATAGAATTCTTGACTTGGAAAACCCTTCAAATTCTGTAGGAGGAGATTTTTGGGGAGTGAGTCTAACCCAAAGTATGTGCATGTTTGCATCATTTATTGCATTTTTGAAATCCTATATTTGCATGGACATATAAAGACATATCGGGTCTAGACCCAAGAATTATGGAATCGTCTACCCTTAGAACCTAATTTGAAACCCATTAAGCGAAAGCTTAGGAAAGGGTTTATGTTAAGCCAAAGGGGTATTAAAGTCGACCCCTCTAAATGTCGAGCCATCATAAACATGTCTCCACATTCCAACTTGACCCAAATTCGAGGCCTCCAAGGTTGATTCCAAGCTATCAGGAGATTGATCTCCAATCTAGCAACAAGATGCGAACCTTTCAATAGGCTTTTGAGAAAATGGGTTAAATTTGAATGGAATGTCGATTTCTAAAAAGCTTTTGAAAGATTTATGGTAACTCCTCCAATTTTTAAAACCTCCAAAGTAAGGAAAACCTTTATTGCTTTACGTTTTCATACATAAGAATGCATTGGGTGCTTTACTCGCCTAATATGAAGATGATATCCATAGGAAGTATGCCATTGATTACATTTTGAAAACTCTATTGGCATATATCAAGCCATGGAGAAAACGTGCTTGGCCTTGATATGGGTTTGCTAAAAGTTTCGACATTATTTGCTAAATCATGAGACTCGGATAGTATCTAAGCTTGATCCAATCAAGCACTTGTTTGAAAAACCTATCCTAACGGGTAGGCTAGATAAATGGCAACTCCTCTTATTGGTATATGATTTTATCAAAACTCCATTAAGGGATAAGCCCTAGCTAATCATATGGCTGAATTGCCTCTTGGAGACACATATCCCATACTTGATGAAATGCCTGATGAAGGCACATTTGTAAATGAATTTCAAAACCATGTTTCAACCAATTGTTTTAATGAAAATCAAGTATGTAAAATATATTTTGATGGGGTAAAGAATCAACAAGGGGCAGGTGTAGGAATCATCCTAATATCTTCCGAGAAAGGGGAAATCCCAATTGCTATTTGACTAGATTTTACATGATCAAATAATGTTGTCGAGTATGAACCACTCATACAAGGCCTAAAAATTTTAAAAAATCTAGGGGCATCATGTATTGAAGTCTTTGGAGATTCTATTGAAAAGCAATTGGTTTCATGACATTAAAAACCTTTTAGAAAAGGGAGGATTTCTCGAATTTGCTTTTTCTAAAGATAAAGCTTTTATTTGAAAATTTTTAACCCAATATGTGATTTTGGGAGGGATTCTTTATAAAAAGAATTTTGTACCAGCATCTTGTTGAGATGTGTAGACCTTGATGAGGTTAGGACCATAATGCATGAGTTCCACGATGGAGAATGTGGAAACCATGTCAATGCAAATATGATGGCTATGAAGATACTTAGGGCCGGTTATTTTTTGTCCACTCTTAGCAAGATTTGTCATGATCATATTAGAAAATGTCATAAATGTCAAGTGCATGGACATGTCATTCATATCCCATCATTCACCTTGCATTCCAATGTGTGCCCATGACCTTTCACCATGTGGCCATTTTAACATCATAGGATTATCTCCACCAAACTAGGGGCATTTAGAATGTATTCCCTAAAAATCTTTTCATGGAGGATTAACATATTCATCTCTCATAAAGCATGTATCTCTATCATATCACATGAAATATATTTTTACATGTCATGCATCACATACACATCATTCACCCAAAGAGGCCTAAAAAGGTAGCAACCTAAGTGGGAATGTCCCCATGTCATGAAAGGAGCAATAAAAAATCGATAATACATATTGATTGATTGATGTTGAGGGCAGAAGTTTAGTAGTCCTATAAATGTCCAATACTTAGAAAAAATATTATGTATAGGGTCTATATTAAATTCTTTCGAAAGGATTTTAAAATAGATCTCCTTTGAACTTCTTGAAAGGATCAAGATTGATTGTATGGCCCTAAATAAGGGAATTGATGCTTTATGAAAAGTAGAGTTTTCAAAATCATGTGGTAACATTTCAAAAATCCTTGGCTTACAAAATGAAGCCTTATTCAAAATAACAAAATATTTTCAAATGGTAGATGCTATTAAGAAATGGGATGATCTTGGTTTAATCGAGTAACCAAAGGGATAAGTTTTCCCCCCATTTCACTTCTCTCTCCTAAAAGAAAATTGACAAAATTCAATAAAAAAAAGAGAATACAAAAACTCCTCCAAAAAGAGGTCTTCCCTTTGAATAAAAAGAGAAAATACAAAAATTCCTTCGAAAGAGGTCTTCTCTTTGAATGAAAAAAGAAAGAAAAGAGAATGCAAAAACTCCTCCAAAAAGAGGTCTTTCCTTATGATAAAAAGAGGGAATACAAAAATTCCTCCGAAAGAGGTCTTCTCTTTGATTGAGAAAAAGAAAAAAATGATAGAAAAGGAAAAGTCAAAGCTCAAAAGAGCAATTTTTCATCTCTTTGCCTTAAACCACGGGACACTTTAGAAGGGACCATGGTAATTCTTTCCCATATCCCTACAGCTTATCCCAATGGAAAAAGGTTTATCCATGAAAATCCTAAAGTAGGAATAGAATCTACTTATTTGGATTTCATTTTGTTTGAGAATTAGACTTTGTGTGGGAAATAGAACTTTGAAATGTTTTCCAAAATTTCCTACAAAACCTTTACCAAGTAGTAGGTATTGAAACCCAAATGAAGGGAAATATGAAAAATTGGAAGTCCTTTTGATTGAAGCTAAAAGGAGTTCCCTTTTGAAAATAAATTTTGAAAACCCGAAATGTCAAAATGACATGGGATTATCCTACTTGGGGCAGCCGGCCTTCAAAGGCTCTCCTCAAGCTCATTCATCTTCTAATTGAGTCTCTAAAACCTCACTTTATATCACCTATACCATGCATGCATACATTCAAAGTCGTTCATGCATGATCATGCTTAGGACATATATCCCATGTAGGTCAAGTCCCCTTTGGCTGAAATCCCCTATTCTATAATTCAAGGAAAAGGATTGTATGAAATGAAAAATGATTTATATTCTCAAAAAAATTTGGAAAGTAAATCTAAAAAGGGTGTTTTATTATTTGCCATTATCCAAATAAATTTGGATTAATGCCAAAGAGGGGCATCTATAAACACCCAAAATTTAAAATATTTTCAAAACTCGCAAATTCAAAATTCAATTTAAAGCCTTTATGAACCTCTAAATTCGAAAACCCCAACTTTTTAAAGTTCAAGTCTTTTTGGGAACATTTCAAAATAAAGGTTTTAAATTCAAGTTAAAAAGCCCATAGATTTCAAAGCAAATCACACGAATAGGTGAGACCCAATCCAAATCACGTCAAAAAGTGAAGGGTGGGCCAAGACAAAAGCCTATCATCTCCAGATGCCTATCCTCTCCAAATAGAATCAAGTAACAAAACATATCAAGTTAGAGGCTTACCTAGTTATAAAGCTTATCATAATTGGATAAGAAGATCAACACTATAGGTGGATAAGATGAAGATTACGAACTTGTCAGCTTCACATGATCGGTTCAAGTTCAAATCAAGGGCAAAAATGGATCATATTTCATCAAATGAATTGGGTTTGAAAATATTGACTTTGAAGACTTATTCAAGCTACAACATACCAATTTAAATCAAATTAAATGAAGACAAGAAGCAAAGCTAGCCTTGTCGACTACATAGGTGCACTCGGCTAGGGCTAGGCAAGCCTACAAGGACTCAAAAACCAGCCCACATGGGGCTGATCCATGGCACCACAAGGGGACCACGTGGTTGGATCATGGACTGAACATGGAGCATGCCAAATCCAACCCAAGAAAACCCCTAGAAGCTAGCCCCTTGGCCTATAAAAAGGGCCAAGGGGGGGGCGGGTTTCACTATCTTAGAGTGCTATCATCTTGTGTCTTCTATCTTTTATCTTGGAGAATTGGTGAGAGGGGCTGGGTTTAGCAAGGAGTTGCTGCTCCAATTGTAGGTTGTGGGCTGCAAGCAGTGAAGGTAAGGAGGGTAAGAGAGTGGGGTAGAATTAGGTTGTGAGTGCAAGAGGATTTGAGAAGAAATCAAGGAAGAAGAAGGCCAGATTCCACTCTTGGAATTCTCAGCCATTTGGTGAAAAACAGTAAGTGCTCTCATACTTTGATTCTAAATTCTTCTTCTCTATTCATTTAATTTGAAAGGGCTTGTATTAATAGAGCATTGTCTCCCCCCATATTGTAATAATAATTAGAGTTGTTGAACTTTTATTCTCTTGCTGAATTTTCATCCTCACACACACGCACTCTATGTGTTTGTTTATGTGCTTCTACCCCAATATATTCTATAGAACACTCTATACTCTTTACCCCCTCTATACTTAAGCTTATACAGATATTTTTCTTCATTTCCTTTCAGCAATTTTAATTCGTGATATTGTGTTGTTGCAATTTTAATTCGTGTGAGTTTGCATCACATATGTTCTTAAAAATCTGAAACTGTATTTTCTCATCTCTACATATGTTGATTGCTTTATTTTTAATTCCTAAACCTTTGCTCCAATTGATCCAAAATTTTGCACATATGTGCTACAAACACAATCTCACTGATAATAAAATTTTCAAGAATTTTAGAGCCACAGAACCACGTAATTAAAACTTTTCAAAACCGGATTAATTTTTGTCAATTGTCTGTCCAACCCGTTTTCCTACAACAGAGCTTGGGTTTTCATCCCATAACTCTGTTTGTGGACTTCCAAAATTGATGAATTTTGATTCGTTGGAAATTTGACATCCATAGCTTTCTATCTAGATTAAATTCACTAAATTTGGAACTCGAAGCACTTAGATACAGACTTATCTTTGAGTCTCTATATTTCTATGATAGAGCAGTTTTGGGTGCCTGAGCTGAGGCACTTACCTGATTTAATTTTTCTTCAATACAACTCTGAATCATGATCTGTAAAATGCTATAGACCCTCCACATCTCAGGCCCAGTCCTGTTAAATTTTGGTGATTTTAGGAAGTCTATAAGGCACTGAAAATGATTTAGAAAATAATACCTGAAAATAGAACATTTCGTTTTCCAGCACTTGTTCATTTTTGAGCTTGAACCAAGTGCATTACATATCTTCTTTTAAAAACACCTCATAATCATGTGAATTAGAGTTTCTCACTTTTAGTATTGAAGTTTCTAAGCGCTTAGGCTGACCCTTGAGCGTCGGTTCAAGTAGGCCTAAAGCGAAAAGAGCTCGCTTAGCCCAATCGCCAATTAAAGTTAGATTTGTTTATAGGTTTGTTAGTTTTTGAAAAACTAGCTGGCACGCTCGCGCGAGAGTAGATTAAAAATTCTCGTTTCAAGTCTCTACATAGGCTTGGAGTGGAAATTTCATGTCTACAATGGTAAGGAAGTAAAGACGAAAAATAGCTTGTGATAGAAAACTCAGATATAAAAAACACAAAGAGAAAGTCGGACTAGGTCTCTTTAAATAATATATATAAAGAAATGAGAAAATAAATGAGAAAATACATAAATCTTAAACAACTGAATTAATACATAAATTTTTCCTGAAAATCGTATGTAAGAAACCTCAATAACCATCACCATATTCTTTCATTTCTTCAATCTCAGGAAATGAGGAACCTATTCTTCGCCCGATCACCTTTCCATTGCATCATTGAAGTCACTTGTAAAGAACCTCCATGAAGATCCTCATCTCAAGAGTGGTATGAGGACATAGTTCATCTAGAACTGCCAATAATAGGTAAATAAAAAAATAAAAATATATACTCAAGGTCATCCAAAGGTAGAACCAAGGTTGGCACGATCAGAGGGAGAACCCTGGCCAACCGGAGGGAGAGCCCAAGCCAAGTGAAGCAGAGGCAAGTAGCTCTTGCACAACATTCTCTCTCTCCCTCCCTCTCTTCCCTTTTATATCTTTTGAAAAACCGCCCAACGATTTCAAAAAATCATGGGCGAAAACCAACAGTTTTTCGAAACCGTCCTCAGTTTTAGAAAATCCCCTCGAACAATAGACTAAAAAGTCTATTTTGCCCTTGTTCGATTTCAAAAACTACAAATTATCACAAATTATGAAATTATCTAGATATTTTTTAGTAAAAATATCGTTTTACCCTTAAAGGGTGAAAAGACTGAGTTGTCCTCTAGTTGTTTATAGAAATTATGGAATACTTGGACATTGAATTACCTTTCTACCCTTATCGAATAAAATGTTTATAATTCTGCCACTATGTTAAAAGATAAGGTTGTCCCTGTCTTTTTCAAAATTTATAAATTCAGACTGAGGGGAAAATTATGGATTTACCCCCAATCAGTGACAAATTTTATAGAAAAATTAAATATCAAGTTTACTATTTTATCCCTAGTATTTTTGAAAAATTACAAACTGATCCGATAGATAAAATTACTAGTTTATCCTTGTTGTTTTGGAAAATTGTTGAAGGTAAGAATTTTTTGGAAAAACTACAAATTTATTCTCAATTTGATTCTACAATAGAATCAAGTTATTAAAAACTCAATAATGATACTTAAAACTTGTATAAAACTGGTTTTAAGTACCATGAGTTATTTTCAATTTAGTAGTTGGATATTATGTATTTTGTTAGTTAAATATTTTCTATCTGCTGCTTCATGCTTGGTAAATGTTTTTCTACTAGACCTTCTAATTGTTAATCTTGCCAAACACATAAAAATGAATTCAAGAATATTTGTATCTGAATTGGTAAAAACAGAAAAAATTAAACGGTCTAAATTTTCAAACATGGAAGAGGAGAATCTCGTTGACTCTTACACTTGAAGGTGTAGAGTATGTGTTAAAGGAATAAGTTACCATGAGTTATTTTCAATTTAGTAGTTGGATATTATGCATTTTGTTAGTTAAATATTTTCTATCTGCTGCTTCATGCTTGGTAAATGTTTTTCTACTAGACCTTCTAATTGTTAATCTTGCCAAACACATAAAAATGAATTCAAGAATATTTGTATCTGAATTGGTAAAAACAGAAAAAATTAAACGGTCTAAATTTTCAAACATGGAAGAGGAGAATCTCGTTGACTCTTACACTTGAAGGTGTAGAGTATGTGTTAAAGGAATAAGTGTGTCCACCACCTCTTGATGCCATAGAGCAACAAAAAAAGTATAAAACATTTCTAAGAGATGATACAATAGCAAGAACAATCATGTTAACATACATGAAGGATGATCTAATTAGGGTCTTTGAAGAATACGAGACCGCAAAAGAGTTGTTTGACTCAATAACAAGCAAATATGACACTACTACTAAACTATATGTTCAGTTACTACTACAAAAATATAACTCCTATAAAATGAAAGAAGGAGATAATATAGTAGAACATGTGAACCATATGCAAGAGATTTAGCTTTAGCCAAATCAGTCATCCAAAAACCAATAGAAATATCCATAATACTAAACAATCTTCCCCAATCCTGTAATATGGTCACTATTGCCCTTAGAATAGGGTCTAAAATAAATCTTTCAGAATTGTCCCTCAAATTGATAATTGAACAAGAACACATGTACAAAAATAGAAAAGAGAAATTGCTAGTAATACAAGAGGAGATAGGGTCCAACTCTAAAGTCAACCAAAGAAGAAATAAACCAAACAAAAAGTTTGGCAAAAATAACAAAAAGAGCGATTAATGTGACACCACTATAAGAGGAATTGCCGCAACAAAAAAATAGTGGAAACAACCAACAACGTGGACAATCATAGAAGCAAGATATAATCTGTGTGATATTAGAATGTTTATGCATGGACTGCCCAGTGATTGGCTGGTAGATTGACTGAGGAGTGACGAAACACATCTCAAAGAGTAAGGAAGAGGCAATGGATCTAAAGAAATATAAACGACGAGAACATCGGGTATACAGAGAAATAATACTTTCTTAGATGTTCTTATAATAGGGTTCTTTAGAATTTATGTACAAGGTACACCAATTATACTAACTGATGTATTGATTGTGTCATCTATAAGGCACAATCTCATTTCAGTTCTTGCTTTAGAAAAGAAGGGTTTTGCAGTGATGTTTGCTTCTAGGAAAGTGACTGTGGGAAAACACGAGAAAGTGTTTTTCTTTGAGAAATTTGATATAGAACATGGATTGTTCAAGTTGAAAATTAATGAAATTAAAAGTTCTTCTGCTTATATTGATTGTGCCTTTAATATTGATGTGAATATATGACATAAACGCCTAAGGCATATAAGTCTGAAAAAGTTGAGAAAATTATTCAACTTTGACTTACTACCAAAGTTTGAGGAAAACACTCTCAGCAAGTGTGAAGCGTGTATATAAAGAAAAATGATGAGAACACTTTTTCTTAAAGAGACAACAAGGGCAACAACCTTGTTTTAACTTATTCACACTGATTTATATAGACCCTTTAGAGCAATATCACATCGAGAAAAAGTATATTTCATAACCCTTATCGATGATTACTTGATATATATATATATATATATATATATATATATATATATATATATATATATATATATATATATATATCTTACCACATAAATTTGAGGTATTTAAAGTTTTTAAAGAATATAAGTAGGAAGCTGAAAATCAACTAGAGCATACAATCAAAGTCTTAATATCAGATAGAGGTGGTTAATACACCTCTGCAAAAGTTTTGGAATTCTATAAAGACTTTAGTATTTCGAAACAAAATACAATGCCCAGAACACCTCAGCAAAATGGTATAGCTAAAAGATATAACATGATCTTACTAAACATAACAAGGTCAATGCTAATAAATGTCTCTCTACCAAGGATATTTTGAGGAGAAGCAGTAAATACAATAGTATACATACTCAATAGAGTACCATGTAAAGTTGTATTCACTACACCATATGAGATGTGGTTTGGAGGAAAACCCAACCTAGGTGATCTCAAGAGGTGGGAATCAATTGCTCATGTGAAGATCCTTGATCAGTCTAGAGACAAGCTAGATTGATCCTTAAGATATTCATCGAATATCTTAAAGGCTCAAAGGGATATCGATTTTATCATAAAGACTAAGGATTGATAGAGAGTAGAGATGTTGAATTCTTAAAGATACTATGAATGACATTCTTGAGAATAATGATGAATATGTTGATGATCTAGTAGATCTAGATCAATCATCATTTGAACCTATATAAGATCTTCTTGAATCAACAAAAACTTTAAGTGGACATAAAAGGCCTAGGGCCACACCGTCCTACTTAAATGATTATCACACTTATCTTTCTCAAGAAGTGTGTAATTCGGTAGATTTAGATGAGTTGACTGATAACTTATTTATCAAAGGGTTATTAACTAATATGAAGTAACAGACTAGGAGAAAGCTATAGATGAAAAAATAAAATCTATTGAGAAAAACCAAGTTTGTGAGTTGACTGATTTGCTAAAGGAAAGAAAAGTCATACACTGCAAATGAGTTATAAAAAAGAAATATAAGGTTGGTGGATCAATCGATAAGTTTAAAGTGAGGTTGGTTGCAAAGGAATTCTTGCAAAAGAGGGGATAAATTATGTTGAGACATATTCTCTTATTATAAAATTTGCATCTATAAAAAGATAAAGTATATAAGTTGAAAAAATCCCTATATGACCTGAAACAGTCACCTCGCTAATGATATTTGACTTTTTAAAATGCTATTGTTGAACTTGGGTTTGTGACAAATTAGCTTGATCACTTTGTATATGTCTGGAACAGTCAGAGCCACTTTGTAATCTTATCATTATATGTAGATGACATATTATTCACTTGGAATGACAATGAGGTGATTGTCAAAACTAAATCACAGTTGAAATGAAGGATATAAGAGGTGCATCCTATATCCTGGGTATAAAAATTTCTCGAGATAGAGAATCTAATCTTCTATGCCCAAGTCAGGAGAGATATATTGATTATATCCTAAAAAAGGTTAAAATGGGTGAATGAAAGTCTGCTTCTACACTCATTGCAAAAGAGGTAAAACTAAGCAAGGTTGATCCTTCTAGTGAAGGAGACGATAAGCCTAATGTTCCTTATGCACAAGTTGTGAGTTGCTTGATATATGACATGTTATGTAAAAGACCTGATATCAGCTTTGCTATTGGTCTTGTGAGCAAATATCAAAGTAATCCTGGATGACATTATTGGATAGCTGTGAAGAGGATTTTAAAATATCTCAAAGGAACAAAAGACTTGAAATTATGTTTTTAAGCAGATTAACTAAAAGTGGTAGGATACTCAAATGTTGACTTTGCTGGGAGCAAAGAAGATAACAAATCAACCTCAAGACAAATATTTTTATTTGAAGGTGAAGTTGTTTCTTTTGTATGTAAAAAACAGGATTGTGTAGCGTTGCATACATAGGAAGCTGAGTATGTGGCGTGCTATATGACTGCAACAAGTGTCGTTTGGTTAAACCGCTTCATACAAGATTTGAAGTTAGATATAGCGGACGAGTCGGTTGTCATTTATTGTGACAACAATGCAGCAATTAATCTAATAAAGAGTGAGACTGATAACTCTAAAGCATATAATGGTGAAATACCACTATGTTCATGATATGGCTACGAGAAAAGAAATATCCATCTCATACATGCCAACTCAAAATATGTTGGTAGACCCCTTGACTAAAGGCATAACAGAGTATATTTTCTCAAAACATATTACAAACATAGGTTTGAAATATGTTTGATTGTTGTGTAGGTAAAAAACCACACAACGGGTAATGATTGCAATAGTAATCATAAAATAACATTACTAAGAAAACCCCACAAAAGTGGGAGGAAAACCAGTATGTTAGATCATTTGGCTCGAATGGCTAAGTAGGAGATGTAAAGCCGAGATGGTCATTCTCGGCAGTTTCACAGGAATGGTTGGACTGGTCATCCAACTATTTCCTGTGGAGGTGGTTATGGAGCTAATTTGTAACAGCTGGTCTGTTATACATGAGCTCCATAATCGACTAGATAAGGGCTTCAAAAACGGAAAGCCCAACCTAGATATCTGAAAGGGTGGAGCAAGTATAGAGCAGCGCACACTCATAAATATCACACTGAAAAACTGAGTGAAACCCTCTTTTGGAAAATCAGGCTGTGTGGAACCATAAACACATACTTGTTCATTCTTCATCTTCTTCCGATCATCAGAGTTGCGCAACATTAGAAGGCTACTGTTGGGATCATCGCAAGAACACCATAAGGAGCTTCGCTAGTAGCCAACAATAAATTCTATAGCGTCGTTGTCATCAGTTTAGTTGCATCAAATTACTGCATACCAACTACATTAGATATAGTTTTTATAGTAGCGCATAGCAATTAGTCATCATCACTGCATATTAACACCTAATTCATATAGATTCATTGCGTTGCATATTAATCATTTGGGTGTATGTCCAAATCATCAATCAGTTATTCAGCTTGCATACACATCGGTTTTATGCATCTTGATTGGTTGCTGCATTAAACGTATTAGCTAATAACAATGTTTACCTTGCATTGATTCATCATATTAGTTACGGCATATTGTCAGTATAATGTCTCCACGTAACTCATATTCTCACCCCTCACCTGGCATGTTGTTTTGATTCTGGGCTCACATCTGCAAGTTGATTTATGCATCCATTTAATTCCTCATCATCATATCTGCCTTGAAAAGTTGCATGCTTCTTATATCTGCATCATTTCTTGAGCCATTTGATTGATCACAAAGCTTGCTTTCTGCCCCATAGCTAGTCCTTATAAAAACCAATAAAAGCCTAGCCATATATCCAATTAAAACCAGTCTGCCCACCGGATCATTTCATAACCGATTCACATACCCTAAAACCTATTCGGCCAGCCTATAACTGAGCCATACTCAAAATACAGCAATCCGTTCACAAACACCTAACTGAACCCAAATCAAAATCTGGACGAACCTGTAACTAGGTCCCTGTCAAAACCACCCAATCAGTCCTCCACATCATTCATCCCTACTAGTTGCCCAACCAAAACCAAGTCAGCAATTAGCTATAGTTTGATCCTAGGAACCAACTCGGATAGAAATTCATATACAATTTAGAATACAAATCTATTAGGACCCAAAACCAATAGGAATAGGAACAACCCCTTTTGCTCACATTTCAATTTAAGTGTATAGGTAATTTTTGCTCTTATTAACCAGAAATTTTGTAACACAGGAACTAACTCTTGCCCATCGGGGCAGGAAGGTGATTTGTGAAAAAAGAACTTGATTTGGGTCCACAATGCATAAAAGAAAGAAAATTAAAGGTTCTCCCAACTTGGTTTTATTTTGCTTTCATAAAATTATGAAGACTAGACACAAGTTGAGGGTTTCGCAGAACCTAAAATTTGCATACACTAGTATTCCTTTTGTGATTGTGAATTTGTCAGTATAAATGATGCTTGTTGATCTTGTGTCAATGTGTTTATAGACTTAGATCTCAAGGATCATCATCAGGCTCCTCAAGACCTGCTCTCCAATCTCATATAATGTCATCAACCTCTAGAGTGAGTAATGCTTGCTTATGTTCACAGATTCATATAATCTCATCACTCAACAACAATCATCATCAAGCTCCTTTTCTGATTCATGATGGTTTTGTTCTAGCTTGAAAGATTTCTTATACTACGAATGTGGGACTTGCTTGGCCATGACAGACTGGAAAATGCAATTTCATTGCTGTTGAGCATGATTCACTTCATATAATTGGCAGGTCTCTAGTGACTTATTTGTGTGCAATTTCATAGATTATTTTCAAAACATACTTTGCTAGTTAAAGTAAACTAGTTGGCACGCCCATAAAGCGAAGTACCCGTAAGTGAAAATTTTCGGTGTCTACACCTTTGCACCTTATTTTCATGTCTCAGGGCAACTATCCCTTAAATTTTCAAAAATAGGGAATTTAATCCAAATCCTACACATGATACTTCTTTAAGTATTGAATATTGATAGGATCTGCTAAATTCCTACCTTCTACATCGATCAACCAATATGAGTTGTTCGTGGTGGTTGCTCGTACAACATAGGTTCCATCCCACTTGGGGCGCCATACATCGATCAACCAATATGAGTTGTTCGTGGTGGTTGCTCGTACAACATAGGTTCCATCCCACTTGGGGCGCCACTTTCTGAGTGGATGTGGGCCACGATAATGGATGATTTTCAAGACTAGATCCCCTACTTCAAAGTGGCGAGGTCTTATGTGTTTGCCATAGTGTCGGGCTATTACATCATTAGTTTCCCAGGAGAGTGGGTCCGACCTGGCCCTCAAAACAGGGTATTGAATCGTTCATGCTTCTGGACATCACATGATTATCCATGGGCCTAGCTAGAATTTTACAGGCCCATATAAAATGTGGTCTGGCTCGACCGACCCGACCCAGATTGGCATCTCAGAGTTTTAAGGTTAGTAGTTGAAATTTTGAAAATTTCATATCACATACACACACAAAGAGTTTGGGTGAGGTACCTTTTATCCCACCCAATACCCAGCCCAAAGTCGGTCAAAACATTTGGGTTTTCGTCATTGCAAACTCACTCAGACCGAGTAATTACCACCTTATGTGTGTTGGGTTGGGTCTGTAATACCCAGTTTGATCAATTCTAGTTTCGTACTTCAAACCCATGGTATTAAGAAAGATAAGGGAAACCCTCATCCTACCTGTGAAGGATTTCCTTCCTTTCTAAAGAACATCGAGACCATAAATAAGGGGTTTCAGTTCATCTTCCGAAGCTAGTCAATTTGAGTGTCTGGTGGCAAATCGGAGGCGAAAGGACGACGAGAAATGCAACAAATTTGGCTGGCTATTTGAGCTATATTTTATTTTTTCAATTCTTCTGTTCTCTGACAAACAACCGACTAATGATAGTGATGAGCTATGGGCTTCGGGAGTGAGTGGCTAGGGAAACACCCCAGGGTGTCTCCGATACTCTTCATAGATGAGGTTGCCACAAAACAACTTACAAACTCATGATTTCTGTTAAGTAAGCCGTTCTCAATAGACTTTAATAGGGGGAAAGATAGAGGAGGGAAAGGCGAGCTGAACCACTGACATTGCGATGATGATAAAAATAAACATGTTTTTATTATTAGGGACTTGTGAATATGGTGCTGGAATTCGTGAATGTGCACAATAACGATAATGAGGAGTGAAAATCTAATTGTATAAAAATGTTGGTCGTACCATGCTTGCTTGTTGTGTGAGATCTATAGAAATTCAATTGTGATGAGATAACTATTAGATCGACCAAGGGAGTGAAAGGTGGGCCCCCTAGCACCCTAGGATGGCAATGTGTACCGATATGCAAATTTTTGGTTCTTCGGAACCACGATTTAAAAATACAATCTACTTAAAAAGATAAAACAAATTAAAATTACGTCGTAAGGGCTTACCTTTACCTGTTCTTTTTTGTGTTATAAGCCCATCTCGATTCTTTCTACAAAATCCTTCTCTCCACCTAAGAAGGGTCAACTTTTGCGCTAACAACCTATTTGGCTAATTAAATTTAAAATTTATGCACACTTGAGAAGAAAGGTGAGCATAAAGGATGATTTCTATTTTCTATTTGGTTTGGGATATAAGGTCGGTTTAAGGTGTTGTTTTGACTTAGGGTGATTGGGATCTTGGGTAAAGCTGTCACTAAAGGGGTCGGATCGACTAGACGAGATATCCAGCTATTAGATTTTGGGTTTTAGGGAATTCGGCTAGGGTATGTCTCTAAATGTTAAATGGGCTGATTAGAACTAAAACACGATAAATCTAATGTGCAGGGAGAATAAATGAAACGGGCATGTAAAGAAAAACTAATAGGGTTGATGAATATGAAAGCTAGAGGAATAGGCGTGCATGGAACCAACAAAATCTGTAGGGCAATTCTAGTCATAAAGAATTGGATTAAGTTAGTAACATGCAATATTAAGCTAAATGAAGTTCATATTTTCAAAATCAAATCCAAAGGTACAAATAGAGAAAACAGTGTAGTCGCATCGAAGTATCAAAACTGGAGTCTAAGAATGATATCCCCGATGATGAAAGCAATTACTCGAAGAAATCAAGTCATAGGTGTGAATATGAGAGGTATCACATAAATCCTCACTTTTAGATCATTTTAATGAATAATATCATATTTTCCATACAAAACTAGTTATCATTTATTTAAATATTAGATGTTTATCATGTATGGAATTCACCAACTAAAATTTTGTTGCATGTAGACAAATCACCAACTAAAATTTTATTGCATGTACGCAAACACAGATAAACTTACTAGGTCGACATATACACTAGTGACTAAATGAGTGCAAAGATTGATATAGGAATAGATACTCAAGCAATATCATGTATATAAAGAGAAGATGACATAAGCCTACATCATCATTGATCAGGTTCTCCGATGTCTTGCAGATATGGATAATGAGTCGAGACTACAAGATAATGTTTGAAGTGAAGAAGGGTTGTAGATGGTAAGAACTTATATAGATATAAGAAGATAAAAGAGACATGTAAACGATGATGATGTGATATAGATGAGTATGTAAAGAGCTAAACTTAAGAGGTAGAGTACTATGTACTAAAGAGGATGAACCTAGGAGTATGCTAGGTGGTGTAGGACTCTAAGAATTAAAGGAAATTGACATTTTTTAGATCTTCTATTTTTTTGGATTTTTAGTTTTTCAATATTTTTAGTTTTTTAAATGATAATGTACCAAACTAGGTAAGATAAGAGGACACACTTGATGATGTTTGGATGAAGGATCCATATTAATTCAAAGGAGAATCTCCCATACTTTGAAAGTAGGGAGAAGGATTGAGATCAAAAGGCATGAAAATAGTAACTTAAGACCAAGGCAGTCAGGGTCATCAATAACCCTATTAGGAATGAAGATGAGTTAGGAGGAATATGGATTATGAAGGACTTGTCTATAAATCCAAACAATAGGACTTCCCGACAAAAGATTAATAGTATGATCATAACCGAAGCCAAATTTACAATATTGGACTTGTGCCTCTACAGGTGTGGATAGACCCTGATCATAGGCTCCTACACCCTAGAATGGGGTATCCTATAGATAGTAACATCTTTCAAGTCTTGCCAAAGTTTACAAAGGAAGGGTACTCTAGATAAGTTTGGAGTTCGAAATCATCAATACATTCTCCAAGTGATAGACCCTAAGACAATCTAAATGATCAATAACAATGGCTTCAAAAGATGTATAGATGGTAGATTGAGTAGGATTAGGATCAGAGGGTTGACAAAGATAATTGGATAGACTATATTCAGTTGAATGAGAAGTTAAGAATGAACGGTCAAAACTAAGACCTAATGCCCTAGTAAGATAGACAATAATATTCTCTCTTACAATAATAACAGTTTGACCATGGTATAGAATTTGTATACAATGACGATAAATAGAGGGCATAACTTTCAAGTCATAAATCCAATGATGCCCGAATAGGAGGCTTCTAAGTCCATGATATGGAATTGGGCTTGGTGTATTGAAGACTGACTTCAATTATGAGGATAACGGTACCCTTAGAGACTGAAGTGTGGTTGTCATAACCTATTATTTAAATATCTATAGGAGTAAGCCGGTCTTTAGTGATCCCTATCTAGAAGGCTACCTTGAGAAGAAGGATATTGAGGTCTTCACGTCTGTCTACCAAACACCTAGACATGAGACTGTTTGGCCTTTAGTCTAATATATAAAACTTAATTATGGGAAACGAGTGTACTCTAGAGAGGTGGGAGGAGTTTTCTGGTATAGTTTGGAGAACTCGGTAGGGAATCTAAAGGATATTCTAGGAATTCTTGAATGTAATATGGGGAAGACTCAGGAGAATATAGAGGAATAGATTATGATGAATACATAGAAGATGGTGAAGATGTCTGGATCGGTGGGTCTGAAAGGAGCACTATTTGGGAAATAAAGGGTTAGATCCCAAAACCTCGATATCTAGAGAGTTTTAGAGAAGAATTTACTATCGTGATTTACATAGAGGGGATCATTTGTCTTGAGGGTTCTATAGGTGGACCCTGGTAGATGAGATATCTGAGGAGTGAATGATATGAAAGTATCTTGCTTAGTAGTTTTTGGTTTTTTAGAAACAGGGCCTTTAGAATAACACATTATGATTTGGATCATATTATGGTGAGGGAATGGGTTTTTGAAGACATCATAGTCTTTTCTCATTAGGCTCAGACTTAGTAGAAAGAACAATCTTTCCTTAGTCAATTAGATCTTGGATCCGATGCACTCATTGTTATCATACCCATTAAACCTATGGAAACAATAATACCTATCATGATAATGCTCTTTCATAATTGGGTTAGGAGGAATACAAGGAAGAGAGAGTAAATATTGATTGAAAAAAATGTCTAGGACTTCTCATAGAAGTCCTAAGAGAGTGAATTTTATGTTTGTGGTCCAATTAGGATCCTGGGATATCCTTGTCTTATTTTCCTAGTCTTTCGGTACATACACACAGGTTTCTATCCTAGGTTGGTGAGAGATTGAAGTAGACGACTCATTGGGTTCAAACCTCGATTTTTGGTTTTTGGACCTATCCTACTTATTAACTCCGCCCATATAAGGGATCACCCTTGCATTGTCGGTCCCAAGCTCGGATAAAGGAGGAGGGTTGTGTTAGGCTTTCGACAACCAGCATAAAACTTCGTCGAATTTCTACAACATGGATTACAAAAATTATGAGCATTGCTTTGGGGCGTCCCCGCCTAGCGACGTGCTGCAGAGCCCGAATGCAGTAAGAAGTAAGCAAGGGCCACTATATTTTCGCCCAAATGTAGTAAATCAATTGCAGAGAGGGTTCCCACATCATGGATGGGTGTGGGTAAAGAAGTTAGTCCCGCTATATTGCCGCCCGAATGTAGTGAAAAATTTTTAGAGAGGGTCTTCGCATTTTGATTATGGACGGATGCGGGGGGGTAAGGAAGCTAGTCCTAGATAATAAGATTCGTATTGGTTCTTGGAATATCGGAACATTATCGGGTAAACTAATGGAGGTGGTAGATACTATGATTCGGAGAAAGATTCATATTCTATGTTTACAAGAGACAAAATGGGTTGGAGAAAAAACAAAGGAGATAGAGGATACAAGTTTTAAATTATGGTACTCAGGTAAAGAAAAGGCCCGAAACGGAGTTGGTATTATCATAAATAAAGATTTAAAGGAGAGTGTAGTAGACATACAACGATATGGTGACCGAATCATGACATTGAAATTAGTTTTAGGAGCAGAGGTTTTGAATATAGTTTGTGCTTACGCACCCCAAGTAGGACTAGAAGATAGTATAAAGACAGTTTTTTGGGAAGAGTTAGATAAGGTGTTTCAAAAGATTCCACAAAGGGAGATGATTTGTTTAGGAGGAGATTTAAATGGACATGTTGGTAAAGAGGCATTAGGATATCAAGGGATTCATGGAAACTTTGGTTATGGGGATATAAACGAGGAAGGTAGGGAGATTTTAAATTTTGCTATGTCATTTGATCTCTTTATAGTCAATACAATCTTCAAAAAAAGAGATGAACATTTAATTACTTATAAGAGTGGCTTATCACAAACACAAATTGATTACTTTATTTGTAGAAAAAAAGATAGAGCATGTTGTAAAGATTGTAAGGTAATTCCAGGAGAAAGCTTAACCACCCAACATCGACTTTTAGTTATGGATTTACAAATAAAAAAATGGACAAAGAAGAAAAGAGTGCATCGAGCTATTCGGACTAAATGGTGGAACCTCAAAAGCGAGAAAGAAGATATATTTAAACAGAAAGTCCTTCAAGGAGATGTTTGGAATTATGTTGGCACACCCTGTGATATGTGGAACAATATGGCTATACATATTAGGAAAGTGGCGAAAGATGTGTTAGGGGTATTTAAGGGAGGTGTACTGGCACAAAAAGAAGCTTGGTGGTGGAGTGAAGTAGTACAAAATAAAATCAAGGCAAAGAGGGCATGTTACAAATTACATTATGCTAAGAAAACTAGTGAAACTTTAGAAGCTTATAAGAAAGCAAAGAAGGAAGCAAAAAAGGCCGTTAGTGAAGCAAAAGCTAAGATTTGGGAGGACCTATATAAAAAACTCAACTCAAAAGAGGGTGAAAGAGATATTTTTAGGATAGCTAGGGCTAGAGATAAGAAAACGAAAGATCTTAATTATGTTAGATGCATAAAAGACGAAGATGAAAAAATTCTAGTGGCAAATGATGATATAAGAAATAGATGGAAAAACTATTTTTATAATCTTTTTAATGAAAATAAAGATGTTAGTATTAGTTTAGGAGATTTAGCCAAGTTAGAAAAGTATATAAACCACAATTTCTACCGACATATTCAAAAGAATGAAGTCAAAGAGGCTCTTAAACATATGAAGAGTGGTAAATCGGTAGGACCAGATAATATTCCTATAGAAGTTTGGAAAATACTAGGAGAAATAGGAATCACTTGGCTCACAAGACCATTTAATGAAATATGGAAAAACCAAAAGATGCCCGAGGAATGGAGACCAAGTACACTTATACCCGTATATAAGAACAAGGGAGACATTCAAAATTGTGCGAATTATCGAGGTATCAAGTTAATGAGTCATACTATGAAATTATGGGAAAGAATTATCGAACGTAGGTTAAGACAAGTATCAAGTACAACAGAGAACCAATTTGGATTTATGCCTGGTAGATCTACTATTGAAGCGATTCACCTTTTGAGACGTCTTATGGAACATTTTAGAGCAAAAAAGAAAGACCTTCACATGATATTTATTGATCTAGAAAAAGCTTATGATAGGGTACCGAGGGAGGTTCTTTGGAGAACTTTGAAAAAAAGAGGTATCCCATTGACATATATTAACCTTGTAAGAGACATGTATGATGGTGCAAAAACATGTGTGAGGACTCATGAAGGAACGACAAACTTCTTTGAAGTTAATATTGGGTTACATCAAGGATCAACTTTAAGTCCATACTTATTTATAATGGTGATGGATGAGTTAACAAAATATATTCAAGATGAAGTACCTTGGTGTATGTTATTTGTAGATGACATTGTATTAGTGGAGGAGTCTAAGGAAAAAGTTAATAGAAAATTGGAACTATGGAGAGAAACATTCGAAAACAAAGGCCTCCGACTTAGTAGAACAAAGACAAAATATATGGAATGTAAGTTTGATCATCTGGCTACTTCAGAGGACATAGAAATTAAAATTGGCACACATTGCATTCCCCAAAAGGAAAGTTTTAAATACCTAGGGTCAATTTTTCAAAGTGATGGAAGAATTAATGGAGATGTTACACATAGAATTAATGCTGGTTGGTTAAAATGAAGAGGAGCATCAGGTATTCTTTGTGATAAGAAGATACCATTAAAATTAAAAGGTAAATATTATAGAGTAGCAATTAGGCCTGCCATGTTTTATGGTTCTGAGTGTTGGGCAGTTAATCATCAACATGTACAAAAGATGTCTGTGACAGAAATGAAGATGTTGAGATGGATGAGTGGTCATACAAGAAAAGACCGTATACATAATGAGGTTATTAGAAACAAATTAGGAGTGGCACCAATAGAGGATAAAATGAGAGAACATCGTTTAAGATGGTTTGGACATATAGAAAGAAGATCAAAAGAAGAACCTGTAAGAAGGTTAGAAAAACTAAATTTGGAAAGTATTAAAAGAGGTAGAGGACGACCACAAAAGTGTTGGAAAGAAACAATAAAGAATGATCTAGCTTATTGGGAGTTAATTGCTAACATGGCACACGATAGGGATCTGTGGAAACAAAGAATCCATGTAGCCAACCCCGTCTAGTATGGGAAAAGGCTTAGTTGTTGTTGTTGTTGTTGTTGGACCTATCCTACTTATTAATTTGGGTCTTTGGCTTATCTTTGGTAGGTTTGATTTTTAATAATTCATCATGAACCCTTTGTTTTATATTTGATTCAAATAAAGTAACTTTCTTTATTAATCTTTCAAAGGTAGATATTGTAGTTAAATCTTCCCATGAAAGTAATGGCTAATTAAATCTTTTCCTGAAAGATGGGAAAGGAAATCTCCCATTTCATTTTTTATTTTCTTTATTTTCAGCTCGTAAATAATCTTGGCATATTTTTTAATGGCTCTCTCTTGCAAATTTGTCCCATTCGACATGGAAACTATTTATGTTCTATTCTACTCCCTTTTGACTTAATTAATTTCCTTTTTGGCTGGATCTCATCATTGCTTTCAGTTTGTTCATAGTTAAGGATGCTAGAATGTGACTTGGCTTCCTCATCTCTACTTTGGGTCTCACTATATTTTATTTTTTCTTTTTCGACTTTCATAATTTGATTTTCTAGTGGAACTTATTTAGATTGATTCTTTAAAGCCTCCAGTTCAGCTTTGTAGTCTTAGGGTGAACCCTTAGGCACTTACCGTAGAGGTGCTAGGTTTTGGTTGAGAGGATTGATTCTTAAAGGAGGTTGCATCACCTAGACTCAATAGAGTTAGACATGACCTTTACCTTGGACTGGGTTTAATAAGGATATGAAAACATGATAATTTTCAGAAATTCACACAAATACCTAAAAGAAAAGCTAAGTGCTAGCCATGTGTATATGTGTCATATAGAATATAAACCTAATATACATGAACTATGTAACTAAGTGAGTGTGTGCAACAGATAAATGTGTTCTACACTAGGTGTACCTTGTGTAAGGTGTTTCAATTAGTAAGCTCACAAAACAAGCAGAAAATTTAAAACCTTGACTAGCCTAGTAAGAGGATAGAACTGTGGGTCCCACCAAGTGTGTCAAAAAGAGTTGTATGTAAATCTTTTATTATGCATAACTATGATTTACAAATACAATCAGCTTAAAAAGATGAAACAAATTAAAATTAAGTCCGTAAGGACTTACCTTTAACCGTCCCTTTTGTGTTGTGGGGAGTCTCAACTTCTTGGACAACAAAGCCATCTTGCTCTACTAAGGGTAGACTTCTACACTAATAACCTATTTCACTAACTAAATTTAAAATTTCTGCCCACTTGAGAAGAAAGGTGAGCATAAAGGGAAAATTCTTATTTTTTATTTGGTTTGGGATATAAGGTGGGTTCGGGGTGTGGTTTTGACCTAGGGTGATTGGGATCTTGGGTAAGGCTATCACTAAAGGGGTCGAACTTAGATGACATAGCCAACTATTAGATTTTGGGTTCTTGGGGATTCGGATAGGGTATGGCTCTAAATGCGAAATGGGCAGATTGGAACTAAAATGCGATAAAATCTAATGTGCAGGGGATTATATAAAACCAGCGTGTAAATAAAAACTCATAGGGTTGACGGATATGAACGCTAGAGGAATAGGTGTTGCATGGAACCAATAAAATCAGTAGTGCCGTTCTGGTAATAAAGACTTGGATTAAGTTAGTAACATGCAATATTAAGCTACTATTCAAGAAAATGAACTATTATGTAATGAATAACTAAGATGCAATGAACTAAATATGCAGGGAATTGATGAAATCAGTATGCAGAAAATATACAAGAAGACAAATTAACATGCAATAATATTGATTAAGTATAAAAGAAAGCTAAGTATGAAGAAATTTAATGTGCAAAAACTATGATACAGAACTAACTATAATTCAAAATTTACTAATATACAGAATTTTCACTAATATGCAAAATACGTAATGTACTTGATTATGCAAGAAGTCCTAATATGCTCGACTATGTAGAAAATTGAAGCGTGCTTGTCTATGCAGAAATCCTAATGAACTTCTAAGGGATCAAATATGCAAAAAATTCTAATGAATATATAAAAACAACTTAATACCCGAGATGCAAGAGAACCTAATGATTGATATGCAAGAACGACCTGATGCCCGATATGCAAATAGAATCTAGTGCATGATTATGCAAGGATGTTACGAACACACAAGAGCACCTAGTAAGAATAATATAAAATCAAGAAAACTGATGTGTAACACTATCTAATATGCACTTTAAGATACACGATTAATTCTGCAAGAACATACAATAATTCCTAATCAACATGAAAGAACCCCTAGGATGCACGATTTATGCAAGTATAAATAGCATGCAAGAGTATCATGACTAATATATAAGATGAACTTCATGCAAAGAATTCTTAATATGCAATATGCAAATGCATGATTAGGTAATATGCTATGAAATGTTATTTAATATGTACATATATCTAACTTGCAAGAATACCTAATAGGATCAAGAAACAAACAAACAAGATTAATTTTTATGTAATACGCGATTTTCAGTGTGCTATGGAATTTATTGAAATCAATATGCTGAAAGTAATCTAAACCTATCGAATATGAAGCATTAGGGCTACCAGAAATAATGTAAAGCTACCGAAAATAAAAGATGCTTGATTACCGTAATGCAAAATTAACTATGATGCAGAATTTTAACGAATATGCAGAATTTAAATATGCAAAATATGTACTGTACTTAATTATGCAAGATGTCCTAATGTGCTCAACTATACAGAAAATCCTAACATGCTTCTCTATGCAGAAATCCTAATGAACTTGTAACGAATCAAATATGCAAAAAATTCTAATGAATATTTAAGGAATCGAATATGTAAGAACAACCTAATGCCCGAGATGTACGAGAACCTAATGATTGATATTCAGAATTTCCTAATGATTGATATGCAAGAACGATCTGATGCCCGATTCCCAAAAAGAATCTAGTGCACAATTATGCAAGGATGTTGCGAACATGCAAGAAATAGGCTATTACATGCACAACCAATGAACATGCCAAAGCAGCTAACACGCAAGAGCACCTAGTATGATTAACATAAAATCAAGAAAACTAATGTGTAAGACTAACTAATATGCACTTTAAGATACATGATTAATTCTACAAGAGCATGCAAGAATTCCTAATCAACATGCAAGAATCCCTAGGATGCACAATTTATGCAAGGATAGTTAAAATGCAAGAGCATCATGATTTAATATGTAGGATGAACTATCATGCAAACATTCTTCATATGCAATATGCAAATGCACAATAGCTAATATGCTATTTAATGTTATTTAATATGTGAAGATGTCTAACTTGTAAGAATACCTAATAGGATCAAGAAACAAGCATGAAAGATTAATTTTTATGCAATATGTGGTTTTCCATATGCTATGGAATTACCAAAATCAATATGTTGAAAGTAATCTAAACCTACCAATGATAAGACCAATGGGACTCATCTAGGCAAAGCTCCATGAAGAAGGGGACTTGGCTCAAGCATGCAAGGTGGATTCAAATAAAGGTTAGAGCTCATTCAAAGCCTCAAGTTCGAATGGCCAAGAAGAGCATGAAGCAGATTACGATTAAAGTAGGACAAAGGAGGTTCATATCAAGTTTAAATGTGAGTCAATTGAAGCTCAAATGGAACCAAGTAAATGATGGGTTGATCATGACATACAAAGGTGAGCCACAATTCAGCCAATGCAAGAGAACCAAGACCGCATCATCGAGCCAACGGTTTGCACCAAGTCCGGCCAACCATGCCCAAGTACACCTGGCCAACCGAACCCACCATGGCAAATTCATCCTCCATTTAATTGGTTAAACATATCTTGATCAAACCACTTTGGCCTTACTTAACCAAATAACCTTGGACGAACATGCCTTGATCGAACATGCCTTGGCCAAGCTTGACCGAACCCACCATTTCACTCAACACATGCTAGCCGATTGTGACCGAACCCACTTGGCTAGACACACATACCTTGGCCAGCTTAATCCACCAACCTTGATCCAAGAGGGACCACTCTAAGGCCCACGTGAGCCCATGTGGCCGGGTAAGAGTTGGGTCAAGACTTGGGTTCCAAAAGTCCCATTCAAGCCCAATCTAAGACCCACCAAAAAGCCTATAAAAATGCACCTTGAGGGGGGCTCATTTCCAGCATCTAGCACTTGGAGAGACCTTCCAAAACATGAGGGAAGAGAGAGGGAGAGCTTACGAGAGAGGGAAGGTGCTGCAACTAGAGAGAGTGAGAGAAAAGAGAGAGTCAGAGAGGAGAAGAAGAAGAAGACGAGTTCCTTCTTCAAACCGTGCATCCATTAGAGGGCCGGTGATTGTAAGTATTCTTCTCCCTTTTGATTTTAATTCTTTTTTCTTCCTATTCAATTTGAGAAAGGGTTGTATTAATGGAGCTAGTCTCCCTCCATGTTGTAATAAAGTAGGAGTGCTGCTATTTCATTTCGGTTATGCATATGCCTTCTACTTGTTCGCTTTGATGTCTCTTCTACCTCTCTATATTCTATATACCCTCTATATCTTCTAATCCCTTCTATGCTTAAGCTAATCTACATATTTACATTTATTTTTCTTCAGCAATTTACATTGGGTTGTTGTGTTTATGCACTTTAAATTCGGGTGAGTTGGATCATATATGTTATAAAAACACTAAAAATTTATTTTTAGTATCTCTGTATACATATGTTGCTTCAATTTTCATTTCTTCATCTCTACTCCGATTGATCTAAAATTTGGCACACTTCTCTTACACAAACAATCTCACATCTGATAAAATTTGTAAGAATTTTAGAGCCGTGCAACCCCTTAATAAAAGGTGTGTAAAATCAGGAAAATCCAAATCATTTATGTCAATCTATATTTCCTACAATAGAGTTTAGGTAATAATCCCATAACTCTATGTGTAGTGATCCAAATTGAGTGAAGTTTGGTTCATTGGAAAGCTGACATTGATAGCTTTCCCTGAAATCAAATCTCTAAGCACTATATACAAAACTTTTTGTGAGTCTCTGTATTTCTCTGATAGAGCAGTCTGAGTAGAGACATTTTCCTGATTTAATTTTGAACAAGAATAGCACCCAAACATAGAACAAAAATATTTTTGGAATCTTCACATATGTTCCTACTCACTATAAAATTTTTTGGATTTTTGGAGATTTGGAAGTTAGTGAAAAAAATCAGGAATCAAAGTCTGAAAACAAAACCAGTTTCTGTTTTTCAAAACTTAACAAAAATTTTCTTCAGAAACACCAAGTGCATAAAATTTGGTCTAATCTCTCAATTTTTTTGAGTGGATTTGAAATCACACTGCATACATGAAATCCTCAAAGTGCTTAGGCTAACCCTTGAGCATCAGTTCAGTAAGGCCTAAAGCAAAAAAATCTCGCTTAGCCACTACAGGCGTAAAAATTTCCACTCCTGATTTTTGAGACTGAAAATGAACCTTTTCGCACCTAAGTTCATTTCTGTGAGCGTGCCAGCTAGCTTACTCAAGCTAGCAAAGATTTTTGAAATATTCTGACTTTTTTGGCGATTGTGGGAAAGTGGGATCTTTTCGTTTAAATCTTCTTGAACCGATGCTCAAGGGTCAGTTTAAACGCTTAAAAACTTCATTTTTACAAAACTTTGAAAATACCAGTGTTCGAAGAATTCGATGTATGCCTGGTTTGCAAGTTTTATTGTGACTTTGGACGAACCTAAGTCTTTAGAGTTTTAGCTATTTAGGCCTGATATGTGTGTGCACATGTGGCCTATTTTCAATGTGGTTTGTGCGTAGATTCGGGGCTTCTTTGAGAGCTAACGAATGCACGAATGCAAAATCTTTTCAGGTTTTGAAATGATGATGTGAGCTAGGCTCGAATTGAAAGGGCAACACACACAACTTTCACAAATGTAAATACCCGAAATTGAAGTGCAACTCATGCAGATTTCACAAATGTAAATACCCAAAATGTAAAGCAACTCATGCGACTTAATGTAAATCAACACAAAGGGAAATACAACTCGACGTGAAGTAAACTCACATAACTTGAAAATATATAAATATGTTGTATCCTAAGAGCGAAAAGGCTCAATGTGTGTGAGTGTATAGAGCGGAAAGGCTCGAGTGCTTTTGTGTGCTTCTCGTGTGTAATTGAAATAACAACTCACACAGCTTTCACTAAAGTAAATATCCAAATTGAAATATATACTTTAGCTTAAGAGCGAAAAGGCTCAATGCACGTGTGTGTAAGTGTGAAATTTAAATGTCAACTCACACGACTTTTACTAAAGTAAATACCCAAATTGAAATATATACTTTAGCTTAAGAGTGGAAAGGCTCAATGCACGTGTGTGTAAGTGTGAAATTTACATAACAACTCACACGATTTGAATGTAAATACCCGAATTGAATTGCAACTCACACAGCTTTCACTAAAGTAAATACCCGAATTGAAATATATATTTTAGCTTAAGAGCGGAAAGGCTCAATGTGTGTGCAATCGTGTGCAATATAAGAGCGGAAAGGCTCAAGTGCACGTGGGTGTCCTTTGTGTGCAATTAAGAGCGAGAAGGCTCAAGTGCACGTGTGTGGGTGTGTATCAAATACAAATATTACATTTTGGGGGAGACTTCGCTCCATTATTACAACCTCGTATCGAATTGAATTTAATTTAAGCGAGTAATGTAAAACCGAATGTAAATAAACACTTACAAGTAGTTAGTTTTTCCTCTCGAGTCGCTCGGGTCCATCCTCCTTGGTAGCCACGAGATAGGTCTCTTTAGGTGAACTCCGACATGAGGCTTGGGTATGGTTCACTTGGGCGCAACCAAGTAGGTTTTGGGGCCTATTATGGGCTGGGTTTCGGCCAAAGGTTTAGGTTAGGCATGTCCTAGCTAGGTGAGGTTAGGCTGGGCCGTGGGAGGTGGTCCTAGTTAGGTCTAGGTTTGGTTTAGGTAAATGGGTATGAGCTAGGTGCGACCAGCACCTAGCTTGGTTAGGGCTTGTAGGGGGTTGTCAAGGTTGGTGCACGGCCAACCAAACTTGGCCGAGTGCTAAGTGCACTCGGCTGGTTTAGGGTGGACTTAGATGGGTCACGGCAAAGGGTGCAGGGGTATGCACTGCTGGAGTGTAGGCCGGGTGCTGTTGAGGTGCGGGGAGTTGCAGGCGGGTGTATGGCAAGGTAGGTCGGCAGGGGGTGCGCGACAGGGAGCTGCGCGGCAGGACGCTCTGGCTGGGTTGAAGTGCGGGTAGCAGAGGGTTGGCCCTAGGTAAAGGCCGATTGTGCTGGTGAGGGTGCCGGATAGGGGACGGTGGAGCGCGACAGGCTTGGTGTAGGGAGTGGAGTGCAGCAGCAGGTCAGGTGCAGTAGGGTGTTGCGGTGCACAGCGGGTAGGGGGTGATGGCAGGAGGGTGAAGTGAGGCGGTGGTAGTGGAGTCGACGGGTATGTGCAGGCCGACGGTAGGTAGGCCGAAGGTGGTAGGGCAGGGTGGCTGGGTGAGGTTGAAGTCTAGGCTCAAACCGAGTGCAGGTGCACTCGGTTAGGTTGTCTAAGCTAGGTCAAGGCTAGGTTAGGGTTAAGTTTAGGGTCAAGTGGGTCGAACCTAGGCTAGGTTAGGGTTAGGTTTAGAGACCTACCTCTTGGAGCCGAGTCCACCCTTTTGCAGCCATATGTCCACACCATTCATTATGTTGGTGCAACCCTTGGTTAGGTCTAGGTCCACACAAGGTTCGAACCCACACCCTTGATCAAGCCCACATGACTAGCACTTGATAAAGTCAAGCCTACCATTCTTCTCTCTCTTACTTTATGCACTCTCCCAAGCCTCTTCCAAGCAAGTTCACGTGAACTTTCATCCCCCCTTGCTTCTGTTTATAGGCAAGGGGATGGGTCTTGGGTTTGGATCTTGGATTTGGTTTTTATGATCCAAATCCGATCCAAATACTATTTGGGTTTGGATATGGATATTTATGTCCAGATCCAATCCAAAATTTTGTTTCTTCAATCTTTATTGGTGTTTTGAGACGGACGGTTTTCACGGGCCCTAGCTTCATCAGTGCTCTGTCTTGGGCTGAGTTTTTTCCCAACCTTTTCCTCCGACCGTCTTCTCACCTTCTGGACTTTGTTTTTTGTTTGATTTCTGGTATTTCAAGCTTGGGCTTGGATTTCTGATGGCTTTGTCGGTGCTTTGGCTTTTGCATTTCATATTCCAGGGCTGAAGTCTGCTTCTTGCCTGGTTCTTCTTTTGTTTTTTGACCCTATTTTTATCAAGCTAGGCTGAATTCTCGCCTTTTGACCTGCTTTTGGAGCTGCTTTTCCATCAAGCTCCACTTGCTTGATTTGGCTGCTTACAAAATTTGGGTTTTGGCCCGAGTTTAAGAAACCTATATTTTGAAAGATTTCTTGACAAAAGCTTTGCAACTCCTGGGCTTTGAAAGTTCAAAATTGGTTTTGAAATGGTTTTGCAAACCAGGTGTTTGTTTTGGAAATAATTTGATTTTGGGGTGTTTACAGCCACAATCGTCCAAAGTTAGATTTTAAAACTTTTGCTAGTTTTAAAAACTAGCTAGCACGCTTGCGCAAACAAAGTAGTTTTAAAAAGTTTATTTCAAGTCTCTACATAGGCTTGGAGTGAAATTTTCACATCTACAGTTGATTTGCGAAAAGAAAAGAAAGTCGTAGGTTGTAAACGAGTTCTAAAAACGAAATATAAGGTCGATAGAACAATCAAGAAGCTTAAGGTGAGGTTAGTTGCAAAGGGTTTTTTACAAAAAAAGGGATAAATTATGTTGAGACATATTCTCCAGTTACGAAATTTGCATCTATAAGGATAATTTTGGTAATTTCAGCATATTATGATTTGAATTTACTTAGACGTAAAGACTTTTTCTAAATAGAGATTTAGATGAAATCATATATATGGAACAACCAGATGAATATATTGTTAAAGGCGAAGAAAATAAAGTATATAGGTTGAAAAATCCCTATATGACCTTAAACAATCACTTCGTCAATGGTATTTGACTTCTCAAAATGTCATTCTGAAACTTGAGTTTATGACTAATGAACTTAACCACTTTGTATATGTATGAAAGAGTAGGAGCTACGTTGTCAACTTATCGTTGTATGTAGATGACCTATTGTTGACTCAGAATGATAATAAGATGATTGTCAAAGCAAAGTCATGGGTAAACTCAAGGTTCGAAATGAAGGATATGGGTGAAGCATCCTATATCCTAGGTATAAAGATTTCTCGAAACAAAGAGTCTAAACTCTTATGCCTAAGTCAAGATATATATATCAATTATATCCTCATGAAGTTTAAAAAGGGTGAATACAAGCATGCATCTACACCTGTTGGGAAAGGGGTTAAATTGAGTAAGGTTGATTGTCCCATTGAGGGAGATGATAAGCTTAATGTCCCCTATGCACAAAGTATGGGTAGCTTGATGTATGTATGTTGTGTACAAAACTTGATATCAACTTTATTGTTGGTCTTTAAGTAAATATTAAAGTAATCTTAGTTGGTAACATTGAATAGCTATGAAAAGGATTCTAAAATATCTCAAAAGAACAAAAGACTTGGAACTTTGCTTTACGTATGGTAACTTTATTAGGACCAAAGATGACTTCAAATCAACCTCAAGTCAAATATTCTTATTAGAGGCTGAGTTGTTTCTTAGGCATATAAGAAACATGGATGTGTAGCTTTACGTATCAGGCGGTTGAGTATCTGGCTTGTTGTATGGCTGCAACAAGTATCGTTTGGATAAGCCGCTTCATACATGATTTAAAGCTAGATATAACCAACCAGCCGTTTATCATTTATTGTGACAACAATGCAACAATTACTTTGATCAAGAGTGGAACTGATAACTCCAAAAGTAAGCATATAATGGTAAATATCACTATATTCATGATATGGTTATAAGAAATGAAATATCAATCTCATATATGCCAACTAATGATATTGTTAGCAAACCCTTTGACTAAAGACATAACAGATGATCTTTTCTCAAAACATGTTTCAAACATGGGTTTGAGATATATTTGATTGTTGTATAGGTAAGAAACTACACAATGGGTAATGATTGCAATAACAATCAGAAATGACATGATCAGGGAAACCCCACAAAAATGGGAGGAAAAATCAATATGTCAAATAATTTGGCTCGAATGGCAAAGTGAGTGATGTAACAATGAGAAGCGGTCATTCTCGATATACATATCCACAAAAAACAACTAAACCAGCTATTTAGCCATTTTTTATGGAGTTGTTACAAAAACCATCAAATAAGGTCTCCAAAACGGAAAGACCAACCTGAGAATCTAGGGAGGTTGGAGCCAAGCATTGCTCTATAAATTCATACCAGCGCACTGAACAAAAATACATTAAGATAAAAAATGCAAAGGCTCTTCCCTGGAATCTGTTTGTGGGTAACCGAAAAAATATATACATGTGTTCATCCTGTTTTCTCTTCTCCTTTTGGCTCAGAAGAAGGACCATTGTTGCAAGGATTGGAATATTTCAACAACCTTTTCATTGAATGTTAATTAACCAATTGATTAGAATCATATGCTTTTGAGGTGCTTGTTAAGAACGACAAAGTTCTAATACAAGTATTATTTCTTTTACAGCAAGAATAGTCATTGTTGGGCTTTGGATCACTTAGCACGACATCATGAAAGAGGTCTCATAGAGGAAGTAGTAAAACCAGAAGAGAGAAAGAACAAAATCTATAAAATTTGAGTATTTTCTCTTTCTTCTTTAATTTTATTTATATATCTTTTCTTTCCTTAGATGCTTGTTACAACCAAGAGAAATGACTCCTTTCTTTTTTCTAATTTATTTTGTAAATAGAAACTTATGTTTATTCAAAAATAGTTTTGTTTGAAATTTGCAACAATTCGTGCAATATGAAAGGACTCCTTCCTTATTGTGTGATTGTTATGTATGAGTGCCTTATAAACATTAATCTACAAGATTTATCATGTTCAAACATACTTTATTTGTGAGTACAAAAACATCATTTGACTCACCTATGAAACGAGAAAGCATGAGCCAATGAAGATGGAGAAGAGTCGAGTAATGAATTGTAGGTATTCGGTTTGTTTGACTCGTTTACCCTAAACAAGAGTATACAATATCATATATATATATATATATATATATATATATATATATATATATATATATATATATATATATATATTGTAAGCAGTACACATATATAGTGATTGGATCAAATCCACTACCGACACTGCCCATTCATGTTCAACCATTGCTTTTCAAAATCATGAGTGTAGAAACATTGCCCTTCATGTTTTTCTAAAAACGTAAAATATTTTAAATTATAGTTATACCACCAAAAAGAAATGAGTGAGCATGATCCAATTTTCTTTTATATATATATAGAGAGAGAGTGATTCATTCCTATATATCACAAATACTACTCACTCATACTTGATCATTGCTTTTAAGGAGTATGAGTATAAATAACATTATCCTTTATCTTTTCTTGAAATTTCTTAAAATCTTTTAAATTATATTCATACCATAAAAAAGCAATGAGTTAATATGAGTGTGTGGGTCAGAGGTGAGCAAGATATGGTTTTCTTATATATATATGAATCCTATCTACTACAAACATTGCCCACTCAAGCCCAACAATTATTTTTTGAGACAAGAGCATAATCACATTCTCTTTCATCCTCTTTTGAAAACCCTTAAAATCTTCTAATCTTATACCCGACCATTGTTTTTCGAAAGTATAAGTATAATAACTCTTATAGAGAAAGAAAATGATTCGTTCTTACCTATAATAGACACTACTCACTTATACCCAACCATTATTTTTCGAAAGTATAAGTATAATAACATTATCTTTCATTTTTTCTCAAATACTCCTAATCTTTTAAATTACATTCATACCATAAAAAAGCAACAAGTGAATATGAGTGAGCGGGTCAGAGGTGAACAAGATTTGGTTTCCTTATATATATAGATTTTGCCCACCACGTACACTACCCACTTATACCCAACCATTGCTTTTGAGGTATGAGTGTAATCACATTATTTTTCATCCTCTTTTCAAAACCTTTAAAATCTTTTAAATTCGACTTATGCCAATGAAAAATAATGAGTAAGCATATGAGAGGTGAGAAGAATATAGTTTTCTTATATATGTAAATATATATTGAGAGAAAGCAGGGGCAAGGGAGTGTTTCTTATAGATGCACTCTAAGTGTATTTCATAAAATAAAGTATTAAAAAATAATAAAAAGAACAAACAAATTACACCCTTGTTTCCTCTTTTGGATGATTGTGCATGATTGTACAATGTATTAACAGAAAGAGGTAAGTCAACTTTGATATGCATCACAACTTGCACACTCCACCACCATCACTCCTTGCTACCTCTTGACAAATATATGTTATATAGAGAGAGGGAGTGGGTGGCGGCAATGGCTTCCACTATGTTGTTTGAAGGAACTGTAGGGCTATATATATAAAAAGGTAATATGCAATAAGCAATAACATGTTGACACCAACAAAAATTATAGATCCAAAGAAATTCATAAGCAAACAATAATAAACCTATCTGTTGATTGTCATCCTCACGAACTTATCTTAGAGAAATCAATAATATGCTATTATGTATGTACGGGTACCAACACCTTTCTCCTAAGATAAAACAATCATATGGGTAGGAGCACATACCTCGACTCAAGCTACCTTCAACCTCACCTCAGTCGCCTAGCTGGATGGAGAGCACCCATAGTCACCATAAATAATGCATGAGAGTAGGGGAATGAAAGTGAAATAGAGAGAGTAGAAATATCTTTTCATAACTACTAACTAAGGAGACCTAATTAGGTTTTGTAATAAAAACATGAATCTTGGATTTGCTCCAAAAGACGCACTTTCTCAGGTCCATCACGTAACCTCTCCATGTCTTTTGGTAAAGAGATCCATTTGACTCTTAGATAAAAAAATTGTGTAGAAGAATACCGATAATTGAAGACAATTCTTGAACTCAAACTTAGCATGACGTGCATGTGTATAATCATACATGTTCTCCCCAAACTCTTTTATATAAAAGGACATGTGAGATTCTTTCAACCATTAATATGGTACTAAAGAATCTCCAATGGTATTCACATACACAAGCCCCTCACTCACAAGTGACTTTCACACTTTTGGATTTTCACCTTGTCAAAGATATATCAAATAAACTTTTAGAGATAGTTAACATGAACTAAATGCAATTAATGGTATATGGACTTAATTTGGTTTAACCATGAACCAAAGTGTGGGTGCTCTACCTAAATCAACTATCATATTATACTCAATAATAATACCCTCCAGGTGACTATTGTCCCAGTTATCCAATATTATCCTCATATCAATGTCTGGTTGTATACAGTTCATTAGATACTTTAGACTTCTAATAATCTGAGAGTATCATAATTAAGACAAAGAAATACCACTCTCACTCTTGTATAAGGCTTTTGAGGAATCATATGGCTCTTTTCAACATAATGAGATTAAGAGATTACTATATTATTAATAGACCTTGTAATTTTAAGCCCCAAAATTACATCAACAACACCCATATCTCTCATCTCAAATTTACTATATCATAAAATGATGAATGCATAATTAACATATTTGTAATAACAAACTTATCAAATTCATTAGAAATAAAGCTAAAAGATGATAAATAAGATATTCAAACTTTTCATGTGATTTTTTAAGAGCTTGTTTCAATCCATACAATGATCTAACAAGTTTACATACCTTTAATTCATTCTCACGAGCCATAAAACCCTTTGTTTATTTTATATAAATTTTCTCACAAAGATCACCATAAAGGAAATCAATTTTCACATCCATTTGATGGATTGTGAGATTATATACGAATGCTACTACTATAAGCACTTAAATTATAGTCTTGAGAAACAAGAAAATACGTATCAAAATAGTTTATTCCTTAATTTTGCATATACACATTAGCAACTAACCTTATATTCTAGTTACTGATTGTCTCATCCTTATTTAGTTTCTTCTCTAAAATCTATTTGCAACCTAATGTAAAGCAACTATGAGGTAAATGAGTCAACTATCAAATATCATTCAAAAGAATTGATTGAACTTCATTAATAATAAATTTCTTCTAAAACATAACATTAAGTGAGGTAAAAACTTACTGAAACGTAAGAAGACCATCCTCAACATAAAGGTGAGAAAATCACTTGTAAAGTTTTTGAGGGTCCTATCACATTTACTCCTTATCGATTTAGTTATTTCCTTAGAGTTTCTTGATGTGGAGATAATATATTTAGGGTTACTCAAAATTTGTCATCTTTTCCATATGTTCAAGAATAAGATTCATAATAGGGTTAGGATCTATATAGACATGCTTTGGGACACACCATACTTATCAAATTCAATAGAAATAAAGCTAAAAGATGATATATAACATAATCAAACTTTTCATGTGATTTTTTAAGAGCTTGTTTCAATGCATACAATGATTTAACAAGTTTACATACCTTTGATTTATTCTCATGAGCCACAAAACCCATTATTTGTTTCATATAAATTTTATCACAAAGATCACCACAAAGGAAATCAGTTTTCACATCCATTTGATGGATTGTGAGATTATATAAGAATGCTAGTACTATAAGCACTCAAATTATAGTAATGAGAAACAAGAAAATATGTATGAAAACAGTTTATTCCTTCATTTTGTGTATACACCTTAGCAACTAACCTTATATTGTAGTTACTGATTTTCTCGTCCATATTTAGTTTCTTAACCAAAATCTATTTGCAAGCCTCTGTAAAGCGACTAGGAGATAAATCAATCACTTTTCAAGTATCATTCAAGAGAATTGATTGAACTTCATTATTGACAGGTTTCTTCTAAAACTTAATCTTAAGTGAGGTCATAACTTACTGAAGGGTAACAAGACCATCATAAATATAAAGGTGACAAAATCACTTTTAAAGTTTTTGAGTGTCCTATCACATTTACTCCTTATCAGTTCAGTTATATCCTTAGAGTTTCTTGATGTGGAGATAATATATTTATGGTCACTCCAAATTTGTCATCTTTTTCACATGATCGAGAATAAAATTAATAATAGGGTTAGGATCTATAAAGACATACTTTGGGACACACCACACTTATCAAATACATTAGAAATAAAGCAAAAAGATGATATATATCATAATCAAACATTTCATGTGATTTTTTAAGATCTTGTTTCAATCAATACAATGTTTAAACAAGTTTACATGCCTTTGATTTATTCTCACGAGCCACAAAACCCTTTATTTGTATTATATAAATTTTACCACAAAGATCACCATAAAGGAAATCAGTTTTCACATCCATTTGATGGATTGTGAGATTATATGAGAATGCCAGTACTATAAGGACTCAAATTATAGTAATGAGAAACAAGAAAATACGTATCAAAACAGTTTATTCCTTCATTTTATGTATACACCTTAGCAACTAACCTTATATTGTACTTACTGATTTTCTCATCCATATTTAGTTTCTTAACCAAAATCTATTTGCAAACCTCCGTAAAGCAACTAGGAGATAAATCAATCACTTTTCAAGTATCATTCAAGAGAATTGATTGTACTTCATTTTTTACAGCTTTCTTCAAAAACTAAATCTTAATTGAGGTCATAACTTACTAAAGGTTAACAAGACCACCATCAATATAAAGGTGACAAAATATATTTGAAAGTTTTTTATTGTCCCATCACATTTACTCCTTATCGGTTTACTTACTTCCATATAGTTTCTTGATGTGGAGATAATATATTTATGGTCACTCCAAATTTGTCATCTTTCTCACATGATCGAGAATAAAATTAATAATAGGGTTATGATCTATAAAGACACACTTTGGGACACACCACACATATCAAATTCATTAGAAATAAAGCTAAAGGATGATATATAACATAATCTAACTTTTCATGTGATTTTTTAAGAGCTTGTTTCAATCCATACAATGTTTAAACAAGTTTACATACCGTTGATTTATTTTCATGAGCCACAAAACATTTAATTTGTATTATATAAATTTTACGACAAAGATCACCATAAAGGAAGTCAGTTTTCACATCATCTTGTGTATGATAGCAACTAACCTTATGTTGTAGTTACTAATTTTCTCGTCCATGTTTAGTTTCTTCACCAAAAACTATTTGAAAGCCACTATAAAGCCACTAGGAGGTAAATCAATCACTTTTCAAGTATCATTAAAGAGAATTGATTGAAGTTCATTATTAACAGCTTTCTTCTAAAACTTAATCTTAAGTAAGGTCATAACTTACTGAAGGGTAACAAGACCATCATCAATATAAAGGTGACAAAATCACTTTTAAAGTTTTTGAGTGTCCTATTACATTTACTCCTTATCGATTTAGTTATTTCCATAGAGTTTCTTGATGTGGAGATAATATATTTTGGGTCACTACAAATTTGTCATCTTTTTCACATGATCGAGAATAAAATTAATAATAGGGTTAGGGTCTATAAAGACACACTTTGAGACACACCACACTTATCAAATTCATTAGAAATAAAGCTAAAAGATGATATATAACATAATCAAACTTTTCATATAATTTTTTAAGAGCTTGTTTAAATCCATACAATGTTTAAACAAGTTTACGATCCTTTGATTTATTCTCACGAGCCACAAAACCCTTTATTTGTATTAATAAATTTTACCACAAAGATCACCATAAAGGAAATCAGTTTTCACATCCATTTGATGGATTGTGAGATTATATAAGAACGCTAGTACTATAAGCACTCAAATTATAGTCATGAGAAACAAGAAAATACGTATCAAAATAGTTTATTCCTTAATTTTGTGTATACACCTTAGCAACTAAGCTTATATTGTAGATACTGATTTTCTCGTCCATATTTAGTTTTTTAACTAAAATCTATTTGCAAGCCACTATAAAGCAACTAGGAGGTAAATCAATCACTTTTCAAGTATCATTCAAGAGAATTGATTGAACTTCATTATTGACTGGTTTCTTCTAAAACTTAATCTTAAGTGAGGTCATAACTTACTGAAGGATAACAAGACCATCATAAATATAAAGGTGACAAAATCACTTTTAAAGTTGTTGAGTGTCCTATCACATTTACTCCTTATCAGTTCAGTTATATCCTTAGAGTTTCTTGATGTGGAGATAATATATTTATGGTCACTCCAAATTTGTCATCTTTTTCACATGATCGAGAATAAAATTAATAATAGGGTTAGGATATATAAAGACATACTTTGGGACACACCACACTTATCAAATACATTAGAAATAAAGCAAAAAGATGATATATATCATAATCAAACATTTCATGTGATTTTTTAAGATCTCGTTTCAATCAATACAATGTTTAAACAAGTTTACATACCTTTGATTTATTCTCACGAGCCACAAAACCCTTTATTTGTATTATATAAATTTTACCACAAAGATCACCATAAAGGAAATTAGTTTTCACATCCATTTGATGGAATGTGAGATTATATAAGAATGCTAGTACTATAACCACTCAAATTATAGTCATGGGAAACAGGAAAATACGTATCAAAATAGTTTATTCCTTCATTTTGTGTATACACCTTAGCAACTAACCTTATATTGTAGTTACTGATTGTCTCATTCATATTTAGTTTTTTAACTAAAATCTATTTGCAAGCCACTATAAAGCAACTAGGAGGTAAATCAATCACTTTTCAAGTATCATTCAAGAGAATTGATTGAACTTAATTATCGACAAGTTTCTTCTAAAACTTAATCTTAAGTGAGGTCATAACTTACTGAAGGGTAAGAAGACCATCATCAAGACAAAGGAGAAAAAATCACTTTTAAAGTTTTTGAGTGTCCTATCACATTTACTCCTTATCGGTTTAGTTATTTCCTTAGAGTTTCTTGATGTGGAGATAATATATTTAGGGTCACTCCAAATTTGTCACGTTTTTTACATGATCGAGAATAAAATTAATAATAGGGTTAGGATCTATAAAGACACACTTTGGGACACACCAGACTTATCAAATTCATTAGAAATAAAGGCAAAATATGATATATAACATAATCAAACTTTTCATATGATTTTTTATGATCTTGCTTCAATCTATACAATGTTTTAACAAGTTTACATACCTTTGGTTTATTCTCACGAGCCCAAAACCCTTTATTTGTATTATATAAATTTTATCACAAAGATCACCATAAAGGAAATCAGTTTTCACATCCATTTGATGGATTGTGAGATTATATAAGAATGCTAGTACTATAAGCACTCAAATTATAGTCATGGAAAACAAGAAAATACG
This sequence comes from Brasenia schreberi, assembly GCA_036023115.1. NCBI lineage: Eukaryota > Viridiplantae > Streptophyta > Magnoliopsida > Nymphaeales > Cabombaceae > Brasenia > Brasenia schreberi. The sequence goes on from JAYKKT010000016.1 coordinate 1,999,548, forward strand.
TATGAAAATAGTTTTTTCCTTCATTTTGTGTATACACCTTAGCAACTAATCTTATATTGTAGTTACTGATTGTCTCGACTAAATTTAGTTTCTTCTCTAAAATCTATTTGCAAGACATTGTAAAGCAACTAGGATGTAAATCAATCACTTTTCAAGTAACATTAAAGAGAATTGATTGAACTTCATTATTTACAGCTTTCGTCTAAAACTTAATCTTAAGTGAGGTCACAACTTACTGAAAGGTAACAACATACTCAATATAAAGGTGACAAAATCACTTTGAAAGTTTTTCATTGTCCCATCACATTTACTCCTTATCGGTTTACTTATTTCTTTAGAGTTTCTTGATGTGGAGATAATATATTTAGGGTCACTCCAAATTTGTCATCTTTTTCACATAATCGAGAATAAAATTAATAATGTGACATTCCTTAGAGTTTCATTAAGTGAGGTGATAACTTGCTGGAAGGTAACAAGACCATCCTCAATATAAAGTTCACAAAATCTTTTTTAAAGTTTTTGAGTGTCCTGTCACATTTATACCTTATCAGTTTAGTTATTTCCTTAGAGTTTCATGATGGAGAGATAAGATATTTAGGGTCACTCCAAATTTGTCATCTTTTCCACAAGATCGAGAATAAAATTAATAATAGGGTTAGGATCAAGATACTTTGGGACACACCATACTTATCAAATTCAATAGAAATAAAGCTAAATGATGATATATAACATAATCAAACTTTTCTTGTGATTTTTTAAGAGCTTGTTTCAATCTATACAATGATTTAACAAATTTACATTCCTTTGATTTATTCTCACGAGCCACAAAGCCCTTTATTTGTTTTATGTAAATTTTATCCCGAAGATCACCATAAAGGAAATCATTTTTCACATCCATTTGATGGATTGTGAGATTGTATACGAATGTTAGTACTTTAAGCACTCAAATTATAGCCATGAAAAACAAGAAAATACGTATCAAAATAGTTTATTCCTTCATGTTGCTTATACACCTTAGTGTGACCCCTCAACTACGTGCCACGAAACTTTCGGGCGTGACATTAGCAACTAACCTTATATTGTAGTTACTGTTTGCCTTGTCCATATTTAGTTTCTTCTCTAAAATATACTTGCAACCCACCGTAAAGCAACTAGGATGTAAATCAAGTTTCATTATTAACAACTTTCTTATAAAACTTTATCTTAAGGCCATAACCTACTAAAAGGCAACAAGACCATCCTCAATATAAAGGTGACAAAATCACTTTTAAAGTTTTTGAGTGTCCTATCATATTTTCTCCTTATCGGTTTACTTATTTCCTTAGAGTTTCTTGATTTGGAGATAATATATTTTGGGTCACTCTAAATTTGTCATCTTTTACACATGATCGAGAATAAAATTAATAATGCCATAACCTACTAATAGCTTTCTTCTAAAACTTACCTTAAGCGATGTGATAACTTATTGAAAGATAACAAGAGCATCCTCAATATGATGGTGACAAAATCACTTTTAAGGGTTTTCAGTGTCCTATCACATTTACTCCTTATCGATTTAGTTATTTTCTTACAGTTTCGGGATGTAGCGATAATATATTTAGGGTCACTCCAAATTTGTCATCTTTTTCACATGATCGAGAATAAAATTAATAATAGGGTTAGGATCTATAAAGACATACTTTGGGACACACCACACTTATCAAATATATTAGAAATAAAGCAAAAAGATGATATATATCATAATCAAACATTTCATGTGATTTTTTAAGATCTTGTTTCAATCAATACAATGTTTAAACAAGTTTACATACCTTTGATTGATTCTCACGAGCCACAAAATCCTTTATTTGTATTATATAAATTTTACCACAAAGATCACCATAAAGGAAATCAGTTTTCACATCCATTTGATGGATTGTGAGATTATATAAGAACGCTAGTACTATAAGCACTCAAATTATAGTCATGCGAAACAAGAAAATACATATCAAAACAGTTTATTCCTCCATTTTGTGTATACACCTTAGCAACTAACCTTATATTGTAGTTACTGATTGTCACGTCCATGTTTAGTTTCTTCTCTAAAATATATTTGCAACTAGGATGAAAATCAATCAATTTTCAAGTATCATACAAGAGAATTGATTGAAATTCATTAATAATAGATTTCTTCTAAAACTTAACATTAAGTGAGGTAAAAACTTATTGAAACGTAAGAAGACCATCCTCAACATAATGGTGAGAAAATTACTTGTAAAGTTTTTGAGGGTCCTATCACATTTACTCCTTATCAATTTAGTTATTTCCTTAGAGTTTCTTGATGTGGAGATAATATATTTAGGGTTACTCCAAATTTGTCATCTTTTCCATATATTTTATAATAAAATTCATAATAGGGATAGGATCAATAAAGACACACTTTGGGATACACCACACTTATCAAATTTATTAGAAATAAAGCTAAAACATGATATATAACATAATCAAACTTTTCATGTGATTTTTTAAGAGCTTGTTTAAATCCATACAATGATTTAAAAAGTTTATATGCCTTTGATTTATTCTCATGACCCACAAAATCCTTTATTTGTTTTATATAAATTTTATCACAAAGATCACCATAAAGGAAATTAGTTTTCCAATCCATTTGATGGATTGTGAGATTATATGAGAATCCTAGTACTATAAACACTCAAATTATAGTCATGAGAAAGAGGAAAACACGTATCAAAATAGTTTATTATTTCATTTTGTGTATACATCTTAGGAACTGACCTTATATTGTAGTTACTTATTGTCATGTCCATATTTAGTTTCTTCTCTAAAATATATTTGCGACACACTGTAAAGCAACTAGGAGGAAAATCAATCAATTTTCAACTATCATACAAGAGAATTGATTGAACTTCATTAATAATAGATTTCTTCTAAAACTTAACATTAAGTGAGGTAAAAATTTACTGAAAGGTAAGAAGACCATCCTCAGTATAAAGGTGACAAAATCACTTTTAAAGTTTTTGAGTGTCCTATCACATTTACTCCTTACAGGTTTAGTTATTTCCTTAGAGTTTCTTGATATAGAGATAATATATTTAGGGTCAATCCAAATTTGTTATCTTTTCCATATGTTCGAGAATAAAATTCATAATAGGGTTAGGATCTATAAAGACACACTTTGGGACACACCACACTTATCAAATTCATTAGAAATAAAGCTAAAAGATGATATATAACATAATCAAACTTTTCATGTGATTTTTTAAGAGCTTGTTTCAGTCCATACAATGTTTTAACAAGTTTACATACCTTTGATTTATTCTCACAAGCCACAAAACTCTTTATTTGTTTTATATAAATTTTATCACAAAGATCACCACAAAGGAAATCATTTTTCACATCTATTTGATGGATTGTGAGATTATATAAGAATGCTAGTACTATAAGCACTCAAATTATAGTCATGAGAAACAAGAAAATACGTATCAAAATAGCTTATTCCTTCATTTTGTGTATACACCTTAGCAACTGGCCTTATATTGTAGTTACTGATTGTCTCGTCCATATTTAGTTTCTTCTCTACAATCTATTTGCAACCTACTGTAAAGCAACTATGAGGTAAATCAATCAATTTTCAAGTATCATTCAAGAGGATTGATTGAACTTCATTAATAATAGATTTCTTCTAAAACTTAACATTAAGTGAGGTAAAAACTTATTGAAAGGTAAGAAGACCATCCTCAGTATAAAGGTGACTAAATCACTTTTAAAGTTTTGAGTGTCCTATCACATGTACTACTTATCGGTTTAGTTATTTCGTTAGAGTTTCTTGATGTGGAGATAATATATTTAGGGTCACTCTAAATTTGTCATCTTTTCCACATGATCAAGAATAAAATTAACAATAGGGTTAGGATATATAAAGACATACTTTGGGACACACCACACATATCAAATTCATTAGAAATAAAGTTAAAGATGATATATAACATAATCAAACTTTTCATGTGATTTTTTAAGAGCTTGTTTCAATCCATACAATGTTTTAACAAGTTTACATACCTTTGATTTATTCTCACAAGCCACAAAACCCTTCATTTGTTTTATATAAATTTATTAACAAAGATCACCATAAAGGAAATCAGTTTTCACATCTATTTGATGGATTGTGAGATTATATACGAATGCTAGTAATATAAGTACTCAAATTATTGTTGTGGGAAACAAGAAAATACACATCAAAATAGTTTATTTCTTTATTTTGTGTATACACCTCAGCAACTAACCATATATTATAGTTACTGATTGTCTCGTCCATATTAAGTTTCTTCTCTAAAATCGATTTTCAACCCACTGTAAAGCAACTAGGAGGTAAGTCAATCAATTTTCAAGTATCATTCAAGAGAATTAATTCAACTTCATTATTAATAGCTTTCTTCTAAAACTTACCTTAAGTGATGTGATAACTTACTCAAAGGTAACAAGAGCATCCTCGATATAAAGGTGACAAAATCACTTTTAAGGTTTTTGAGTGTCCTATCACATTTACTCCTTATCGGTTTATTTATTTCCTTAGAGTTTCTTGATGTGAAGATAATATATTTAGGGTCACTTCAAATTTGTCATCTTTTCCACATGATCGATAATAAAATTAATAATAAGGTTAGGATATATAAAGACACACTTTGAGACACACCATACTTATAAAATTCATTAGAAATAAAGTTAAAAATGATATATAACATAATCAAACTTTTCATGTGATTTTTTAAGAGCTTCTTTCAATCCATACAATGATTTAAAAAGTTTACATACCTTTAATTTATTCTCACGAGCTACAAAACCCTTTATTTGTTTTATATAAATTTTATCACAAAGATCACCATAAAGGAAATTAGTTTTCATATCCATTTGATGGATTGTGAGATTATATAATAATGCTAGTACTATAAGCACTCAAATTATAATCATATGAAACAAGAAAATACTTATCAAAATAGTTTATTCCTTGATTTTGTGTATACACCTTAGCAACTGACCTTATATTGTAGTTACTTATTATCACATCCATATTTAGTTTCTTCTCTAAAATATATTTGCAACACACTGTAAAGCAACTAGGAGGTAAATCAATCAATTTTCAAGTATCATTCAAGAGAATTGATTGAACTTGATTAATAATAGATTTCTTCTAAAACTTAACATTAAGTGAGGTAAAAACTTATTGAAAGGTAAGAAGACCATCCTCAGTATAAAGGTGCAAAATCACTTTTAAAGTTTTTGAGTGTCCTATCACATTTACTCCTTATCGGTTTATTTATTTCCTTAGAGTTTCTTGATGTGAAGATGATATATTTAGGGTCACTCCAAATTTGTCATCTTTTCCACATGATCGATAATAAAATTAATAATAAGGTTAGGATATATAAAGACACACTTTGAGACACACCATACTTATAAAATTCATTAGAAATAAAGTTAAAAATGATATATAACATAATCAAACTTTTCATGTGATTTTTAAGAGCTTCTTTCAATCCATACAATGATTTAAAAAGTTTACATACCTTTGATTTATTCTCACGAGCTACAAAACCCTTTATTTGTTTTATATAAATTTTATCACAAAGATCACCATAAAGGAAATTAGTTTTCATATCCATTTGATGGATTGTGAGATTATATAATAATGCTAGTACTATAAGCACTCAAATTATAGTCATATGAAACAAGAAAATACGTATCAAAATAGTTTATTCCTTGATTTTGTGTATACACCTTAGCAACTAACCTTATATTGTAGTTACTTATTATCACATCCATATTTAGTTTCTTCTCTAAAATATATTTGCAACACACTGTAAAGCAACTAGGAGGTAAATCAAGCAATTTTCAAGTATCATTCAAGAGAATTGATTGAACTTGATTAATAATAGATTTCTTCTAAAACTTAACATTAAGTGAGGTAAAAACTTATTGAAAGGTAAGAAGACCATCCTCAGTATAAAGGTGCAAAATCACTTTTAAAGTTTTTGAGTGTCCTATCACATTTACTCCTTATCGGTTTAGTTATTTCCTTAGAGTTTATTGATGTGGAGATATTTTATTTAGGGTTACTCCAAATTTATCATCTTTTCCACATGATTGAGAATAAAATTAATAATAGCGTTAGGATCTATTACGACACACTTTGGGACATACCAGTCTTCATAAGAAATATATTCTCAAAAATGTTGTATCATGAAGTTCTACAATCGTATTGACATCTATATCATATGAATCAAATCTAATGACAAGAATTTGTACACATAACTAATCTCCACGTAACCTGAGAATATGATATCCATAGTTTTAGGTGTCAATTTCTTTCTCTTGTATTTTGAGATAAGTACTTTTGCAAGATACCTCATACTTTGAGATATTTGACATTGGTTTTTCAACGCTTTTAAAGTTCAAAGGGACTATTTTTATTATACTTATGGAGAATTCTATTTAGAATGTGATAAGCCATATTCAAAGTTTTCCCTCACATATGTGTAGGTAGTTATGAACTTATAGTAAATATTTTGCATATCAATCAAGGTTCTAGTTTTCAATCTAGCTATCTCATTAGATTGTAGTGAATAAGGAGCAATAACATCATATATAATACCAGCATTTTGTTTGTATACTTATAAGAGGTTTGAGGTATACTCTCCTTTTATATAAAACCTTAATCGTTTAAGTATATCAGTTTGCATTTATACATCATTCTTATATATTTAAAATTTTCTAAAGCCTTATCTTTACTTTTAAGCAAGTAAATATAATAATATCTACTACAATCATCAATGAACATAAATATATTTGTTATCCCTAATTGTTATTCCATTAAATTCACAAATGTTAACGTGCACTAATTTCAAAATTTTGGATTTTCAATCAATTGTATGGAAAGGTTTCCAAAGGTTGCTTCATTTCCACACATATTTTACCTTCGTGTTTTCTATCTATGATAATCTTATGGATAAGATTAAAATTTACCATTCATTTCATGAAATCAAAATTAACATGACCCAATTTTTCATGCAATACATAAGATGATTTAATATTCAATGCAATAGAGGAAGAAGAAGAAGATGCTTTAAAATTCATTTAAGAGTAAGTAAATATTCAACATGAATTTTAAACAAGTCCTATACATCACACAATAATTACCATAGAAACACACAATATTAAGTCATGTAATTATAATTTTATTACATTTACAATCTAACCTTAAATCCTCTCTACTAAAACTGAATCACTTAGGATACTCTCATAACTCCTTGAAAAGTTAGAAGCTTTCTCAAAAGAAACTTCAAATCCACACTTCCTTCACCCTTGACTTTAGCAGTCAAATGATTCCCTAAAGTCATGGTTCTGCCATAAATGACTAAACAAGATACCAACAAAGATTAATCAACACAAACATACACATTTTCTCTAATGTCTACAATCTAGTAACATAACATAAATAAAAGAACTTTAGGTTTAAGAGAAAGATATTCATCACTGACTATAAGTGTAGTTCTCACTATGTTTACCATAGCTCCTTCTATTGCCATAGGTTTCTAAACTTTCTTAGAGAGACATTCTCTAGCCTAATATCCAACCTAACTAGAAATCGAGCACAAATTGTTTTTGAATTTCTTCCATATCTTAGCTTTTGGTTTATACTTTACCTCTTTTCCCTTAGGATCGCTAAATTATTTATTTTTGACTGCCAAGTTCAATTTACGGGTGCTATCAATAAATATAACCAATTTCTAGCTTTTATGTTCTCCTTTTATTACTATGCCTATCATGAGATCATGAAGAATCGTATTATCATTTTTATGCTTAAGATTTAGATCAAAGCCCTCCCAAAATTTAGAGAACTTTTCAATAATAAAATAAACTTAATAAGAAGCTTCATATCTACTTCCCTAAGATCATGTCACAGAAACTGAAACTCATGCATATGTTTAGTCACATATTTGCCTCTATCATTTGATATTTCAAAACCTTAGCTACAAAATACTTATAAAGACTAAGGTCTTTAGTATTATATTTTCGATACAAGGTAGCTCACAGATCTTTCATTGTTGTGAAAAACGAAGAACTATCTATGTCGAGTAATACATTCGATAGTGTTGACAAAATACAACAATGACACAAAGTGTCTTTTCTTACACTCAATGATTTTATCCAAGCTTTTAAGGTCAGAAGTATTAGGTTAGAAACAATCGACTCAATAAAAATATGCAATCATAACACAGTTAACCATATTTTAATATGTTGTTTCCAATGTTTAAAATGGGGCCGGTAAACTTTTACAACATCAAAGTTATATCAACCTTAAGTTAGAGAGAAATTGATGAATACATATTAACTATGGATAATGATTTCTCTAAGAATGTTGGAAGAAACTGTTGGACTACATCCATATAGAGGTAACATGCAACACGTGGAATAAAACAAAATAAAATCCAACACCTTTTTTCTAAGATAAAATGATACACGAGCAAGAACAGACTCAGGTTGCCTTCTACCTCGCCTGAGTCCCTGTAGACGCGCGAAAATCCCCGCCTCTTCGCCTCTTTCGTGGCTTGGAGTGGATCTTATCGTGCGTCTAAGGCCTATGTATACAAATAGGGCGTGCCAGCTAGCTTACTTAAGCTAGCGAAGATATATTTAACACTGACTTCTAAACATGGCGACTATGAGCAAGTGAGCTCTTGTCGTCGCAGACCTTCTTACACCGATGCGCAAGGGTCAGTCTGTACGCTTTTGCAAAAATCGAGTTTTGGGGAGAAAGTCTACGAAACGGTTCGAGGTATCTTATTTCGGGTCTTTAAGATGCGATTGCATGTTTTTAGATCACGTGGATTTGCACGTGCCTAAGTCTTTTCTTTTATCCCTTTTTGGGTCGCCTAGTTTGTGTGTTATGAACACTCCACTACATGGGCGAATTCGAGCGGGGCTTGCTTCGATGCAATATGCGTCCTACCTCGTGGTATGGCGTAGATGCAATGCAAACTCACGCTACTCCAAAGGGAAAACCCGAAATGTAAAGACAATACTGAAGGGAAATAACAAAGGGAAACACCGAAGGGAAATAACCGAAGGGAAATAACCGAAGGGAAATAACCGAAGGGAAATAACCGAAGGGAGATATGTATATATCTTATGTATATGAGCCCTTACTCGGGTCTTGCAAATAAGAGCGAAGGCTCAATGTGGGTGCGTGCTTGAATTGAAAGACTTACACACACGACATGAAATTAAACCCAAATATAAATTGCAGTATGGCCTTGACTAAGGTCTTGGGAGTAAGAGCGAAGGCTCAATGTGTGTGAGAGTGCTTGAATTGAAGTACTACACACACGACATAAATGAAACCCAAATATAACTGCAATAAGGCCTTTACTAAGGTCTTGGGAGTAAGAGCGAAGGCTCAATGTGTGTGAGAGTGCTTGAATTGAAAGACTTACTCACACGACAAGAAATGAAACCCAAATAGTATAGGTCGGCCCTTACTTGGGTCTTTCAAATAAGAGCGAAAGCTCAATGTGTGTGAGAGTGCTTGAATTGAAAGACTTACTCACACGACAAGAAATGAAACCCAAATAGTATAGGTCGGCCCTTACTTGGGTCTTTCAAATAAGAGCGAAAGCTCAATGTGTGTGAGAGTGCTTGAATTGAAAGACAACGCACCCAACTTAAACAAAACCCTTCGAAAATGAAAGTATATATACACTTATATATTAGGGGCTGATTAGGCCCGTGTGTGTTCAAAATGGTGCACGACTAAGAGAGTGCACGTGTGTGGTTGTGCCAAGCCACGTTATTACAAGCGGGGGGAGACTATGCTCCGTTATTACAACCCCGTATCAAATTGAATTTCAAGCAAGTGTACGACTAAAGACCGAGTTTAGACACTTACGAGTAGCTGGTCCGTAGAGGTCTTGCTTGAGCGTGGCCTTGGCCTTGGGCTGCCAACGGGAGCTCCGCGAAGGTAGGTGATCAAGGGTGCTGGCCGGCTGCAAGTGGGGCGCGGGATAGACGCCTAAAAGGGGGCCGGTGACAAGTAGATGGCACCTCAAGGTAAAGGGGTTTAAATGGCTGAATGAGTGGGTTCTTAGGGTCACTAGGGGAGTTGGGAGTTTAGGGAAACTGGACCTAAAAGGTGAGCTAGTGGGAAGGCCAAATAGGACACCTAGGGGGGGTTGGCCGAATGGGAGATGGTGGCTAAGTAGTGGCCAGCAGCTTGGGTTACACTAGGTTCGGCTAGGTTTAGGTGGTGGCGGCGGCAAAGGGGTTGAGCTGAAGGGAGGATGGTCGGCTAAGAGTGGAGAGGTGGTAGAGAAGGGGGCTAGGTGAGGTGCAGGGTACTTACCGAATGGGGAGAAGCGGCGGATGAAGTGGGAGAGTGGCGGGCAGGTGGCTGTCGGCTGGTTCAGTTGGGGGAAGATGATGGCATCCGGCTGAGGGGTGGTGGTGGTGGATGGAAGAGGGAAGGTGGCGGAGCAGGTGGCGGCTGGTGGAGCAGCTGGAGCAGGCCAAGGTGGGGAGTTGTCCCGGCTGGGTGAGAGAAGGGAGAAGAAGAGGGCCCGGCTGGGTAAGGTAGAGTGGTTCCCACTTAGAAAACCCGCCCACAATGAGGGGGGTTTAAATAGGGGATGGGTAGGTCGGTTAGGGCTGGGCTGTGGGTAGTGGTTAGGTGGTTTAGGTAGGGTGGTATGTAGATAAGGTGGGCTGGATGGGGTTGGGCCAGATATTTTAAAACTAGGGGTTTGGGTAAATCGTGGGCTAAGGGTGGTTTAGGGGTTTAGGGCTAGGTTAGGTGGTTGGGTTTTAGGATGAGGTTTAGTGAGCTAGGTTAGGTGGTTTAGGCTAGGTTTAGGCTAGGATTAGGGAAATTAATCTAGGTTTAGGGAAGGATTAGGGGAGTGGGTTAGGTGATTAGGTTGGGATTAGGCTGGGATTAGGGAAGTGGGTTAGGTGATTAGGTTCAGATTAGGGGTGGATTAGGGGTTTAGGCTAGGTTTAGGCATTTTGGGCTAGGTTTAGGTGAAGGAGCTCCCTTAGCATGGCCCATAGACCTTGATCACCCCATGTTGGTGCAGCCCTAGGTTAGGTTTTAGCTAATTACAAGCTTAAACCCACTCAATTAGGCTAACCCACATGATTAACCCAAACTTGACACACAAGTCAAGCTTAATACAACACTCTTGATATTTTTCAACCCCACTCTCTCTCATGCCCAATATCCCACGTGAATTTCAAGTGGGCCCCACCTCCATTTATGAGAAGGTGATGTGGGCCATGGATATGGATATTGGATTGGATCTCTGGATCCAAATCCAAATCCAAGTCCACATATGGGTTTGGATTGGAATCTGGATATATATGGTCCAGATCCCATCCAAACTGAACTCTGACTCCTTCGAGCTGGGTTCGAAACGGACCATTCGTGCGGGGCCTGACAGTATCAGTACTCCGTCTGCGTTGGGTCTTCGCCAACATAGTCGTCCGCCTCCGTTTCTGCCTTCCGGAGATGACTTCAAATGCTATTTTGATAAGAACAGGGTCTTGGACGTTCGAGATCCTGGGGTGTGAATCAGATACAAGAGTTGCTGCGCCGGGCTTGACATGTGCTCCGGTTCCGGGCTCTTCTTGGCTCTCCTGGTCCTGTCTTGATCGGGCCAAGCCACTTCGGGGTTTCAAAACGTGTTTTAAAAGGGTTTTCAAAAGCCATATTATATGTTTTAGAAAGATAAAGTTTAAAACATATGTACAGGGTTGTTTGGAAGGCTCTTGGGTTTCCAAACTCAAAATGGCCCTTTGGGGCTGCTTGTATAAAACCAGATTCGTTTAAGAAATTCGTGGGATTTCGGGGTGTTTACAGATGCCTCTCTTTGGCCTTGTCCAAATAGATTTGGATAAGGGCAAAGATGACAAACACCCCTTTTAATGTCTCCCTAGATCTAGCCACGAAGAATATGGGATCGTCCCATTTTAGCAAAAATCCCAATTTTACAAACTCTGGTAGGAGGAGAAATCACGCCAAAGGGTTCACTTATGGAATCTGGTCCTAAATGGGATCATGTTCATGCAAGTACCATGCGTGGAATGCAGATGACATGGGTGTGGTGCCAAGAGTGGCGACCTCCCAGAGACCAGGTGTGGTCGAACTCTAGAGACTTACAAGGTCTCTTGCTCCAAGTGAGCAAATCCTATGCTGTTCGATGTTCGGTTTTCAAGACTTATTTACAAAACTATTTACAAAAGGGACAACTGTCTTGAGTCTCGATCCTAAGGATCTCGAGCTCTTCATGCTTGCCCTTGTTTGAGTCTTAACACTCGCTTATCTAGCGGAGGTTTTGTAAGAAAACAAGCTTCATTTCAAATTCCTACGCCTTACTTGAAACGTCGAATTCTCAAACAAGATGAAATTCAAGTAAGTAAATCCTATTTTTACTTTAGGATTCCTCAAAATGAACCATGCTTTTGCTTGGGATAAGCTAGGGATGGGAAAGAGATACCACGGTCCCTTCTGAAGCGTCCCGTGGTTTAAGGCATAGAAGGCGGAAAACTGCTCTTTTTGAGCTTTTTGGCCTCTTTTCCTTTTTTTTCATAGAGGGTCTCCCTTTGGGAGTATTTTTTCTTTAATCCCTCTTTTTCATAAGAGAATCGATTTTTCTTTTTGAAGTCTGGTTTCTTTCTTTTGGAAAGAGACTTTCAATGGGAAATTCCCTTTTGGTTTGGGTCTTTGTTTTCCTTTTGGAAGGAGAAGAGAAGAGGGGAGGACTTATCCCTTACCGAATGGGGAGAAGCGGCGGATGAAGTGGGAGAGTGGCGGGCAGGTGGCTGTCGGCTGGTTCGGTTGGGGGAAGATGATGGCATCCGGCTGAGGGGTGGTGGTGGTGGATGGAAGAGGGAAGGTGGCGGAGCAGGTGGCGGCTGGTGGAGCAGCTGGAGCAGGCCAAGGTGGGGAGTTGTCCCGGCTGGGTGAGAGAAGGGAGAAGGAGAGGGCCCGGCTGGGTGAGGTAGAGTGGTTCCCACTTAGAAAACCCGCCCACAATGAGGGGGGTTTAAATAGGGGATGGGTAGGTCGGTTAGGGCTGGGCTGTGGGTAGTGGTTAGGTGGTTTAGGTAGGGTGGTATGTAGATAAGGTGGGCTGGATGGGGTTGGGCCAGATATTTTAAAACTAGGGGTTTGGGTAAATCGTGGGCTAAGGGTGGTTTAGGGGTTTAGGGCTAGGTTAGGTGGTTGGGTTTTAGGGTGAGGTTTAGTGAGCTAGGTTAGGTGGTTTAGGCTAGGATTAGGGAAATTAATCTAGGTTTAGGGAAGGATTAGGGGAGTGGGTTAGGTGATTAGGTTGGGATTAGGCCGGGATTAGGGAAGTGGGTTAGGTGATTAGGTTCAGATTAGGGGTGGATTAGGGGTTTAGGCTAGGTTTAGGCATTTTGGGCTAGGTTTAGGTGAAGGAGCTCCCTTAGCATGGCCCATAGACCTTGATCACCCCATGTTGATGCAGCCCTAGGTTAGGTTTTAGCTAATTACAAGCTTAAACCCACTCAATTAGGCTAACCCACATGATTAACCCAAACTTGACACACAAGTCAAGCTTAATACAACACTCTTGATATTTTTCAACCCCACTCTCTCTCATGCCCAATATCCCACGTGAATTTCAAGTGGGCCCCACCTCCATTTATGAGAAGGTGATGTGGGCCATGGATATGGATATTGGATTGGATCTCTGGATCCAAATCCAAATCCAAGTCCACATATGGGTTTGGATTGGAATTTGGATATATATGGTCTAGATCCCATCCAAACTGAACTCTGACTCCTTCGAGCTGGGTTCGAAACGGACGATTCGTGCGGGGCCTGACAGTATCAGTACTCCGTCTGCGTTGGGTCTTCGCCAACATAGTCGTCCGCCTCCGTTTCTGCCTTCCGGAGATGACTTCAAATGCTATTTTGATAAGAACAGGGTCTTGGACGTTCGAGATCCTGGGGTGTGAATCAGATACAAGAGTTGCTGCGCCGGGCTTGACATGTGCTCCGGTTCCGGGCTCTTCTTGGCTCTCCTGGTCCTGTCTTGATCGGGCCAAGCCACTTCGGGGTTTCAAAACGTGTTTTAAAAGGGTTTTCAAAAGCCATATTATATGTTTTAGAAAGATAAAGTTTAAAACATATGTACAGGGTTGTTTGGAAGACTCCTGGGTTTCCAAACTCAAAATGGCCCTTTGGGGCTGCTTGTATAAAACCAGATTCGTTTAAGAAATTCGTGGGATTTCGGGGTGTTTACAGTCCCCTAGCTGGATGGAGAGCATGGGTAGTCACTGCAAAACGATGCAGGAGAGTAGGAGAATGACCACGCGAGAGGGAGAGCACAGAAATATCTTTTCATAACTAATGATTAGGGAGACCTAATAAGGTTTTATAATAAAAAACAAGGACCAAAGATTTGCTCCAAAAGGTGTGTCTCCTTGTGTCCATCTCTTAAAAACTCAATGTCTTTTCATGAAGAGATAGATCTATTTGACCATTAGATAAAAAAAAATTGTGTAAAAAGAATACTAAATACAACTCCCGAACCCAAATGAGCTCAGCCGAACACATGTATGCATGTGTTTGGTCATTAATGTCCTCCCCAAACTCCTTGAACTAAGTTTTATGAGCTACCCTCTATATAAAGGACAAGATTTTTTCAACCATCAATATGGTATTAAAGCATGTCCAATGGTATTCACATGCACAAATTCCTCACTGAGATGTGACTTCTAGACTTTCACATTTATCAAAGCTATATCAAATAAATATTTAAAAATACTTAAAAATAACTAAATACTATTAATGGCACATAGACTTAATTAGGCCCATTAATTAGTCATTAAGTCCAACATATGTAAGGGATCAAAGGGGAGGAAATGGGAGCGCATTTTGCTGATCAGAAAAGAAGAAAAAAAAGCTCTTTAAGACTAGTCGACTTCAACCTGTTGACAGTTATTTTGCTGACTTCATAGGGTGGACCAACTCGTGTTGTAGGGACCCGGGAGGAGCTTTAAAGTAAGTGACTCATCCCGTTAAAGTTGGTCGGATTCCAATTCTTGGGTCTGAATGGAAGCCCACCAAATACCGGCGCAGTCGAGGGTCAGATCGTTCCCACGCTACAAAGACCCAGCTGACTTAACCGCTCACCAAAACCAGACAAGACATGAAACCTCGGGTTAACACGAATAAAAAAGTTCATGTTCTTACACACCACCATGGACATGACCATGAAAATTTCTTGCTGACTCGTCCATCCGAAGTAACATGCATAAAAGAAAATGGATAGAGTAGTTGAACCTTAATCCCAGTTTTTTGGTTGCTGACTCGTCTAGTCGGCAGAAGATTCTAACACGAACACAGAATGAGAGTAGTTGAAACTTAATACCAGTTGACCTTTAATTTAAATATTGACAGCGGAATCATCTAACTTATCCAGATTCACATGCAAATGTGAGCGAAGAACCCCTCACCTCGTGTTTGAATGACTTCTGAATGCCTGTTAACACAGATTAGGTATGAGGTTGGATACCTAGATCGGAAACTGAGATCCGAATAACATAGTAGTTAGAATTGAGAATCTTAGCGGTCATTCGGTTCTCTTAATTCAGATATGGATTCAGCTATTGAAGCTTTTTAAGAAGTTAGTATCCGATTCAGTAAATTTTGAATCAGACTCTTGAAAGCCAAATCCACTCGAGCATATCACTTTCAGTTGCACGTAGCGGAATTGCTATTATAATGGCTCTTTTATTTTCTCCATGTTAAAAAAACACAAGTGTCTAGTCCTTTACTTCATCAGAGTGCACATTTTCATTTCGGAGTGGTAGACCTACCGCTGCGAAGACTATGATGTTCTCCTTTTTCGGCATAGGTAGAATGAAGAAGAACAAAATACAAAAAGGATGATCCATAGAGAACATCATATAGAGGATTTCCCAAGGTAGAAAACACAAAATAATACTAACAGAATGTCAAATGGTTTCCATCCACCATGTATATGACAACGCAATATTTTCGTGATCAGGCAAAGCATGACAAATCTCGAAAGGAATACTTTACCTCTGAGAATACAACATTCTCACATGAGTAATTTACTCGAAAACCCTTGGTTCACTTATAGACCGAATAGATTTTTGTGCAAGTAGAGATAGATAATCATATGGATAGATCCACGTTTATGCATCTATACTTTTAACTTTTATTTCAATGGGTTAAGACCAATACAAGCCACAGCTGTAGTAAAGGACAATCTACAAGGGTAAGAAAATAAATCAACTTGCACAAAGAAAACAATTAAAAAGCATGTCTGAAAATGAAAAGGAGAGAGAAAAAGGAGGTGGCGGATTGGAAGGTTCCACACGTCACCTAATATAATACGTTTTTATCTTATTTTGCTTCTTTTTACCTTTTTCATGGTAAGGTTAGTGATTTGCATTCACGGGTAGGTCCGAAACAAACAAAGGGTGATGAATGTAATAAAGGAAAATCAGGACGGGTCAAAGTCCGCCCCCCCCCCCCTCTCTCTCTCTCTCTCTCGTGCATCAGATGTTGATCACCGGTGGTGGACGAAAGGTGGGATTTTTTGGAGTTGTTAGGGTTTTTGGGAGTCTGTAGATGTAAGGGTTTGTCTTTAGGCAAGTTGGCGATGATTCGTTTGTTAGTCCTCTTAGTACTGAATGCATCAGTGCTAAAGTGGATATTTGTGTGTCCGAGATAGAACGTTCTGCTGCGGGTGGGCTCCTTGTTTCTGCTTTGTGTCCGTTTGATTGCTTTGTCCGAACAATCTTTGATGGGGGTGTTTGCATCTGATTGAATTTTGTGGGTGTTGGTGAAGGGTGTGATTTCTTTGGGTCCTTTTTGGGATTTGGGTTCTCACTGGAGAGTTTAGGGTCTTAAAGATTGGACTTTTTTTTGTTGATTTCTTAGTTGGTTTTCCTTGTTAGGACTTGAGGTCTGTTTGGTAGATTTGTGCGGGACTGGTTTTCTGATGATTGTGTCTTTCTGAGGGTGTTTTGGTGATTATGTGAGACGGTGTTGATGGCATGATGGACGATTAGGAGGTATGTGCTGAAGATGGTCAAAACGACGATCCAGGAATGCAGAGTTTCGTTCCTTCTCACGGTGTGGCGTATTCACTGTAATTGTCCTGCAAACCCACCTTCTTAGCTTTTCCTTTTAGTTCCTTTTCCTGAGGAAAAAGAATCGTGCTTTGTTTTTAGGTTAATGTTGGTTTACTACTGCCCATCCTTGCAATCGCATGGTGGATCATGCTTAGCTTGTAAGAACCACAAACCTTATAGTTATCTGAACTAAAAAGTAGAAGCAGTTTGGAGGGAATTTTCCCCCCATGTAGTTTCTGAACCGATCGTCTCTCTCCATCTTGAATGGGTTTGTTTCATGCTATGGTAGCTGATTGAGACAAACTTCTTGTCTTATAGAACAATTTAGCAAGTACATTTGTGTTGAACTTTTCAACTACATAAAAATTTTAGCAGGTAAGTGGTTTTGCTTGCACTTACATGCACGCTTTATTTTTCTTGTACATGATACATCTAGTTTTGGCTAATTTATTTTTGCTGCATTTGCCAGTGGTGCAGAGGGGAACCGTATCCTTTCTACAGCTCCGGACGTTCTTACCCCAGAACAATCTACGAGGTTTGATCCTGAGGATGTAGCTAACTTAACTAGGGGTATGGCATTAGAATCCTACTTTTATCTATCTTTCTAGTTAAGTTTTCGGGTACGTGATTTTGAGTTAAATATTTGGAACGAAGTGAAAATTAAATAGTACCATGAAAGAAGCATGAAATGAGGTTATGTACATTGTTCTCTATTTCTTCTGAGGCTGCCAAAAATTGGTTTATTGAGATATCTTGGGCCCACGGTTCCTTCAACGTTATACTTTCTTTCGGTTACAACGGGAGGCTGAAGCGAGACTCTTGAGGAATTGAACTCATACCCTCATCTGGTGGAGTCGGGAGCCCTGCCAGATGGGCTGACTCCCTGAATGCATTCTTCAAATTTGTACTTTATAGGTAAATAAAACACCATGGAGTGTGTGTGTCCCACAAAAACAAAAAGATTTTTATGTAAACAATGTAAATGTTCGACAACTTACATTCTCTGATGAGGTTATGTACACACCAGCCTGACGCAAGCATGAGGGCAAGATACAAAAATGGGGAATTGGTTGATGGTGTATTAGACATCTCTCTATGATTCGTGTTGGAGGGTTTCTGTCTTTGTGTTTTGTCATGCATGGTTTTATTGTGTAGTATTCACTCAAAATAAACAGAAAATGGTTTTCTTAGAATCTGACTGGCATTGTTTTATTTTCCTTTCTTGATGTCTCTTCTGCAGACCGTGATTTTAATCCAAAATCAAGCAGCCCTAGTATTACATCTGATTCTTACCAATTCGGACACTCGAACAAGGTCTGGAAGATCATTTCCTTGAAAGCAGATATGCTTCAATTTGCACCCTATATTTCCTACTTCTCTGGAATGCTCATATGACCTTTCCCAACTTTGTGTTGATGAAAACAGACATCTGCTTCAACCAACACTCATTCAACAACTGCTGCTGGACCTCAACATTTAGCTGCACAAAGAGGACGTCAAGCTAGTCTTGGTTCTGTATCTAGTGCACGACTGGAAAATTGGGGAGAATCCACAATGGCAGATACTAGCCCTCGAACTGATACATCTACTGATGTTGATCCAGATGAGAAGAATCAACTGGTGATCTTTCGGTATCCTTTGTCTTTTATCTTAATGTGATCAAAATGTTCCTTGTGCTTCTATAATCTTGTTGATGTAAGTTCTACTGGGAAGAATTTTCGTTTTAGAAATACTGTCCATGATGAGAAGAATCTGAAGTTGGTGTTACCATATTAACTTTCTTGTTGTAGTGTGATCTAGATATTCTTTGGTTAGCATTCTGTATAGTTTTGAGTTGTAGTGGTAAGCCTTTTGTCAACAAATTAAATCTGAGGGCATGAGTTGCCTTCATCTATAGTGTTTTTAGCATTTACCTGGTTTCATGGTTTGGAACAGAACAACTGTCTTTTTTTATCAATTGTGCAGAATGATGGTTCAGTGCTTCACCTTTGTGGGTAGTATGTAGTAAAGAACTGCTGCCCGATGTCATCATCTTTAATAATTTATGCATGTTGAGCTGCCCAGTAGTTTCAAGTCTGTCATATACATTTAAGGTGGTAGTACTGACTACTGATCGCTAGTTGTATATACTTATGAAAAGCTTTGATTTCATGATCTATGAAAATTTATTGAGAAATACCCATATTATTAATTGTACGTTTTATATAACCGATCAAGTTAGAGAAAGTTTGGTACAAGTAAAATCTGTGTTCACCTAATGCTTTTGTATCTTATGTGATGCACATATGATTCAGAAGAAGCACCAACGCTTGTTGGTTGACCTGTTAATGATGTCACTAGGATGAATGCTCCGGTTATCTTCTCCACAGAAGGATCCTACTAGTGTTAGTAAAAAGTTGTATCATCAGGGATATGTTAAGGAGATACCTAGGTAATATTAACCGGGACCCTTGTAGTGGTGAAGTCATGTATGTATCCTCCAACACTTGCTGCATCATGAAGGAAATAGTTGCGTTTAAGTTAGTGCTTCAAGAGATGATTTTTTCAGTCATTCTTTATTTTCTCATCCTCATTATGTGGTATTTTCATTTCTTGAAACAGTTTGATGCTGGACAATTGGGAGCCCTTGGACCTTCTGATTCCAGTGACAGATCGAAGGAAAAAAATTTGGACCAAAAGGTCATTCTTGTGACTCTTGCGATTGTTGTCCAACTGGTTATTTTTGCTGTCTTCGACATTTTTCAGATTTACAATCTGCATTAGTTCTGCAGACCCTTCGTAGGCTTGCTCAAAATCGTGAGGCTGCAAGAAAAAGCCGCTTGAGGAAAAAGGTGACTGTCTAACCACTTATGACTTGCTGTTGTTACAGGAGTTGCTGGCGGATTAACCTCATTTTTTGTGCAGTTAGTGTCTTGGACATGCTTTCCTTTATTTGCTAAGATGTTGAGCCATTATTTTTAGTTGTCAATAGCTGTTCAGAGTTGTGCAACATGGTTAATTTGAGCTCTTTCTCATACATAAAATCATCTTATGTCAACTTTCCCCACCATCCATCACGGCAAATCAGTAGAGGTTAACTTATGTGTCCATAAAGTTGTTAGGCTGAAGGCTTGGTCAGAATTAATAATTTGAAGTTTCATGAACTCTGATATTGGATCATTGATCTGAAAAGATGTGTTGCTTATCCCCCTGCTAAAAGAAAAGGTAAAGGCATCTTAGAGTTATACGTTGTTCACTATTTTCTTGTTCCTTGTGTTTTCATTCTTATTGCCAGTTTGGCAGCCATTTCTCTGGAGTTTTTGTAGCCCTACTGGTTGGACATAATCTTTGATTCTTTCCACCATGTGCTGGCTGAGTAAAAATGCGCTATATTTCTGTCAAAATCTAAACGAGAAAAAGAAGTCACAATCCATTTTCTTGTTGCTGTTG
The DNA here is from genome assembly GCA_036023115.1 of Brasenia schreberi. Classification (NCBI taxonomy): domain Eukaryota; kingdom Viridiplantae; phylum Streptophyta; class Magnoliopsida; order Nymphaeales; family Cabombaceae; genus Brasenia; species Brasenia schreberi. Next base: position 2,020,164 of record JAYKKT010000016.1, read on the forward strand.
TGCTGCTTCTGTTGCATTCATCAACTGCCATAGCGTAGGCTTGTAAGATGATATATAATTGGACTGCTGATGGTTGTTCTTTCCATGAAGGCTTATGTTCAACAACTGGAAAGCAGCCGGCTGAAGCTTACACAGCTTGAGCAGGAACTTCAAAAGGCTCGACAACAGGTAAAGGTTTACTTTCCCGGCTTTTATGTACAAACTTGTCATTGTGTTGTACACGTTGGACCACCATTACTGGAAAACCAACTCCAGTTTGATGTGGTTTAGTCTTGTTTCTTGAGGAGTAGTTATGACAATGTAGCAATGAGTGATTTTAGTTTTTTGTTTGCTAATGTCTTTTGTTATTTCCAAGTTCCAAGTCTATTTTCAAACTGATCTCAGGCACTTCTCCGTGTAGCTGTAACGTTTCCGGTATTGTTAGGTTTTCAGGCTTCTGACTCTATTTTTTTTTGCATCTGAACATTCTTTTTACATGTCGTAGGGTATATTTATTTCGAGCTCAGGCGATCAGAGCCATTCAATGAGTGGAAATGGTACTGCTGCATTCTGATTTCTTTGCCTTCTACCAGTAGCTCAAGTGGTCTGCGTGTAAAACTTTTATGGGATTGTACTTTTGTATGTGAGAGCAGCAACCACAAATTTGACTTCATTTCTGGAGCTTTACAAGCTTCTCCTTGAAATGTTCTTTCTGCATTGTTTTTTCCAAAATTATTCATTTGTTTGTGTAGTGAGATGGGATTGACCTGATTTCTGGTCTCATTATCTGCACGAACATATATACTTATGGATCGTGTGTTGTACAGGTGCCTTGGCTTTTGACCTTGAATACACCCGATGGTTGGAAGAGCATAATCGCCAGATCAATGAACTAAGGGGTGCTGTAAACTCACACGCGAGTGATACTGAGCTTCGGATCATTGTTGATGGTGTGATGGCTCATTATGATGAGATTTTCAAGCTTAAGGGCAATGCTGCTAAAGCTGATGTCTTTCATGTGCTATCAGGCATGTGGAAGACTCCGGCAGAGAGGTGCTTCCTTTGGATTGGTGGATTCCGTTCATCGGAACTTCTCAAGGTTATTAACTGAGGCCTTTCTGAATCTTACAGTAACATGATACAAATAGTTTACAAGATGGCCAATAAACCGTTTTTGGCAAACGAAGGTTCCGAAGTTCCGAGATTTCCTTGTAATGGAGACTGACACCCATTGATGAATTAAAACTGATTAATCTGAGTTAGTATCTCTAATAATAGTTCACTAGCTTCAACTGCAGCCTGTTCCTGAAGCTTGTAGAGAACTTCGTGAAATTGAACAAATTTCTATATGAGGTTCCAGATGCACCTCTGGTAAGTAAGTGTGAAAAACTAGACATGAAAACCTTACAAGAGGGAGAGGAAGAAGGAAACAATAAAACATGATTTGACACATTTTTATGGTTAAATGCTATTTTGGCACTAAATCAATCTCTATGGTGTCAATTATCCATGTAGATGACCCCAATTAGTGTGGGACAGCACATGGTTGTTGTTGTTCTATAGGGGGTTCCAATCTTTTCAACGTGTTGATGCAGCCCACCAACATTCCTTAGCTTCTCTTTCCTTTCCTTTCATTCCTTTCCGTTTTTTTTCTTTTTGTGCATGTATAGCCTGACATTGCACCCTTTAAGAGGGAGAGGAGGCCTTTAAGGTGATGGGAGGAAGCAATAAACTATGATCTTACTCTGTGGTAGTTAAATGCTAATATGACACAAAATGAGCTCAACGCCAACTAAGAATCCATCTATCAGATCCCACTTAGTGTGGGAAAAAGCTTGGTTTTGGTTTTGGCATGATTATGATGCTTTTTCCCGTTGGATTCCAGCTATTAGTGCCACACTTGGAGCCCCTCACAGAGCAGCAGTTGATGGGTATCTGCAACCTACAACAATCATCTCAACAAGCAGAAGATGCATTATCCCAAGGCATGGAAGCTCTGCAACAATCACTTGCTGAGACACTGGCATCTGGTTCCCTCGGCCCACCTGGTTCATCAGGCAATGTTGCCAACTATATGGGGCAAATGGCTGCTGCCATGGGAAAACTGGGGACGCTTGAGAATTTCCTCCGGCAGGTACACTTATTTACTTAGTGAAAATGGTTGCTAAATTTCTGATATTGATAATGTCATGCTATGTACGTTATAATCCATTTTAAGTTTGAAACCAAAATGTATATTTTGTCTCCATGCTGTATATAATTTTCAGGGAAGATCTGTCTCTTTTCTGCGTTCAAATGCTGTTTGCCTTCATGCAAGTTAAGCTTCATACTTGACACTTTCTAAACTAACTTATTTTCGCTGCTATTTTTCCAATAAAGAAAATGGAGAATGTAAAATTTGGAATTCATGAGCATTTGAGCCCATACCATTTTTTTACTATAGGTGTTGCATTTCTTCTCGTTGAGTGATTGCTCCCAACTCTGGTGATCAAGCATGTAGTTAGATCCTGAACTCCAAGCTTCTTGAGTGAGCGAGGGTATTGAAACTCAGACCTCCTTCATGCCGTTCATATCCCTGTCATGTTAGCAATGCTTCGAGCTTGAATTTTGCTCGTCTGTAGCTCAAGTCAGTTGAATTGTATATTTTTTGATTTTTTCTCAAGTTCAACTTGGAGAAATTGCCTTTGAGAGAATTATGAGGCCAGGACTCTCAGCCCTAGGTCCTCTCCTGGAAGTCGTTTTTTGCAGCTGGCCTGCACCCATGGGAATCAAAGAAACCCCAAGGGCCGCTTAGCAGCCAGGGTTCTTGACAACTACACCAACCCACCTTAGGACCCAGCTGGTTGGGGCTTGAGTATGAATTCATGAATCAATCTGGTGCCATGTTTAGTCGGGCCCATCTCTAATGATAGGTGTCGTGCTAGACATTCTCTATTGAAGCATCACAGACCTGGTTGATGAGTGTTCTTTTAAACAACTAATTCATTGTCTTTCTGTATTTGGCATTAACTGTAGCATTTCGCTGTTTTATTGCTAGGCTGACCATCTCCGACAGCAAACATTGCAACAGATGCACAGGATACTAACTACCCGTCAAGCTGCACGAGCACTGCTTGCTATCAGTGATTATTTCTCACGGCTGCGTGCACTCAGTTCATTGTGGTTAGCACGCCCAAGGGAGTAAGTGGCAGATTCCTATTTATTTCTGCCAAGAGGGCTGAGAAGCGATTCTGTGGTGCAGTGAATCCTAACGTGCAGTCTTCATTGATCCATTAGCGGTTGGTGGAGAAGATGATTTGGCCAGCTTTACTAATATGAGGTTTGCAGGTTCTTATCACTCACACATCAGTTTCATTCTTATTCGGGAAGAGGCTTCAAAGTACCGTGAAATCTTTGTACCAGGAATCGGTGTTAAATGTAATTGTAACATGGCTTGTGGAACTCTCAGTTTACCCTATGTGATTACTTCAATGCTGGAAAACCATATGCCTATACATAATATAGAGTATGCTACATGGAGAGAGAGAGCATTATTTGCTTGACATAATAGAGTATGCTACATGGAGAGAGCATTATTTGCTTGCATACAAATGTGGTTGGAAAACAAGCCAATTGCTACCTACATGAAAACCAAATCTTTCCACAAACTGACTGGGTTCCGCTACATGGATTTCAAGGCTCCACTCGATCTATGTTCTTTTACACCTTTAAGTATAACTCGAATATTGTTTCCTTCACTTATCTAAATGTTCGAACTATTCTAAATCTGTATTCCACCATTTGATCTTTCGTGTCAGCGTGATTGGATTCAAGGATCTTACTTGAAGCTAGTTTATACTTTCATGATCAAGTGATGCACATCCTCGGACATCCTTTCTGCATTTGTTGGTCGTCGACCGCTTAACGCTCAGCATGAGTCATATCTAGCATGTATTTGCTGCATTAGAATCATAGCGGAACAATGTATAGTCGCAGTACTTCTGAGTGCCTCATCAGAATAAGGAGACTAGTCAGATTCTCTTCTACCTATTGGCAAATCCGAACATTTCTAATGGTGGTGCGAAACCTATGCTCAAGCATAAAGCGCACGATTATTCTACAGGCTCCTATTATAGATCACAGATTATCCCGTGTTTTTCTTTTCTATGTTTTTGGGTAGTATTTTCCTGAATATGGGTGGGGCTAATAGCATGCCATCCCTTGGGAGAAACTTTTTAGTTTTCCAGATTTTGGGTGGAACGACGCCCTACCTTATCCTTACCTCAATATAGATCGAGCCACTACGCTACTGATACGATTGTTTTTCATATCAAGGTTATTATAGAGTAGGCAGCATTAATGCTAGGTTGAGGAGCTGACCAGTAGGTTCTAAAAACCGGTCGATTGATCCTGCCTAGAAGAGTAAAGGGAAGAATATTTTTCGTTTAAGCGGATGCATTTTCTACCAGTTTTCAGGTTGCCAAGGCATGGAAAGCAACCAATGAACAAAGCTAGTGTGAGATTTTTGATCTTCAACCGTGTTCCTCAAGCCATTTTGATCCTCAACCGTTCTTGCGACGGGGACCAGAAATTGCCCCCCTATCCCAACCTTGTGTTCCCCATGGGTTCCCATAGAGACCCACCTCCGTTTTCCTCCATGGGTTTGCTGAAGATTTCAATGAAGAGTAGCCATATCATATCCACGCATTTCTAAATATAAAAACTAGGAAGATCTTTCTAAAACTAATTTCAACGTGAATTTATTGAAGATAAGACAAAGGACAAATGCTCAAAGATAACTTGATACATTCACCAAAACTTTACTGTTTACACTGTAGAGTTTGATACATTCACCAAAACTCAAAAAGCTTTACCGTTTGCAGAGCAACGAAGGAAATGAAAACAAGTCAATAATGATAACATGGGTCACAATTATCTCAAGAAGCTTTACTGTTTACACCGTAGAGTTTCATACGTTCACCAAAACCAATCAGGAAATTCAGCCTCCCTAACTCGATATGCACCAACTAGTTACCACAAGGTAGTAGGAACACAGAACCATGTATTAGCAGAAAACGTTGAGTTTCAGATGAACCATAGCACTCCATTAAGATTCCATGTCGATTAGCTTACACAACGAAACCATACCTGACCTTTTGAATCCCTCAACTTGTGCTCTCCATTCTCAAGATTCAATATCTGTAACACATCCATAGTATCCATAGTTTCATTAAAGCCTTTCAGAAACAAATAGAATAGAAATTATGCAGTAATAATGTGAATGGTGCATAATTAATCATGTTTAAAACCATTCGCGCGTCAATACATAACTAGACAAGACTAACAATAAATTAAACAAATGAAGAAGATGATCAAATTGGTACCTAGTAGGGATAAAAGATTAGACACCTAGTGGCAGAAAAATACTCTAAGATCAGCTTAAACATAAATAGTCCAATGTAACACATCTGGTGGATATGGTAATCCCGTCCAAGTGAGTCACTCTTCAATCTGAAAAGGACTCGGCCTTGAAAGAGAATCTGAATCAAGTGTTAACATGATTATCCGGTCATGTCCATGGATGTCTGCTTATTCAAACATGCACAAGAAGGGGCATGAATGTCGACAAAATTTTTAAATCATGCAGGAAACTTCGACAGGTTCAAACAAAGAGTCACCTATAAAGGAAGTTAGGTGCTAGTTAATTTTCCATCTGTACACAGATTTGACACTAAAATCTGATCGAAAGAACAACTTATAACTCCAATTAGTAAGAGGGACATACAGGCATGATACATCAGCAGCTGGCCGATCAAGCACATCCAAAACTATGGTGATCTAACAATTCAAGCATTGAATAACGATTTGTTCCACATCGAATCGTTTCTAGTTAAGGCTGTTTGTGTGAAACTTTTATAATACCTGTCAAAAGAAGACAAGTGGATACTTAGCTGGTTCAACACGAGGTCGCCATGGAAAGTCACCTGTCTTAGGATTACTCTTGTCAAAGGGTGGTACAAGACTACTAAAGAAATCAAATATTTCTCATATACTAAAGATCACGACTACCAAAGAAAAGCTCAACCAATAAAAAAACCTTAGAAACAAATTACTAAAGTTGAAGAGAAAACTTAAGAGTTACAGTAAGAATTAGCAATATACAAGGTTATATTCATCCTGGTTTTGAAATGCAAGCATGAGTAACTGAAATGTTTTTTTCAATAGATTGAAAAAGTGCATCCCAATTGACTGAAAAAGTTTTCTTCACTTTTGACTTCTGGAATTTTCTGCAACCTATAGCAAAATAACACTAAAGTAAAGATGAGAATTAAAATCGTCCATAATAAGAGTACAATATTTTTGAACCTGAGTGATAGGTGACTGCGAATTGTTTCCATCATCATCATCATCTTCCTCGTTGCCAATGCATGTAGGCATATAATGATGCATCTGTAAAGGTTCACCTCTACATATATGTGTAAAACAATATATTTATAATAACTAAAATACCTAAAAATTTCAAAGTGAAAGAATTATTCATATTAAACTGTCAATACCTTTAATATCTGCCCACAACCAATTATGAGCATACTTCAAGGCTTCTAATATTTTTGGATGAAGTCTACTTGGATAAGGATTAATGTACCTCTTGCTTGTACTAAAGATAGACTCAGATGCTACAATAGAAACAAGAATAGAAAGAACATCTCTTGCTAAGCATTGTAATATGGAAAATTTGACACAGTTTGTCCTCCACCAACCAAATATATCAAAATTGGATGTTGTAGGGAGATCACCCTCATCCAACTAATGATGAAACATTGATTTGACATCATCATGATTAGTGTTCATTTTAACAAAAAATCATAATCTCTAAATATATCAATCTCTTCAATCGCTTGATAAAATAATTTCAACTTTTCGCTTATCTACTTCACTATCCCTATTCATCATCGCTTATAAAAATCTTATATTGTGAATCACATATCATCAAATGAGCAAAAACATCATTACATTTGATAGCAATTTGAAGCATCAAATAAGTGGAATTCTAGCTAGCTTGAAATCAAGTGACATTTTTTGTGTAAACAAAATTATGTAAGACTAATATGGCTAGGATCAAGAATAAAAAACTGATGCTATCCAAAATTTGAAATGTGAGATCTATGACTATAAAATGCTATGAAGATAAAAAATTAATGCAAATACTCAAGATTCTAATCGATGGGATCTAGCCTTAATGAAAGATGCAAAAGACATAAGAAAAATAAGTATGGTTACTAATTTTATCTAGGCTGGAATTAAACTAGAAAATTTGTTAGAGGTTAAGGGGGTCATCTTATGGCTATGCTAAGATGGAAGAGAGGAGGGTCTTACAACTATTTTGTGAGGCTAAAAAAATAAGAGGTAGGATGAGTGAGCTTTCTAATAAAAAAAATCAAACTCACAAGTTTGGTGGCCCCTTTGCTGATTTTCAATTTTTTGGATGACCTCTCTTGAAGGATATAAACTATTAAGCCTTAGGAACTTGTCTTGGATATTTAGAACTTGAAGGCAATCAACTTTCTTGATGGAGCTCCCTTAGACGACATGCACATATATCAAGTACACAAAAGAAAAGAGAAAGAAGGGGGCGACTTGCTTTATTGCTACCTTGCCTTGGATGAAAAAGACATGGATACAATGGGAGGCCAATGGACTTATTTATAGGCAAAATCTCTACAAATCTAAAAAGATAGCACTTTAAAGCTTTAAAATACATTTTTCTTTGTTTTTAAAACCATATGTGAATAAGTGGACTCCATTTTGGCTTGAAGACATAGTTGGTTTAGCTAACTTCTATGTGGCTTGGAGGATCCTTGGGTGACTCAATTTAGCTTGGAGGCTTGACATGGCTTGGATGGCTTCTCAGAGTGGCTTGATTATAATTTGAGTGCTTGTCTTGACTTTAAACCTTGATGAAGCTTCATAATTATTAGCTTTGAAACATTAAAGTAAAACAACCCATTGTGACTTGATATGGAGCTTATTCCAATGAGATAAGTTGAGTCATGGTTAAGGTAGGCTTGGTTTGGCTCCAAATTAATTTTTTAATATAATGTTAACCATAGACATGAGTCAACTAGAACAAATGTGAGTTCAATGAGCATGAGTCACCTAGGCTAGGTTCAAATGAGATTTAAGCTTAATTTGTGACTTTATATGGAGCTTATTCTAATGAGATAAGTTGAGTCATGGTTAAGGTAAGGCTTGGTTTGGCTCCAAATTAATTTTTTAATATAATGTTAACCATAGACATGAGTCAACTAGAACAAATGTGAGTTCAATGAGCATGAGTCACCTAGGCTAGGTTCAAATGAGATTTAAGCTTAATTGAATTAAGGCTTGAGCCATGTACATAAATGTATATTAAGCTCTTTGAATTAATGATCTCTTTTGTCTTGTTTTTTGAAAATAAATATAAATGTAAAGCTTTATGTATTCAATAATACTCAAAATATAAAGCATTAATGTAAAATTATCCTCTAATACATATATATATATATATATATATATATATATATATATATATATATATATATATATATATACATTGAAGACCTCACTTTTACAAATGGAGCCTCATTTGGTGTCCTAAATGTGCATAAACTTATATGTACATGAAAGTTTGGAAATGTTTATGTATAATAAATATAAAACCAATCTATATTAAATATCTCATATAGATAATTTTTCTTTTAATAAAATCTCATGAACAAATAAAATAAAAGCAGGTTTTTTATTTTGTCTTGACAGGGCTTTTTTGGGTAAAAATGAGTGTAACTTATCCAAGAATCTTAAATGAAATTAATTTAAAATTAGAAATATCTAAGGAGGGCTATAATACCAATCATGATTGACCCACTTCATATAATATATTTTGGTAAATGCATGCTTTGTCATCTAGAGCTAGAAGCCTTCCAAATTCCTTCTTGTTTTCCTCTCTCTCTCTCTCTTTTCCAAAATATTTCATTTGTTTTTCAAGTGAGCTCTAATTTGTATAAAAACTAAGATTCATGGCCTCACCCTATATGCCTTGAAATTGGCCTTTTGAAAATAATTTTTAAAATAATATTTTCTTAAAAAAATTAGGTGTTTACACATGCCCCACTTAGTTGATGACAAAAAAATAAACACTAAAATTTTATGTAGAAAAAATTTCTTGGATAAACTTGAAAACTCTTTATGAAACTCGGTGTGAAAGCATACTTTTTTTTAGACAATATCATGGAGTCAAATAAGGCCTTGACCAGGACAAAGAGATGTCTTTTTGTGGGACATATCATGAACTATGCATACTCATGAAACGCAAGACAAAGACAAGATTTTGACTTTTATGAGAAGATAATGAATTTTCATAGAGATATTTTTGAGTTGATTTAAGGACATTTTGTTTTCAAAGTCAAATCACCAAGATTTCTTTAAAAATCTTTTCCTTTGAAAATAGAGAGTAAAAAAACAATCTCAAAAACATTTTTGAAAGCCTTCTTGGGACTAGAAAATTCTCATTTTAAACCAGACTTGTTTTTCATAAAATCGATTTTGAGAGGATCAATTCAAAAAGAACATGAGAATGATACCTTAATCTTGAATTTTTGAAGTATAAAAACTCTTAAGGTGAAATCTTTGGAGAATCCTCCTCTTCTCTCTAACATGAATATCATGAGTTGAAGTCTTTAATAAAGTACTTGAATCCCCTTTGAAGTGTCCCCAATGCATATTAGTAGATAATTTGAGTCCTTTCTAAAGTCTCCTCACAATATCATATAGGTAGTACAAAATAAAAGACCTGTTCCAGATATTATATCATAACAAAATATTCAATAAGCTTAATATCTCTGAAAAATACAAGGGAACAATGAAATAGCTATTACAAAATTTATTTTGACATATGAATTAAAGAAGAGGGAGAGTGTGTTGTCTGGTGGGATGACACACTAAGAATGTGGTAACTCCCTTGCATGTTGTCTTGTTATGGGGATCAAATCATGATGAGATTGATTCATCTGGGTACTACTCATTGCGAAGACCCGAAAGACACCAATGCCTAGAGCAAGATCAAGTGAATGTATTCTAGAAGAGTAAACCTTGAATAAAGGCAAACTAGGAATTTTAAAGTATATAATATAAGGAGAAAGCATGAAACCTATGACTAGTCTAAGCTAATAAGGATGAGAGAAATAATTGTAGAAACTAGATAAAACAATGGATATTTATGAAAATGAAGAGGAATGAGGAGATAAGAATCCAATCCAGATGGAGAGAATCCATTATGGACTCAAAAAGTCTTTTTGAATTATTTATAATAATGAGAGACTATCACTAGAGTAATATCAAACACATGTAGAGTAACATCAAGCAAAACATCTCTAATATAGTAGGGAGAAATCCATGCCAAAGGGGACAAATTCCAAACCCTATTTTGACTCAAAGAAAATGAATGCTCCTAACTAATAGAAGGAATGCATGAATGTCATGGATATACATTACATGACTAGAAGTATGCATGATCTAAAGAAGAAATGAAAACAAATCAAGAACGCCCAACTTATAAGAAAGTGCTTGTTTATTATGAGTATGTATCACAAATCATGATGTGAATGTAGATATACCCCAAGCAAGGGGCGTGCGACCTTGAAATGGTGAGGGAGCAAGTGATGCCCTTACTGAATATCATGATGAAAAATATAAATTTCATTATAAGCTAGAAAAGAAAAACTCTCATAATCTAAACACTAAGGCAAGAATAATCCTACAATTCAATATAATTCAACCCTTTGTAGGTGATCATGGCTCATGAGTTGTGTTTTGAAAATCACAAAGATAATTTCGAAAACCAACTTCTTTTCATAATAAACTACTTCCAATAAAATTCAGGACAAAGCATTCTAACTTAACTGTCAGCTGATAATAATAAAGAAAAAAGACTTAATTTTGGTAATAAAAATCTTGATTTTCATAATACCTTAAATAATCATTTAGTGGCCTATATACAAATAAACAAGCTAGCACTCTTAACCCCAAGTGAAGCATGAATCCTTCCTTAAATGTAATAAACTCTAATGATAACATTACTCTAAACAAATTTTTTCAGTCTTATGCGGACTTAAAACTTTACTTGCAAAAACCTGCATGAGCGTACCAGCAAGTTTACTCAAACTTGCAAAAGAGGTTTATCTGACTATTATGTGATTGTGGGTAAGTAGGTTCTTATCAATGTAGGCTTTCTTGTACTTACGCTCAAGGGTCAACCTAAATGCTTAGGAAGAGTGATTTTAGAGTTTGGAGTTTTTACAAAACAATTTCGATTCGAAACAACTTTTTTTAAAATAATATAGATTTCACTTGGCCAAAATAGGTTTAGTTCTATGCGATAATGACTCAAGCACACGCAAAAGCATCAAGTGAAAAGTCTAAAATACCCCTAAAAAAGGAAGATCCTATACTTATCAGAAGGTTAAAGTGATCCAAAAAAGTTAAAAATATTAACTCACAAATTAGACAAGGATAAAAGCACCGCTATCTGCCACTAAGTGCACTATTGCCGACCACCATGGGTGCTACCACCAACTGCCATGGGCGTCATCCACGCTGCTGCCACGTGTCTCCCACATCACCATCAAATCACCACATGTCTCCCATGTTACCACCAACCATACGTGCCCATCACACACACCGGCATGCACCTAGCACGTGTGCATGCTCCCACGACTTCCTGTATGCCTGCTTGCCTCCCCATGTGTAACCGTGAACAACACTGTCCAACTACCTCCACCATGTGTCCAACTACCTCCACCATGTGTCAAAGGTATCCAATTAATCTTCTCACATGTGGATGCCCATTAATGTATTGGATTTAGATTCGGATTGAGCCTAATAACTCTAGAGGATGCCTATAAAAGGAGAATGGGGTTACCAACAAAAGGAGGATTCCAACCCAAGAGTGATAAACCCAACCAAGGAGGACATGAGGGTTACCAACAAAAGGAGGATTCCAACCCAAGATTGATAAACCCAACCAAGGAGGACATGAGGGAGTTCATCAAAGGAAGAAAGAGAAAAAGAGAGAGACCTAGAGAGAAAGCCTCAAGCAATCCTCTTCTATCCCTTTTTCTTGTTTGTTCTTTTTGTAAGCTTTGAGTTATTGTCTTTAATCCTTTTTAAGCTCAAGAATAACAGTCATTTCGTAGAATATCATTGTTGTAAACATCCTAAAATCCCACGATTTTCTCAAATACGTCTGGTTTTGCAAAAGCAGCCCCAAAGGGCTATTTTGAGTCTGGAAACCTAGGAGCCTTCCAGACAACCCCTGTACATACTTTGAACATGTATATATGTTTTAAATGTATACATATAGTTTTAAAACCTTAAAAAGGTGTTTAGAAACCCCAAAAGCAGCTTGGCCTAATGAAAGCAGGACCGAAGAGGCAAAAGAGAGCCCGGACCCGGAGCATACTTCAAGCCCGGCACATCAACTCTCGTATCAAAATCATCCCCAGATTCTCGGACATCCAAGCCCTAGATATCAACAATTTATTCAAAATGAACTCCGGAAGGTGAGAAGAAGAGCAGACGACAATGTTGGCGAAGACCCAACGCAAGACGGAGTATTGATGCAGTCAGGCCCCGCACAAGCCGTTCGTTTCGAAACGCCATGAAGGAATCAGAAAATCAGATTTGGACCGGATCTGGACCATATATATCCAGATCCAAACCCAACATGCATTTGGATTTGGATCTTTGATCCAAATCCAATATCCACATCCATGGCCCACATCACCTGCTCATAAATGGAGGTGGGGCCCACAAATATTTTACGTGAAAAGCTTGGGTAGAGAGAGAAAAAGGGGTGATAAAGTATGAGTGAGAAAGTTGGTAGGCTTGACTTTTTGGTCAAGGGTGGGTTAACCTTGTGGGTTTAGCCTAGAGTGTGGGTTTGAGCTTGTATGCACCTACACCCAAGGAGCTCCCCTTCGGCTGTCCAAGGCGACTCACTCGGCAAAAGCCAAGCAAGTTGAATACGGACCAGCTACACGTAAGTTTCTAACTCAGTCCTTGATATGAACTTGCTTACATTTAATTAAATTTGATACGGGGTTGTAATAATGGAGCGTTGTCTTCTCCCGATTGTAATAATATGGTTTGGTACACCAACACACACGTGCACTTGAGCCATTCCGCTCTTAGCTGCACACCATTTTGGCACACACACAGGCCTAAACAGCCCCTAAGATATAGTTAAACTTATATATATTTAGCTGCATAGGTTTTAACTTAAGTCGTGGGTGTTGTCTTTCAATTCCACACTCACACACATTGAGCTTTCGCTCTTACTCCCAAAACCCTAGTAAGAGCCATATTGCAATTTCATTTGGGTGTTTTAATTCAAGTTGTGTGCGTGGTCTTTCAATTCCACACTCACACACATTGAGCTTTCGCTCTTACTCCTAAGACCCTAGTAAGGGCCATATTGCAATTTCATTTGGGTGTTTTAATTCAAGTTGTGTGCGTGGTCTTTCAATTCCACACTCACACACATTGAGCTTTCGCTCTTACTCCCAAAACCCTAGTAAGGGCCATATTGTAATTTCATTTGGGTGTTTTAATTCAAGTTGTGTGCGTGGTCTTTCAATTCCACACTCACACACATTGAGCTTTCGCTCTTATTCCCAAGACCCTAATAAGGGCCATATTGTAATTATATTTGGGTTTATATTACAAGTCGTGTGAGTTGTCTTTACATATACACACAACACCCACGCACACATTGGCAACCTTCGGGCCCATATATATTATAAGTATTTCCCTTCCGCTATGTCTTTAAGATTTGGGTTTTAAGGTTCAGCTGTGTGAGTAGTCTTTCCATATATACACGACACACACTTGCACAATTGAGCCTTTCCGCTCTTAAGATATAGCCATATTTCCCTTTTGCAATTTACATTAAGTCATTTCCCTTAAGCATTGTCTTTCAATTTGGGTTTTCCCTTTGGAGTTGTGTGAGTTTGCATTGCATATTCGCCATACCACGAGTTAGGACGCATATTGCATCAAAGCAAGCCCCACACTCCCGTGCAAAAATCGCCCAACTTAGGTCACTTGCGCACACACCTAGTTGGCCTTAAAAAGCATAAAAAGAAAGACATAGGCACGTGCAAATCCCACGTGAAATAAAACTTTCAATCGTACAAACAAAGCCCAAACACTTTGGGTATTTTCAAAGAGGTTTAAAAGACTTTGCCAAGCATACAGACTGACCCTTGCGCATCGGTGCAAGTAGGTCTACGACGAAAAGAGCTCACTTGCTCACAGTCGCCCCGATAGAGTCAGATTTCAAAACTTACTTCGCTAGCTTGAGTAAGCTAGCTGGCACACCCTTTTGTTATAAAAATGACTTAGACAGACGAAAAGGTTAACTTCAGGCCTAATAACTAGAAGTGAGAATTTTCCGTGTCTACAATTGAAAAGGAGGGTCATCTCAATCCAAAAGCGCAATAAGAGAGGGTCATAGGTAAGAAGAATCAGTCATTTTCGCAAGGTTTCATTTCTTCTACCCCCATATACTCTATATCTTATATGTTCTCATTTGTTCTATGCTTACATATTATATCATCCCTTCTCTCATTTCGTCAGTGTATTGATTGCTTCTAATTCAATTCAAGAAGCCATAAGAGGGACATAGCTGTTATGATTACATATGATGACATGAGTATGTAATCACTCATATAGTGGATTAATCACCCATAAGTTTGTGTTACAGGAGGACATTGGGCTATAATCGCTTATATTTTCTAAGAGAACAATCATCCTCGAGAGACATGCCCCAAAAATCTATATGTAGATCAGTTACTCCTCGAACAAGTATAAGTCCTCAACAAAATTCATTGAATGATCACTAAATCATTAAGATTCTAACCGGATGCATCATTACTTTTTATAAGAAAATTGCTACAGATTTTAGTATACTACATAGATCTTGTGCGATCCCCAAATTTTCTAGCCATCATCTCTAAGTGAAATACTACCACATTTTGTCCGTGATGGTACACATATGGCCAATATCCAGATTTTTTTTTTGTAAATTTTGGACATGGGTGAAGTTGATAAAAAAATCAACAAGGAACAAACTCAACCCGAAATTGAACTTGTCTCTGATAAAAATCTTATGATAGACATTCAATAAAACCATCACAACTCGGTTTATAGGTATCCAAATACATCATACGAAAAGGTTCACATCAGGCCTAATGACCAGAAGTGGGAATTGGGAATTTCCCTCTGACATTTAGTATGGCTTTCAAAACCGATAGTCAGATTTCAAAACTTACTTCGCTAGCTTGAGTAAGCTAGCTGGCACGCCCTTTTATTATAAAAACGACTTAGACACATGAAAAGGTTCACTTCAGGCATAATAACCAGAAGTGGGAATTTTCCGTGTCTATAGGGATTGGCACGCCCGGTGGGACCTGGGCCTTGTGCAGAGTCAGTTCATGTAGAAAAACCTCATGAAAAATTTTCAAAGAAAGTGTTTTTAACTTTGTTTGTTGCATTTTCATACTTAGGATTTTGAAAAAGCATATTGAAGCATGTCGAGTCCAGGCTCCCAAGAGGTATCTAGCTACGACTCATGCGCATCAAGTTCTCACTCTAGGAGGTTTTCGAAAAAACAAAACAAAATAGAAGAGATTGAGGACTTGAGAAGGGATTTCGAGGCCAAGATCGCCGCTCTTAGCCAAGCGGCTGAAGTAGGCGATTCATGTTCGTCAAACGGCGAACCAAAGGCAAAGAAAAAATTTGAAAAACCTCGTAAACATAAGGAGACTTCCGCAGTGGAAGGTAACCAATACCACGAGTCCTTCACACACAAGGACCGTAAAGCCTTGCAACAGCTGTTGAGAGGGCAAAATAAAGAGAAAAGAAGTTACACCCTGTCTGATTTCTTGCCTGTAGACTACGAAACAGACAGTGATGATGAAATACCAAACTTCCATCGGTATGATGGCATGGGAGACCCTAGGTCTCACTTGCAGCTTTTCTCTCGTCGAGCCTATAAGAAAAAGAAAGACTCGATGAAATGGGTGTATTGGTTCCCTTTGTCCCTCAAGGGCACAGCTACCAAATGGCTGGCTTCCTACGATCTTAGCCAGTTCGCAACTTTCGAAGAGTTAGCGAACTGCTTTATGCAGAGATTCTCGCATAATGTAGAGGTCACACCGACTTTAAACACCTTGAGGGATACAAAACAAGGTGTGAACGAAGATGTACATACGTTTATTGTTCGTTGGAGGTCTCTCCTAGGTCAAGTGTGAGAGCCAATATTTGAAGGATGTGTAGTCATGCTCATCCTAGATAATTTTAAAAACGAGTTGAAAACCCTTCTCTCGCTTCACGAAATCTCAACTTTCCATAAGTTGATAAAGAAAGTATCCCTTTTCGAAACAAATTTGAAAAAAGGGGTGTATGATCACTTATGAAAAGGAAATGCCATTTCAAAAACTCGCTAGGAGAAGCCCAACACTTATGGGCTATCCACCGCGGACAAAGGGGCAAAACCCCATAAAATCGCCAATGTCCGAGTGGATCCAAGCCCAGCAAGTGCTTCAAGAAATTTCGAAAAAATATAAAATAAAAAGGAGAGGAGTTTCCAAAAACCCTTCGAAAGACGGGAGTACACTCTGTTGGGGCAACCTATATCAAAGGTCCTAGACCTCTTACTCGCCCAGGGCATGATTGAACTCCCTGAGATTCCCGAGGGAGTCACTTTGAAGGGGGGGTTTTTAAACAAATTCTACAAATATCATAGGTTCAAAGGCCATGATACAAGGCGGTGTTTCTCTCTCCTAAATAAAATTGAAAACTTGATAGCAGAAGGCCGGCTCAAGGCCATGATACAAGTATCTTCAAAGAACCCTTCCCCAAGCACGCAAGTACCAGTGGGAAGGGAAAAGAGGTATGTGCTCTCACGATTTCGAAGAGTCTAGCACATGCATGTGAGTCTGGTTTGTCTACTTGTGCATCTACTCTCATACTTTATAAAAAACCTGGCCAAGTAGTCATCCGGGGACCACCAAGAGTTTCGTCCCCGGTTAAACCAGTTTTAACCATTCAGGTTGCTCCAAATCTCTCGATTAAAGCCATGTTAAGTGCGAAACGTAGGTTGATTGTGGGGAAGGTGATAAGATCCGGGAGGATCTACCAACCCCCACATCTGCAAAGTGCTAAAAAGGTGGTTAGTGTGCCTGACCCCTCAAAAGCATGTATTCCTAGAGTTCCGCAAAAAACGGAGAAAGAAAATGTCGTTTTAAAGGTATATGATTTCGAAAACCATCTTTCAAAGATTCCTATCAACATGTCCATCCTAGAGCTAATACAAACTTCGCCTAGGCATAGACTAGTATTAGAGAAAATTCTAGAAAGAGCAAAGGTTAGTTCGAACATTACCCTAGAATCTTTGTCAAAACAAGTGGCCTCCATAGGAGCAAAAATGCCCATCGTATTCTCGGAAGACGATGTAGAAAGACCCTACGAGTCCCATAACTAGGCCCTACATATCGAGATGGTTCTGAATAACCACTCTCTGGATAGGTGCCTTGTCGATGGGGGAGGAGGGCTCAACATCCTTCCACTTCATGTGGCAAACCAAATCAGAATCACCTTGACATCCGTGAATCCAAGTCCCATCGTCATCACTAGATACGATGAGAATACGTCTAGACCGCTAGGATCTATTGAACTCCCCATGGAAACGGGAGGGATAGCACACACGGGGATATTCCATGTCCTGGATATCCACCCCCATTATAACCTGTTGTTGGGAAGGCCCTCGATACACAGCTTGTGCGCTATGCCATCCACCTTCCACAGGTGTGTCAAAATCCCTTTCAGGGACAAAGTCATAGTAATCTTAGGTGAGAGTCATCCTCAGCTTCAGGGGGTCATAAATTCCCCTTGCTTGTCAAGTTCCCAGACCCACGAGGTAAAATTGGGGCAGACCATGCTTGAGCCACCAATGCTCACATTGTACAACCCTAGGAAGGTCGTATATGTGAAGGGGCCACCCAAGGCTGCCCCCGTCAAAGTTCTGACCATTCCGGGAAAACCCAAGAACCCCTTATTTCCAAAACCCCTGGACAAAAAGCCCTATGTACACAACATAGACGACAACAAGTTCCAGGACCACGATTTATATCAAACATTCTCTAAAAACAAAAAATCGTGGAACATGCTGTTAAACATGGGTTATTTGCCATATAAGAGTCTAGGGGCACAAAATTAGGGTCTCCTAGAACCCATACTGCCTAGGGCCAATCCAAGCGGATATGGGATCGGCTATACTCCCAAAATACCACCAGAACCACCCCTTGTGACCACCTGGGTCAAGGGTGCCCTGGAGCCTATCCTAGAAGAAACCTACGATTTAGACCTCTTATTCAGAGTCTAACTTGTAGTGTTTTCCCTTTGTAGGTATGATGGAAGATCCCTTTATCAAAAATACAAAAACATTTGAAAAATTCGAAATCCAAAAAATAGAAAAATTGCAAAAGCCAAAAACATTGGAAAATAAAAAACTCGAAAAAAGAGTAGTTTGTATAGTTCTCAAAGTACTCGTTTTACGAAAGAACAAAAAAATCGAAAATCTACAAAATGCCAAAAAGATTTTGTACATAGCTGCTCCTGGTAAGGATTTGAAAAAAGGAAAAGATTTCGAAAGAAACGTTGTCTATATAACCAGACCAAAAACTTCGAAATTAATAGAAATTCCAAGTGTAAAACCAGGTCTTTTGAAAATCCATGCATCAAGTTCCCTAGGATCTATAAACCACGAGAATGATCGAAGCCCCGAAGTGGATCCCCTTGAGGAAGATCCCACTTTTGAGCTCCCAGAATTTCATAAAATTCTCGATTTTGAAAAGCCTTCAAATTCAGTAGGAGGAGATTTCATAGAGGTAAACCTAGGGAGTGATTCAAAGCCCAAACTCATTAAGGTAGGCGCATGTTTACATGAGCATGAAAGATCAACATTCATTGTATTCCTACAAACCTACTTAGATGTGTTTGCATGGACGTATGAAGACATGCCGGGCATAGACCCCAGTATTGTTGAACATCGTCTTCCCTTAGATGCAGATGTGAATCCCATAAAGCAAAAGCTTAGGAAAATACATCCGAATGTACACGCACAAGTCAAAGAGGGTTAAGAAGATCTGTTAAAAGCTAGATTTATAAAACCCATTGCGTATTCTGATTGGTTATCCAGTATAGTTGTTGTTCGAAAAACCAATGGGAAGATTCAAATATGCATCGATTTTAGAAACCTGAACAAAGCCACTCCAAAGGATAATTATCCTTTACCAAACATAGATTTGATAGTCAATAGTACTGCAAATCACAAAATGTTTTCATTTATGGATGGCTATTCAGGGTATAGTCAAATCAAACTAAGCCCACGAGATCAGGGTAAGACCACTTTCACAACCCCATGGGGCACATACTGCTATACAGTATGCCCTTTGGTCTGAAAAATGTCGGCGCCACATACCAGAGAGCTATGACCACGATCTTCCATGATCAGATTCATGAGCTCATAGAGGTATATGTGGATGATCTCTTGGCAAAATCCAAAACTTGATGCACTCATATCGAATGCTTACAAAAGATTTTCGAAAGGCTTAGTCTTTACAAAGTAAAGCTAAACCCTCAGAAATGTGTGTTCGGAGTAGAGTCCGAAAAGCTCTTAGGCTTTATGGTGAGCCAAAGGGGTATAGAAGTCGACCCATCTAAGTGTCGAGCCATCATAGACATGGCTCCACCCTCCAATCTCATGCAGATTCGTAGCCTCCAAGGTCGATTACAATCCATTCGCAAGTTTATCTCAAACCTTACGACTAGATGCGAACCCTTCAACAAATTGTTGAGAAAAGGCACAAAATTTTCATGGAATGACGACTGCTAAAAGTCATTTGAAAGACTAAAGGCATACCTAGTTATTCCCTCTGTTTTAAATCCTCCAAAGCAAGGAAAACCTCTTTTGCTTTACATTTCCGTGCATGTGAATGCCTTGGGAGCTTTGTTAGCTCAATACGAGGGTAACACCCACAAGGAGTATGCCATCTATTATATTTCAAAAACTCTCTTGACTTACGAAAAGAATTATCAAGCCATGGAGAAGACGTGCTTGGCCCTAGTTTGGGCCTGCAAGAAATTTCGACACTATTTCCTAGATCATGAGATCTGGATAGTGTCCAAGCTTGATCCAATCAAGCATTTGTTCGAAAAACCCATTCTCACTGGTAGATTGGGCAAATGGCAACTCCTTCTAATGGAGTATGACCTGAAATACCATCATCAGATCTCCATTAAGGGGCAAGCCCTAGCTGACTACGTGGCTGAGTTCCCCCTAGAGGACGCATATCCCACACTTAGTGAAATGCCTAATGAAAGCATGTTGCAAAACCAATTTCAAAACCACATTTTGGCAAACTCTTTCGAAAACCAAGTGTGGAAGATGCACTTCGATGGGGCACGAAACCAACGAGGGGTTGGTGCTGGGGTCATCCTCATATCCCTTGAAAGGGGTGAGATCCCCATAGCAATTCGCCTAGATTTCGAATGTTCCAACAACATAGCTGAGTATGAAGCACTCATACAAGGCTTAAGGATTTCGAAAACTCTAGGGGCATCATGCATCGAGGTCTTTGGAGATTCACTCCTTGTTATAAACCAAGTTTTGAAAATTTGGCAAGTGCGAAATGAAAAACTCCTTCCATATCACGAGTTGGCCACACGATTGGTTGAGTCATTCCAATCGTATAGACTCACACACGTAGGAAGAGAGGATAATGGCATTGCCGACGCCCTCTCCTCCTTGGGTTTAGTCCTAAAGGTCGATCCCACTTTGGGGACCCGATCCTTAGAGATATGGCATGCGCCCACTCCATCCACACACGATTTGGATATTTGCCAAAATAATCCAGATTCTGTTGAAAAACCTTGGTTCTATGACATCAAATGTTTTCTAGAAAATGGGGGATTTGCTGAGGATGCCACATCCAAAGATAAGGCATTCATCTGAAAAATTTCTACCCGATACACGATTTTGGGTGGGGTTTTGTATAAAAAAAGTTTTACCGGCATCTTACTAAGATGTGTCGACCTAGAGGAGGCTAGGACAGTTATGCATGAATTCCACGATGGAGAATGTGGAGGTCATGTTAATGCCAACATGATGGCAATGAAAATACTTAGAGTGGGTTATTTTGGTCCACCTTGAAAAAGGATTGCCACGATCATGTTAGGAAGTGTCATCCATGTCAAGTGCATGGGCACGCCATTCATATCCCATCATCCTCATTGCATTCCGTGGTCAGCCCCTGGCCATTTACCATGTGGGCGTTTGATATTGTAGGCCCGATTTTTCCAAAGGCATCGAATGGGCATAGGTTCATTTTAGTAGCCACTGAGTAGTTCTCCAAGTGGGTCGAAGCCACTTCCTTGACCAACGTACAGGGGCAACATGTGGTGGCTTTCATTAGGAGGAATATCTTGGCTCAATTTGGAGTTTCAAGAGACCTTGTATCCGATAATGGCACCCCACTAAAAAACGAGCGGATGGTCAAGTTGTGCAACACTTATGGCATAACTCACTACTTCTCCTCGCCCTACTACCCCCAAGGCAACGACCAAGCCGAAGCCACGAATAAGACTCTCATTAGCATAATTGAGAAGACTTTAAAGAAGAGTAGGACGTGGCATGAGAAGCTAGATGAAGCCTTATGGGCTTATAAGACTTCCATCCGGACTCCCACGAATGCCACACCATTTGAATTGGTCTATGGCACAAATGCCATTCTCCCCATTCATACACAATTGCACTCATTCCATACATCCATTGCACTCGACCTCCCCCTAGAGACGCTTCAGCATGCTAGGATGGCCGAACTAGATTTGGTAGATGAGAATCGACTCCTTGCTATGGATCATGCTCATGCATACCGGTAAAGGATAGCCCGACATTGTGACAAACATATGAGACCTCGCCACTTTGAAGTGGGAGATCTGGTTTTGAAAATCATCCACTATCGTGGCCCACATCCACTTGGAAAGTGGTGCCCCAAGTGGGATGGACCCTATGTTGTGCGTGCAACCACCACGAACAACTCATATTGGTTGATCGATGTAAAAGGTAGGAATTCAGCAGATCCTATCAATATTCAATACTTAAAGAAGTATTATGTATAGGGTTTGGGTTAAATTCCCATTTTCGAAAACCCTTAGGGATAGCTGCTTTGAAACTTCGAAAGTAAGGTTCAAAGGCGAATTGTGTGACCCTGAGCAAGAGAATTCGCACTTGTGAAAGAGTGGAGTTTTTCAAATACGTGGTTACTTTTCAAAATCCTTCTTCTTACAAAGAAAGGCCTAGTTCAATATAGCAAGATACTTGCAAGTAGTACGTGCTATTTCTAAATAGGCTGATCTGGAATGGATCGAGTTTGACCTTGGGATAAGTCCTCCCCTCTTCTCTTCTCCTTCCAAAAGGAAAATGTGGCCAAAAACAAAGGAAAATCCCCGCCAAAGATCTCTTTCCCAAAGAAAGAAACATGAATCAAAAAGAAAATTCGGTTCTTTTACAGAAAAGAGGGATTAAATAAAAAATACTCCCAAAGGGAGACCCTCTATGAAAAAAAGGAAGAAAAGGCTAAAAAGCTCAAAAAGAGTAGTTTTCCGCCTTCTATGCCTCAAACCACGGGACGCTTCAGAAGGGACCGTGGTATCTCTTTTCCCATCCCTGTGACTTATCCCAAGTAAAACATGGTTCATTTCGAGGAATCCTAAAGTAAAAATAGGATTTACTTACTGGAATTTCATTTTGTTTGAGAATTCGATGTTTCGAGTAAGGCGTAGGAATTTTAAAATATAGCTTGTTTTCTTATAAAACCTCCGCTAGATTAGCGAGTGTCAAGACTCAAGCAAAGGCAAACACGAAGAGCTCGAGATCCTTAGGATTGGGGCTAAAAGCGGTTTTCTCTTTTGTAAATAGATTTTGAAAAATTGAACATCGAGCAACATAGGGCCCGCTCACTTGGAGCAATAGGTCTTCGTAAGTCTCAAAAGTTCGACCATGCCATCTGGTCTTTGGGAGGTCGCCCTACTTGGCGTCTCATCCATGTCATGCATGTGCATATCCACGCATGAACACTTGCATAACATGATCCCGTTTAGGACCAGAAACCATAGAAATGATCCCTTTGGCGTGATATCTCCTCCTACCAGGTTTTAAAAGAAAGATTTTGCTCAAAAATTGGGACGATCCCATATTTTCATGGATAGATCTAGGGAGACATCGAAAGGAGTGTTGTCGTCTTTGCCATTATCCAAATAACTTTGGATAATGCCAAAGAGAGGCATCTGTAAACACCCCAAAATCCCACGATTTTCTCATATATGCCTGGTTTTGCAAAAGCAGCCCCAAAGGGCTATTTGAGTTTGGAAACCAAGGAGCCTTCCAGACAACCCCTGTACATAAATGTATACATATAGTTTTAAAACCTTAAAAAGGTGTTTTGAAACCCCAAAAGCAGCTTGGCCTGATGAAAGCAGGACCGAAGAGGCAAAAGAGAGCCCGGACCCGGAGCATATTTCAAGCCCGGCACATCAACTCTTGTATCAAAATCATCCCCAGATTCTCCGACATCCAAGCCCTAGATATCAGCAATTTATTCAAAATGAACTCCGGAAGGTGAGAAGAAGAGCGGGCGACAATATTGGCGAAGACCCAACGCAAGACGGAGTATTGATGCAGTCAGGCCCCGCACAAGCTGTTTGTTTCGAAACGCCATGAAGGAATCAAAAAATCAGATTTGGGCCGGATCTGGACCATATATATCCAGATCCAAACCCAACATGCATTTGGATTTAGATTTGGATTTGGATCCCAAGATCCAAATCCAATATCTACATCCATGGCCCACATCACCTGCTCATAAATAGAGGTGGGGCCCACAAATATTTCACGTGAAAAGCTTGGGTAGAGAGAGAAAAAGGAGTGATAAAGTATGAGTGAGAAAGTTGGTAGGCTTGACTTTTTGGTCAAGGGTGGGTTAACCTTGTGGGTTTAGCCTAGAGTGTGGGTTTGAGCTTGTATGCACCTATACCTAGCTGACCTCACCTAGCTCACCTCACCTAGCTAGACCACCTAGACCCTAACCAACTAAGCCTAAACCCACCTTAGTGCACCAAGTTAAACCCCTAACCACTAAGTGCCAACCCACCTAACCGACCTACCCTAAACCACCAACCAGCCACCCTAACCGACCTATCCCAAACCACCCCACATGCCCACCTTATTACAAATATCTACCCCATACCACTCCAACCGACCCAACCCCTTTTCCAACCTATAAAACCCACCTTTCTTGCGGGTTTCACTCTCTCTCTTACACACTCATCCCCCCTCACTCCCTCCAAGCTGCACCACTTCCACCGCCACTTCATCAACCGGCTGCCACCTTCTCACTTCATCACCCAGCTGCCACCTTCCACCTTCGGTGAGGAAGACCCTTTGGTTGCCACCTTCTTCCACCACCAGTTGGCCACCACTTTCATCCACCAGCACCCCTGCCACCCATGGTTAGTATCCCACCTCAACCCCATCTAGCCTTTCACCCCTTTCTTTCCCAGCTGCACACTCCATCACCCGCCAATTTATATCCTTCCCTTCTCCCTTACACCCGGCCGACCTATACCATACCCCACTACCTTCCCTTAGCACCACCCACCTTAGCTCCTAGTTGGACCTTTTCCCTTAGTCACCCACTTCCCAGCCCAACATCACCCTAACCTGCCGCACCTCGCCACTCCATCCCCCGGCCAGCATCAAGGACTCCACTCGACTAGCACCCCTACCTGCCGCCAACCTACACCCAAGGAGCTCCCCTTCGGTTGTCCAAGGCGACTCACTCGGCAAAAGCCAAGCAAGTTGAACACGGACCAGCTACACGTAAGTGCCTAACTCGGTCCTTGATATGAACTTGCTTACATTTAATTAAATTTGATACGGGGTTGTAATAATGGAGCGTTGTCTTCTCCCTGTTGTAATAATGTGGTTTGGTATACCAACATACACGTGCACTTGAGCCATTCCGCTCTTAGCTGCACACCATTTTGGCACACACACGGGCCTAAACAGCCCCTAAGATATAGTTAAACTTATATATATTTAGCTGCGTGGGTTTTAACTTAAGTCATGGGTGTTGTCTTTCAATTCCACACTCACACATATTGAGCTTTCGCTCTTACTCCCAAGACCCTAGTAAGAGCCATATTGCAATTTCATTTGGGTGTTTTAATTCAAGTTGTGTGCGTGGTCTTTCAATTCCACACTCACACACATTGAGCTTTCGCTCTTACTCCCAAGACCCTAGTAAGGGCCATATTGCAATTTTATTTGGGTGTTTTAATTCAAGTTGTGTGCGTGGTCTTTCAATTCCACACTCACACACATTGAGCTTTCGCTCTTACTCCCAAGACCCTAGTAAGGGCCATATTGCAATTTCATTTGGGTGTTTTAATTCAAGTTGTGTGCGTGGTCTTTCAATTCCACACTCACACACATTGAGCTTTCACTCTTATTCCCAAGACCCTAATAAGGGCCATATTGCAATTATATTTGGGTTTACATTATAAGTCGTGTGAGTTGTCTTTACATATACACACAACACCCATGCACACGTTGGCGACCTTCGGGCCCATATATATTATAAGTATTTTTCTTCCGCTATGTCTTTAAGATTTGGGTTTTAAGGTTCAGCTGTGTGAGTAGTCTTTTCATATATACACGACACACACTTGCACAATTGAGCCTTTCCGCTCTTAAGATATAGCCATATTTCCCTTTTGCAATTTACATTAAGTCATTTCCCTTAAGCATTGTCTTTCAATTTGGGTTTTCCCTTTGGAGTTGTGTGAGTTTGCATTGCATATTCGCCATACCACGAGTTAGGACGCATATTGCATCAAAGCAAGCCCCACACTCCCGTGCAAAAATCGCCCAACTTAGGTCACTTGCGCACACACCTAGTTGGCCTTAAAAAGCATAAAAAGAAAGACATAGGCACGTGCAAATCCCACGTGAAATAAAACTTTCAATCATACAAACAAAGCCCAAACACTTAGGGTATTTTCAAAGAGGTTTAAAAGACTTTGCCAAGCATACAGACTGACCCTTGCGCATCGGTGCAAGTAGGTCTGCGATGAAAAGAGATCACTTGCTCACAGTCGCCCCGATAGAGTCAGATTTCAAAACTTACTTTGCTAGCTTGAGTAAGCTAGCTGGCATGCCCTTTTCTTATAAAAATGACTTAGACACACGAAAAGGTTCACTTCAGGCCTAATAACCAGAAGTGGGAATTTTCTGTGTCTACAATTGTAAAGGAGGGTCATCTCAATCCAAAAGCGCAATAAGAGAGGGTCATAGGTAAGAAGAATCAGCCATTTTCGCAAGGTTTCATTTCTTCTACCCCAATATACTCTATATCTTATGTGTTCTCATCTGTTCTATGCTTACATATTATATCATCCCTTCTCTCATTTTGTCAGTGTATTGATTGCTTCCAATTCAATTCAAGAAGCCATAAGAGGGACATAGTTGTTATGATTACATACGATGACATGAGTATGTAATCACTCGTATAGTGGATTAATCACCCATAAGTTTGTATTACGGGAGGACATTGGGCTATAATCGCTTATATTTTCTAAGAGAACAATCATCCTCGAGAGACATGCCCCAAAATCTATATGTAGATGAGTTACTCCTTGAACAAGTATAAGTCCTCAACAAAATTCATTGAATGGTCACTAAATCATTAAGATTCTAACCGGATGCATCATTACTTTTTATAAGAAAATTGCTACAGATTTTAGTATACTACATAGATCTTGTGCGATCCCCAAATTTTCTAGCCATCATCTCTAAGTGAAATACTACCACATTTTGTCCGTGATGGTACACATATGGCCAATATCCAGATTTTTTTTGTAAATTTTGGACATGGGTGAAGTTGATAAAAAAATCAACAAGGAACAAACTCAACCGAAAATCGAACTTGTCTCTGATAAAAATCTCATGATAGACATTCAATAAAACCATCACAACTCGGTTTATAGGTATCCAAATATATCACAAATGGTGTTGTTTGAAAGCTAACTTTCTTATATTTCTAAATTGATAAGTTTCATGGAAATCAAAGCCTACTTATGAAGATACGAGTCTTTTACTATGACCTAAATGTCATACTATCCAAAAATTCAGAATAACACTTGGTTAGAAGCTTTTCTCAGGTTTTTATTTGATCATCCAAGGATCCAAAAATATAAATAAAAATTCTTAATAAAACGTAATACATGGTTCTTAGTGAGATAAAATTTTTGTGATTTTCAACTTGAATAAGGGCCTCTAGAAAATACAAAATTTATACTCTAAAACAACACCAATTCACATTGGTTAGAGCTCATGGAGTACGAGTTCCAATGCCATTATCGACCACAGAAGCAAAATGTAGTAGTTGATGCCCTAAGCCGAAAGATGGTGATCAAGATGGTGTCCACGATCACATGTCTTGGAGGAGATTTGTAGAAATAGGTGAGGTTGCACACACCAACAGACCCTTCTTACGAACAACTAAAGAGGAAAGCTCATGAACGCATTGCCAAGAACATCATGGAAGACAATGGACCCCCTTGGACAATAGAACACCAGTTGGTGGTGCCAAAAAGAGGTGATCTACGGTGTCTGATCTTAGGCAAGTTACACGACACTCCTACAGAGAGGTTACTACTGGCCTCGCATGGCTCAAGACATGGAGACTCACATTCGAGCATTCCCTATATGTCAATAGGATAAGACAAAGGAGCTGCCCAACTGGACTTTTGCAGTCCCTGCCAGTGCTGAGTCGATCTTGGTCTTCGGTGATTATGGATTTCCTAGTGTTGATGGGTTTGAATCTGTGTTTGTGGTTGTTGACAAGTTTTCCATGTATGGTATATTCATGGCAACTTAAATAGAGTGTTCAGCTAAGAAAGTAGCTAACCTCTTCATAAAGAATGTTGCAAAGCATGTTGGGATGCTGGAGGAGATCATTTTAGATAGATACACAAAGATTCATGAGCAACTTTTGGAGGAAACTCTTTCAGAGAGCCAGCTCACACACCCATGCACACATACTAACATACACATACATCATCAATTACAATATTTATAGCACATTGTACTTAAACCAAGTCGTAGGAATTATTTGGCCTGCTCTCTTACGATCTTGGTCACCCATACATGACGGTCAAACCATATCAAATTTCACAACATAATTTCCAAAAATACACTATATAATAAGCCCAAAATTGGAGCATCCAATTAGCCTACAAGTCTCTAGAGACCCACAAACAAACCACACAAGTATGACTCATGGATTTACAACACATTATGTTCCAAAAACTAATTCCATATTATCTTATCCACTTGCTCATATCCAAATTCACATCTTGAAATCCACATCCACATGATATATAATATCGAATCACACTTTTCTATCAAATACATGTATATCCAATCATGCTCATTATCAACCATGTTATAAATAAGATCATCCCGAATACTTATCAAATTACCCACAATTTCAAATACCATTCAGGAAGAATCAATAAATAATTAACAATCATGCAAATTTAAATCCATTTAAAATAGGAAAAATCACTTATAACTTGAAGAAATGTGTAATCCATTACTTGAAGGAGTAGCATGATTGAATCACCAAACTATTGGTCCATTTTGTTACCTCAAAATCCCCAATTACATCTTCAAACAATTCCAAAATAATAATATTATTAAAATTTATTAAGTTACGAGTCTAGTGCAACAACCCAGGTCTAAATTGAACACTAATCAACTTTCAAAGTACCAAATGTAACCTAAATCCAAATAGATTGTCCTGGATCCAAACTGTTACATGTATCCATTTCAAACCCAAATTAGGGATTGCAGTGGGTATTTAGTGTTCTTGTGTCAACACAAAACCTACCTTCTGAATCAAGTCAATAGGTTATGCATTCCATTTGACAACCAAGAACCTCTTTCAAGCCAAACATTAACGTGATGTGTTCCCTATACACACCAAGACCAAAATTAGACATGATACTGGTTTGAATTGATTTAAACATGACAAGCCACAATACTGTGTTGGACATATTCACCTAAACAAGAACAATGGTGGTTCTCAATATCATTTTTGCCATTGTCCAGTAATGACTGGGATTGGCAATGGTCCCCAATCGTTTGTCCAACCCTATGCCTCCCACCTAGGTAGAGAGCAATCATTGGCGGCTATGTTTTTATTGTAATCTAAGAAAGAAAGGGGGAAACAAAAGCTCATTTAGGAATGCATAAATCTGGGAAACAAAAGGAGAATTTTCAAGCATCAATTGGGTGCAACTTAGCCTAGAATCAATCAGGCTAGCCTATTCGATCAAAATCCCTTTAATCTAAATCAAATCTAACATTGAAGGGTTGTGATTTACTACAAAAAGTAATAAGAACCCTTTTGGTTTGAATTTCGAAATATCACAGCAACCACAATCATTTTTTGGCCGAATCAATGCCCACAACCATCGATTACACACTATGGCTCCAAAGCCAATCAATCTCCCAACCGACACATGGATTGAATGGCACATGTTCTATCCTTTTCTAATGTTTTCTCAATGATGCTTACGAGAGTCTTGTTTGTGGCTTCGGATTGGCCATTGCTTTGAGGGTAGTATAGTGATGAGAAGTGTTGTGTGATACCATCAGTCGTACACAACCTCTCTACTCATTTTTGAACGGAATGCCATTATTCGGCACTAGGTCTCTCGGGACTCCAAACCTAGTGAAGATATTTTCTTAATAAATGTCACTACATGTTGTCCTTAGACATTTGCCAAGGACGTAGATTCAACCCATTTAGAAAAATATTCAATAGCTCCTAGGATGAACCTGTATCCATTGGATGCTATTGGAGAAATGGGCCCTATGATGTCAAATGCCCACATGGTGATGGGCCACAGACTAGTAATAGAATGTAATGAGGATGATGGAATGTGAATGGTATACCCATATATAGACATGAAAATTTTCACTCCCAAGTTATGAAAACTCGAAGTGAACCTTTTCGTATCTACGCTTGCGCGAGCGTGCCAGCTAGTTTACACAAACTAGCAAAGACTTAACAATTTTCTGACTTTTGGCGATTGTAGGCAAGCAGACTCTTTTCGCTAAAACCTTCTTGAACCGATGCTCAAGAGACAATTTAAGTGCTTAGAAAACTTCAATTTGAAATAGGTTTTACTTCAAATCATATGAACAAACAGTGCTTTGAAAGAATATGGTTTTGTGCACTTTTGATTCAATGTTTGAAATGAACAAGTCCTGAAAAATAGAGTTTTCTGTTTTCAAGGCTTGATTCTAAAGTTGATATGAATATACTACAGGTCTCTAAAATTTCTCAAAATTTTATCAAACAAAGCTGGTAGTGTGGAGAACCCTGTGATTTTACAGATCTGAATTTGAAGGCATATTGAATCAAAATTAAATTTTTTAGTAGAACTGACTCACTGAACTAGAATTACTCTATCCCATCAATACAAAGGCTCAAAGATGAGTCTGTCTCTCTGTAATCCGAATTCTGAATTTAATGATTTTGGTAATGTTGGAAAGCTATGGATGTCAGCTTTCTAATGCACTAAAAATAACATAAATTGGATTCCTAGGGACAGAGATATGAGACTTTTACCCAACCTTTGTTTCAAGAAATCCGACTGTGCAACAAGTGTTCCGAAAGTGCTTCAGTCTTTTCCCAATTTTATCACAGGGTTGGACGACCCTAAATATCTTACAAATTTTATTTAAGTGGCTTAATGTGTGTGGAATATGTGTGCGAAGTTTTAGTCTAATCAGAGCAAGCATCAAGAAATTAAAATTATAGAAAGGAACATATACAGAGATACTGAAATCCTGTTTCTGCTTTTATGAATGTAATGATGCAAACTCACATGAATTTAAATGGCACCCACTCTACGTCACGAATTAAAACTCACGCGAAATGAAGTTGCAGCCACTCTACATTCGAAGTAAACTCACACAAAATGAAGTTGCAGCCACTCTACATCCCGAATTGTACTCACACGAAATGAAGTTGCAACCACTCTACATCCCGAATTAAACTCACATGAAATGAAGTTGCATGTACTCAATGACCTTGCATGCATGCATGTACTCAATGAAGTTGCAACCCCTTTTCTTTATGATAGGTATGAGGGGACTTGGCCTATGGTGGTTCTAGTCTTAATTGGGATCATGTACTCAATGACCTTGCATGCGTGGTATGAATGAGTGATATGAGTGATGCGCATTGGAATGTGACTTTCTAGAGATCCTAAACATGCACTGGTTGGACTTGGGAGGCTCATGAAGGCCGACTGCCCCAAGTGAAATGATCTTATGTTGCTTGATGTCCGGGGTTTTCAAAATTTACTTTCAAAAAGGGGAAAATCCTTTTAGCTCCAATCACAAGGATTTCCAACTTCTTGTGTTTTCCTTCACTCGGATCTTAACACCTACTACTTAGTAAAGGTTTTATAAGAAAGTTAGGAAGCATTTCAAAATTCTACTTCTTACCCAACAAAGTCTAATTCTCAAACAAAATGAGATTCAAATAAGTAAATCCTATTCTTACTCTAGGATTCTCCTAAATGAACCTTTTTCCATTGGGATAAATTGTAGGGATATGGGAAAGAGTTACCATGGTCCCTTCTAGAGCGTCCCGTGGTTTAAGGCCAAGAGATGGAAAATTACTCTTTTTGAGCTTTTTGGCAAATTTTCTTTTCTTTCATAGAGGGCCTCCCATTTTGGAGGATTTTTCTTTTATTTTCTCCTCTTTTCTTTTCCAATCAAAGAACTAATCTCCTTTGGAGAAATTTTGCCTTCTTTTGAAGGAAACTTTTGGAGGGATTTTATATCCGCTTTTTCTACTTTTTGCCAAATTTTCCTTTTTTAGAAGAGAAGTGAAACGGGGAGAGACTTATCCCAATGGTTTACTCGATTCATCTAAGATCACCTTATAAAAATTGCATGTACTACTTGAAAATATTTTTCTATGTTGAACAAGGCCCTCTTTTGTAAGATGAGATTTTTGAAATGTAACCCATTGATTTTGAAAAATCTACTTTTCAAAAAGCATTAATTCCCTTATTTCGGGTCACACGATCCACCTTGATCATTCTTTCAAGAAGTTCAAAGGAGATTCTATTTTAAAGCATTTTCAAAAGGATTTAGCATAGACCCTATGTAAACACCCCGAATTTCCAAACATCAAAAACTCTCAAAAATACAAAAAAGCTCGTTTGAGCCAAAATGACAACCTGTTTTAAAATGTGAAAACAGGTACAAAAGGCAAAAGAAAAGCCCAGGCAAGAAGAGGATTCGAGCCCAAAATTTCAGAAGCCACCCCCTGTTCAAAAATGGAAGAAAAAAGAGCCCGTTTGGAGAAAAGCCCGACAGAAGGGTAAAAATATAATTTGGGTCAAGGAAAAAGCACAAAGCAGGAAGCCCAGTACCTGAGGAAGTCGACAGAAGTCCGAGACATGTCCCGTCAGAATGAAGAACGGAATCCGTGCGACAATATGAGTTCGATATCAATAGGAACCGGCCAAAAACCAAAACGGCGGACCGAAACAAACGTCGAAAAAGTCCTCAAAAGCAGAACACCGGTTGGAAGAAAGACTTGGGGAAGACCCAGGCCAGAGTTGGGCATCCGATGAATCGAAGCCTGCTCGAAACCGACGGTGAAAAGCACCAGGAAGGACAAAAAAACCAAGGAGTAGAAGAAAAATCTGGATTGGGTCTGGACCCAAAAATATCCAGATCCAGATCCAAATTGTGTTTAGATTGGATATGGATCTCAAAAATCCAAGATTCGAGATCCGAGATCCAAACCCAAATAAATATTTGGATTGGATCTGGATCTTAAAATATACGAGATCCGCGATCTAGATCCACATAGGGTTTGGATTGGATCCAGATAGCCAGACCCAAATCCAAGACCCAAGATCCATATCCAAGTTGAAAGTCTATAAAAGGACGTGAGGGGTTGGCTTAAAGAGGGCTGCAAATTTTTTTCACGCCTCTTTGCTTGGGTAGGAGAGAGAGAGAGAGAGAGGGAAAAAGTCAACAAAGGGGGCTGCTTTCCCCCTTTGCTTTTTGTAATAGGTGGGCTGGTTTTGTAAGCCAAGAAGCTTCTCCATTTCACGCAAGAAAAATTCATGTTCAAGTAAGATTCGACAGCATTGGATGACCCCTTCTTGGTGAAAATTGGCTGCGTGGAAATCAAGAAAAACATGGCTGAACCAATGCCAAGGTGAGCCCCCTAGATCCTCTCCAAACCGTCTCTCTTCTTGTCTCTCCAAACCACCCAATACCATCTTTGAAAACTCAGCAAAGTCCAGCCAAGGAGCTGGCCGAACTTCACTAAAAACCAACCTAGTTTTACCCAAGTCGGTCCCCACCTAAGCCCATGCTAAGCTCGGCCAATAGCTAGCCGAGCTCACCCTAGATCTGCCCCATTATCACCCTAAGTCCTAAATCCTTACCTTGGTTTAAACCCAACCTAAGCTAACCCCCAAAACTATCCAGCTTGGCCACCATTGGCCGAGCCATGTCCTTTAGGACCTCGCCTCAAATCCTAACCGAAACAAACTCTAAAACCGCCCAACTCGGCCACCCTTTGGTCGAGCCATTTCCTTAGGACATCACCCTAGTTCCCATCTAAGACGAACTCCCAAACTTGCCCAGCTCGGCCACCATTTGGCCGAGCATTCCCTTATGCCCTTTCCTTAAAATCTCGCCTAAGACCATTCTCAACACACCAAACAAGCTCGACCACCACTTGGCCGAGCATTCCTTTAGGACCCTTCCCAAATCCGCCCATGGACCATCACCCAACTTGGACCCTAGCTGGTCGAGTCTCACCTTAGGACCTTGATTCGAACCCAAACTAAACCCTTCACCTTAGATCTAGCCCTAGATCCCTTATACCTTGCCTTCGATCCACTCGTGTCCTACCCAAAGTCATAGCACCTTCGCATGTCAACCTCGCCCAGGCCATGAACTAGGATCAACATCCCACGCAGCTGGTCGGTTCGCAGAGAGGGGTCCATCCAACGGCTATATCCAAGGTCGGATCTCATTGATAAAGAAAAGCCCGAGCAGGCGACGTGTAAGTGCTCGAACTTGACTCTCTTACATTACTTTAAACTTAATTCAATTCGATATGGGGTTGTAATAACGGAGCTTGTCTCCCCCCGGATGTAATATATGTGCAAAATACACACACGTACACTCGAGCCTTTCCGCTCTTATCTGCACACTTTTGCACACAAACGGGCCTCAACAGCCCATAGGATATAGCCCTATTTATATACATTCAGCTGGGTTTTAAGGTTCAAGTCGTGTGAGTTGTCTTTCATTTTATACACTCAAAGCACTCACTCACATTGAGCCTTTCCGCTTTTACGTATATATACGTATTTCCCTTTCAGCTGGGTTTTAAATTCAAGTTGCGTGAGTTGCCTTTCAATTTATACACTCAAAGCACTCACTCACATTGAGCCTTCTCGCTCTTACATATATCTATATCTCCCTTCTGCTGCATTTTACGGTTCAGTTGCGTGGGTTGCATTTCAATTTATCCACAACACCCACGCACACATTGAGCCTTTCCGCTCTTAAGATATAGATATATTTAAATTTCTGCAATTTACATTCAAGTCATGTGAGTTGCATTCAATTTGGGTTTTCCCTTCCGCTAAGTCTTTAAATTTTGGGTTTTACATTCAAGTTGTGTGAGTTGCATTGCATGCTCGCCATACTCGAGCTAGAGTGCATACCTGCATCGAACAAACCCGAACAAAACGTGCAAACACGCCTAAGTGGTTGAAACTGAAAGACTTAGGGTCGCCCAAATCAAAAACTTGCCAAGTGCATGATTTCCAAAGTTTTCAAATACCTGATCATTCAAAAATCGAATTTGAGTTTAACTTGTTCAAACGAAGTCTCTAAGCGTACAGACTGACCCTTGCGCGTCGGTACAAGAAGGTCTGCGATATAAAGATCCTGCTTGCCTACAATCGCCTTTCAAAAGTCAGATATTTTCAAAACTTACTTCGCTAGTTTGAGTAAGCTAGCTGGCACGCCCTAAAAGCGAACGTAGATTGCGAAAAGATTCACTCTAGGCCTAAGAATCCGGAGTCGAGGATTTTTCGTGTCTACAGATTTTGGCACGCCCGGTGGGACCTGGGACTTAAGTAGACTTCAAACAAACAAGTTACACTGAAATTTTCGAAAAAAAGGTGTTTTCTAAAATTCGTACATACTTAGAAAATTTGCAGAAAATGGAGCAAAAGCCAGAATCCTCGTCGAGTAAATCAAAAGAGGTTTCTAAAAAAGCCAAAATACGAGAAGCAATAGCTAATATACAGGCGATTTTCAAAGAAAAAATGGATGTTTTAAGCAAGGAGCTTAAAACCCATAAATCCCATAGCAGCTCTTCTCGGGCGCACAAAGATCGGGAAAAGAAAACCGATCTCAAACTCGACGAAGGATGTGAGGGAAAAGGCCAAAACCCAGAAAGGGGCGAGTTCTCCACTCCCACACTTCCAAAATCCACGTTGAGTAAATCAAAAGAGGTTTTCAAAACAACCAAAGAACGAGAAATGCTAGCTGATATATGGGCAACTTTCAAAAAAATGGATGTTTTAAGCAAGGAGCTTAAAACCCATAAATCCCATAGCAGCTCTTCTTAGGCGCACAAAGATTGTGAAAAGAAAACCAAATTCAAAATCGAGGAAGGAATTGAGGTAAAAGGCCAAAACCCATAAAGGGGCGAGTCCTCCACTCCCACAAATCCAAAATTCGAAAATTCCAAAGAAAATTTGAAAAAAGTTGTTTTTGTTTCAAAAAATCAAAAAAATCTTGAAAACTTTCAAAAAGACAAAAAAATTGAAAAATCAAACTTTGAAATTTCGAAAAATTCAAGTGAAATTCCTAAGTCTAGGCACACACACATAGTGGGACATAAAACCCACACCCCACAAAGAGACGAGAGTGAAAAACAGGTAGGTTTCGAAAAGGAACGCCTCGTGAAACCCCGGGGGCTCAAAACAGAGTTACCTGGGAAATCGGCCTGCTCTCACCATGAAAAGGTAGACAAGCCACAAAGAGGTATGCCTGAAACCCATCATTCTCAAAACTCTCTTCTTCATATAGGGTCATCAGATGCATTGGATAACCCCTCTGCACACACAAACCTATGAAATGTGCCTAGGTTAGAGAATTTTCAAGGTGCGCCAAATATCCCGCACCAACCAAAAGAATTTCAAAAACAAAAACAAAAAGAAGTTGAAAAAATGGTAGACAAGGAGACCCCTAATGCATGCATCGACATCTTAGGAGCTCATAACCCTGCCATAGAAAAACCCACTTCTTCGAGCCTAGTCTTGTACCCTGGAACCAAGATTAGAGCTTTCAAACAAAAAAATCCATCCCTAGGGGCATCACGAGTTGCACCTAGGGAGCAGGTCAAAAATCTCAAGGGAGCAATCTTGGCTTCCCTTGAAAAATATGTTTCCCAAACCCAGGACGTGTGGAAACCCAAGTTTTTCACCATCCTGAAAAATCCAAAGTTTTTCAAAGAACCAAGCCTGGTTTTCTTCGAGAAACATGTTTTCCAAAATAAAGTTGCGTGGAAGCCCAAGTCTTCCATTGCCCCGAAATATCCAAAACTCCTCGAGGGACCAAGCACGGCTTCCCGTGAGAAACAAACCTCCCAAACCAGGGTTGCATGGAAGCCTAAGTCTTCCATCACCCCAGAATCCAAACTCCCAACATCCAAAAGGGTATATATCCCCGACATGGACGATTCCATGTTCCAAGGCCATGATTTATACAAAAACTTTTCAAAAAACAAGAAGTCTTGGAACATGATTCTAAATATGGGATATAAGCCCTACCAAGGCTTGGGAACCCAAAACCAAGGTAGGCTCGAACCTGTCCTACCTCAGGCCAATCGACAAAAGTATGGATTGGCCTATAGCCCATCCATACCCCTAGAGCCGCCACCTAAGACCATCTGGGTCAAGGGTGTCCTGTAGAACCTCTAAAACCCAAAACCCATGTCTTAGACCTATTGATTAGAGTCTGATTCATGAATGTTTTCTTTGTAGGTTCATGGGAAGATCCCTCCTTTTGAAAAAGCCAAAAAATCAGATATTTGCCAAAAACCAAAAAAATTGAAAACCCAAAACAAAATCTCAAAAACATTGGGAAAAATAAAAATTCCAAAAAGAAGTTTGTTTTAAAGCCTTTGGCCATGTACAAAGTCCATTTTCAAAAATTGTAAAAATGCTTTTCGAAAATTGTATATAACTCCCAAAAACCAAAAAAATCCAAAAAAAAAAAAAAAAACTGATCTTAAACACCCTTTCGCCTAGAGCTTTTTCAAAATGAAAAGCTCGAGAATCATCAAAACCGGAGGAATAAAAACCTCTGAGCTTCCTAAAATTCGCAAGATCCTTGACTTATGCAAAGATTGGGGATTTTTAGAAATAAGCCTGACCCATAGTGTGTGCATAAGCATCATGCATCACACTCTGAAAACATTCATGTGCATCGAGTCTAGACATCATCTTAGAACTCGAATTTAGGGTCTTGTGAAAACCAAAGGGGCAATGAAAGTTGACCCCCTAAGTATCGAGCCTTCATAAACAGGTCTCCATACGAATCAAATCCAATACCTTCAAGGCAAATTTCAAAAGAAATGAAAATCTCGAAAAGGGTTAGCATTT
This sequence comes from Brasenia schreberi, assembly GCA_036023115.1. Taxonomy (NCBI): domain Eukaryota; kingdom Viridiplantae; phylum Streptophyta; class Magnoliopsida; order Nymphaeales; family Cabombaceae; genus Brasenia; species Brasenia schreberi. The sequence continues at coordinate 2,058,087 of JAYKKT010000016.1, forward strand.
CACAAAAGCCTTTTCAAAATTCTTTTTGATAAAAACCTTCCATGCATTGCAAAGTCATGCATTGTCTGCTTGACTTGATCAAATGAAGATGTTGTTCATACTAAATGTGCCATACATTTTCGAAAACTCTTTTGGCGTGTGAAAGGAATCACTAAGCCAAAAGGAAAATCGTGCTTGGCCTTGCTCTAGGCCCTAAAAATTCGAGACATCATCTCCCATGAAAAGGGGAATGATTCATTAAAGCACTCATTTTTAAAATCCTATCTCAACAGGTAGGCAAAATGGCAGCCCCTTTCAACAGAGTATGAGTTCAAAACTCAAGACTCAATTTAAGGGACAAGCCCTGTATCGTGTGGCTGAAGTGCCTCTGTGAGACACATTCCCCATACTTGATCAAATGCCCCATGAAGGCACGAATTTTCAAAATGAATTCCAAAAACCCTGCTTGACCAAAATCAAGTATAGGAAACATATTTCAAATCAAAAGGGCTGGTATAAAACCATCTTCATATAGAAAGGGAGGATTTCCCCAAAAATTGCTTTCTCAAAAGGGATCAAAATTTTGAAAATTTAACCCTACATATACTTTGAAAAGAAAGATTTTCAAAACTTCAGGTTTATATGAAAACCTTGATTGTGTTGGATAAGAACATGAATCTCATGATGAAATATGGAGACCATGTCAAAATCAAAGCCCGATGGCCATGATGATCACTTAGGGTTGGTTGTGTTTTCCATCCTTGAGCAAAAAGTAGCATGATCATGTTAGGAAAATCGTGGAAATGCATGGACATGAACATACCATCATCCATCCGAAAAAGTCTTTTGAAAAACCATGGCCCTTCACCATGTGGCCATGCAAAATTTCTCTCAAGCTAGGGGCATTTTTAAATATAGCCCCTAGACACCTTCCATGAAGAAACAAATTTCATAGAATGCATCTCCTTCTTGACTTGTGAGATACATTTCATATGTTCACTCTTGCATAAAAACATGTATTTCCATTTTGAATCACATGGAGTGCATAGCATGCATCATATTAATATCATATCACCCCAAAGAAAGCCCAAGAGGTGGGCAAACCTGAGTAGGAATGTCCCCATGTCTTCAAAAAGGGCAACAAAAATCGAAAATTTGTTGATATTGTGGGTAGAAATTAGCAAAACCCCGAAAATGCCCGAATATTCATAAGGGTTTATGTTAAATTCCTTTTTCGAAAAGATTTTGAAAAATCGAATAGATTGTACAACCCTGAATGGAGGAATTTATACTTTTCGAAAGGTAGAGTCTTCCAAAAACAAATTGGCGATATTTCAAAGAACCCTGGCTTACAAGATTAAGCCTTGTTCAAAATATCAAAATATTTTCGAATAGTAGATGCTATTAAGAAATAGGACGATCTCGTTTGAATCGAGTAACCAAAGGGATAAGCCTTCCCCCATTCTACTTTCTCTCCAAAAAGGAAAATTGGTTGTGTTCAAAAGAAAGAAAAAAAAATCGAGAATACAAAAACTCCTCCGAAAGTGGTCTTCCCTTCATAAACAGGGAATACAAAAACTCCTCTGAAAGAGGTCTTCTCGTTTCAAAAGAAAAAGGAGATATAAAAACACTCCTCCCAAAGAGGTCTTCCCTTCAAAAACAGGGAATACAAAAACTCCTCCAAAGAGCTGCTCTCCTTTAAAGAAAAGAGGGATTAATGAAAAAATACTCCCAAAGGGAGACCCTCTGTGAAAAAAAGAAATAAAAAGCCAAAGCTCAAAGAGCGATTTTCCGACTCTTTGCCTAAAACCACGGGACGCTTCAGAAGGGACCGTGGTATCTCTTTCCCATATCCCTACGACTTATCCCCAAGGAAAAATGTTCAAATTTGCGAAAATCCTAAAGTACGAATAAAATCGGCTTATTTGGATTTCATTTTGTTTGAGAACTCGACTTTGTTTTGTAGGAAATGGAACTTTGAAATGTTTTTTAAGTTTTCCTACCCAAAAAACCTCTACTGAGTAGCAGGTATTGAAACCTGAATGAAGGGAAGTATGAAAAATGGAAATCCTTTTCGATACGAGCTAAAAGGAGTTCGTTTTCAAAAAAAGAAAATTTTCGAAAAACCCACGAATGTCAAAAAGACAAGGGTAGAACCTGCTTGGAGCAGATAGCCTCAAAAGGCTCTCTCCAAAGCTCGAAAACCCGAAAATGTCTAGAAGACATGGGTAAAACCTGCTTGGAGAAGCCTGCCTCAAAAGGCACTCTTCGGGCTCAAAAACCCAAAAACAAAAACTTTTTTCATGCATGCATCCAAAAATCGTCCATGCATGATCATACATAGGGAAACCTAGGAAAAGACCCCTTTTTTGCTAAAAATCCCCACCTGTGGTAAAAGAAAACAGGGTTTTGCGAAATAAAAATGGTGTATTCTCGAGAAACTTTGCGAGAAAAACCAAAATGGGGTGTTATCTTCTTCGCCATTATCCAAATCAATTTGGATAATGCCAAAGAGGGGCATCTGTAGACACCCCGAATTTTCCAAAAATCAAAAACTCTCAAAAATACAAAAAAGCTCGTTTGAGCTAAAACGACAACCTGTTTTAAAATGTGAAAACAGGTTCAAAAGGCAAAAGAAAAGCCTAGGCAAGAAGAGGATTCGAGCCCAGAATTTCAGAAGCCACCCCTTGTTCAAAAACGAAAGAAAAAAGAGCCCGTTTGGAGAAAAGCCCGATAGAAAGGTAAAAATGTAATTTGGGTCAAAGAAAAAGCACAAAGCAACTCCAAAATGCAGAAAGAAGCCCAATACCTGAGGAAGTCGACAGAAGTCCGAGACACGTCCCGTCAGAATGAAGAACGGAATCCGTGCGGCAATCTGAGTCGATATCAATAGGAACCGACCAAAAACCAAAATGGCGGACCGAAACAAATGCCGAAAAAGTCCTGAAAAGCAGAACACCGGTTGGAAGAAAGACTTGGGGAAGACCCAGGATAGAGTTGGGCATCCGATGAATCGAAGCCCGCTCGAAACCGACGGTAAAAAGCACCAAAAAGGACCAAAAAACCAAGGAGTAGAAGAAAAATCTGGATTGGGTCTGGACCCAAAAATATCCAGATCCAGATCCAAATTGTGTTTAGATTGGATATGGATATCAAAAATCCAAGATTCGAGATCTGAGATCCAATCCCAAATAAATATTTGGACTGGATCTGGATCTCAAAATATCCGAGATCCGCGATCCAGATCCACATAGGGTTTGGATTGGATTCGGATAGCCAGACCCAAATCCAAGACCCATGATCCATATCCAAGTTGAAAGTCTATAAAAGGATGTGAGGGGCTAGCTTAAAGAGGGCTGCAAATTTTTTTCACGCCTCTTTGCTTGGGTAGGAGAGAGAGAGAGAGAGAGGGAAAAGGTCAACAAAGGGGGCTGCTTTCCCCCTTTGCTTTTTGTAATAGGTGGGCTGGTTTTGTAAGCCAAGAAGCTTCTCCATTTCACGCAAGAAAAATTCATGTTCAAGTAAGATTCGGCAGCATTGGATGGCCCCTTCTTGGTGAAGATTGGCTGCGTGGAAATCAAGAAAAACATGGCTGAACCAATGCCAAGGTGAGCCCCCTAGATCCTCTCCAAACCGTCTCTCTTCTTGTCTCTCCAAACCACCCAATACCATCTTTGAAAACTCAGCAAGTCCAGCCAAAGAGCTGGCTGAACTTCACTAAAAACCAACCTAGTTTTACCCAAGTCGGTCCCCACCTAAGCCCATGCTAAGCTTGGCCAATAGCTAGCCGAGCTCACCCTAGATCTGCCCCATTTTCACCCTAAGTCCTAAATCCTTACCTTGCCTTAAACCTAAGCTAACCCCCAAAACTATCCAGCTCGTCCACCATTGGCCGAGCCATGTCCTTTAGGACCTCGCCTTAAATCCTAACCGAAACAAACTCTAAAACCGCCCAGCTCGGCCACCCTTTGGTCGAGCCATTTCCTTAGGACTTCACCCTAGTTCCCATCTAAGACGAACTCCCAAACTTACCCAGCTCGGCCACCATTTGGCTGAGCATTCCCTTATGCCCTTTCCTTAAAATCTCACCTAAGACCATTCTCAACACACCAAACAAGCTCGACCACCACTTGGCCGAGCATTCCTTTAGGACCCTTCCCAAATCCGCCCATGGACCATCACCCAACTTGGACCCTAGCTGGTCGAGTCTCACCTTAGGACCATGATTCGAACCCAAACTAAACCCTTCACCTTAGATCTGGCCCTAGATCCCTTATACCTTGCCTTCGATCCACTCGTGTCCTACCCAAAGTCATAGCACCTTCGCATGTCAACCTCGCCCAGGCCATGAACTAGGATCAACATCCCACGCAGTTGGTCGGTTCGCAGAGAGGGGTCCATCCAACGGCTATATCCAAGGTCGGATCTCATTGATAAAGAAAAGCCCGAGCAGGCGACGTGTAAGTGCTCGAACTTGACTCTCTTACATTACTTTAAACTTAATTCAATTTGATATGGGGTTGTAATAACGGAGCTTGTCTCCCCCCGGATGTAATATATGTGCAAAACTCACACACGTACACTCGAGCCTTTCCGCTCTTATCTGCACACTTTTGCACACAAACGGGCCTCAACAGCCCATAGGATATAGCCCTATTTATATACATTCAGCTGGGTTTTAAGGTTCAAGTCGTGTGAGTTGTCTTTCATTTTATACACTCAAAGCACTCACTCACATTGAGCCTTTCCGCTCTTACGTATATATACGTATTTCCCTTTCAGCTGGGTTTTAAATTCAAGTTGCGTGAGTTGCCTTTCAATTTATACACTCAAAGCACTCACTCACATTGAGCCTTCTCACTCTTACATATATCTATATCTCCCTTCTGTTGCGTTTTACGGTTCAGTTGAATGGGTTGCATTTCAATTTATCCACAACACCCACACACACATTGAGCCTTTCCCCTCTTAAGATATAGATATATTTAAATTTCTGCAATTTACATTCAAGTCGTGTGAGTTGCATTCAATTTGGGTTTTCCCTTCCGCTAAGTCTTTAAATTTCGGGTTTTACATTCAAGTTGTGTGAGTTGCATTGCATGCTCGCCATACTCGAGCTAGAGTGCATACCTGCATCGAACAAACACGAACAAAACGTGCAAACACGCCTAAGTGGTTGAAACTGAAAGACTTAGGGTCGCCCAAATCAAAAACTTGCCAAGTGCATGATTTCCAAAGTTTTCAAACACCTGATCATTCAAAAATCGAATTCGAGTTTAACTTGTTCAAACGAAGTCTCTAAGCGTACAGACTGACCCTTGCGCGTCGGTGCAAGAAGGTCTGTGACGTAAAGATCCCGCTTGCCTACAATCGCCTTTCAAAAGTCAGATATTTTCAAAACTTACTTCGCTAGTTTGAGTAAGCTAGCTGGCATGCCCTAAAAGCGAACGTAGATTGCGAAAAGATTCACTCCAGGCCTAAGAACCCGGAGTCGAGGATTTTCCGTGTCTACACTCTACACATGATATTTTTTCAAATATTGAGCATTTATAGGGTCTATAAATTCTTACCCTCAACATTAATTAACCAATATGCATTGTTTGTAGTGGTTCTACGTAGAACATAAGGGTCATCCCACTTGGGCTGCCACTTTTCAAGGGGGTGGGGGCCTCGGTGATGAATGGTCTTGAGCACGAGGTCTCCCACTTTGAAGTGGCGAGCTTTCATGTGCTTATTATAGTGTCGAGCTACCCTTTGCCTATATGCATGTGCATGATCCATAGCAAGGAGCCTTTTTTCATCTAACAAATCAAGTTCTATCATTCTGGTATGTTGTAGGGTTTCTAATGGACAATCTAATGCAAGTGATGTATGGAATGAATGCAATTTTGTATGAATGGGGAGTATGGCATTCGTACCATAGACCAACTCAAATGGGGTGGCATTTGTGGGTGTTCGGATGGAAGTTCTGTAAGCCCATAAGGCTTCATTGAGCTTCTCATGCCATGTCCTACCCTTTTCTATGGTTTTCTCAATGATGCTTATGAGGGTTTTGTTCCTGGCTTCGGCTTGGCCGTTGCCTTGAGGGTGGTAGGGTGATGAGAAGTGTTGAGTCATGCCGTATGTAGCACATAGCTTTTCCACTTTTTCATTTTTTAATGGGGTGCTATTGTCGGACACTATGTCTTTTGGAACTCCAAAACGGGCCAAGATATTTTTCTTGACATGTTGTCCTTAGACATTAGTCAAGGATGTAGCTTCAACCCATTTAGAAAAGTATTTGATGGCTGCCAGGATGAACCTATGTCCATTCGATGCATTTGGGGAGATTGGTCCTATGATGTCAAACACCTACATAGTGAAAGGCCATGGGCTTAGAATGGAATGCAAGGTGGATGATGGGATATGAATAGCATGTCCATGCACTTGGCATTGGTGACATTTCCTAACATGATCGTGACAATCTTGCTCGAGGGTGGACCAAAAATAACCGGCTCTAAGTATCTTCATGGCCATCATATTCGCATTGACATGGCCTCGACATTCTCTATCGTGGAATTCATGCATTATAGTCCTAGCCTGATCAAGGTCTACATACCAAAACAAGATGCCAGTAAAACTCTTTTTGTAGACAACTCCTCCCATAATCACATATCGGGTTGAAATTTTTTGAATAAAAGCTTTATCCTTAGAAGAAGCAAATTTCGAAAATCCTCCATTTTCTAAAAAGTTTTTAATATCTTGAAACCAGGGTTTTTCAATGGAATCTTGGTCATTTTGGCAAATCTCCAAATCGTGGGTGGATGGAGTAGGTGAGTTCCATATCTCTAAGGATTGGGTTTTCAAGGTGGGATCGACCCTTAGGGCTGATCCTAAGGATGAGAGGGCATCCGCTAAGACGTTGTCCTCTCTACCTATATGAGTGAGTGTACATGATTTGAAGGAATCAACCAGTTTGGTAGCCAATTCGTGGTATGGAATTAACTTTTTATTTTTGACTTGCCAAATTTTCAAAACTTGGTTTACAACAAGTAAAGAATCTCCAAAGACTTCGATGCATGATGCCCCTAGATTTTTCAAAATCTTCAAGCCTTGTATGAGTGCCTCATATTCGGCCATATTATTGGAACATTCAAAATTTAGGCAAATGGCAATGGGGATCTCTCCCTTTTCAGGGGATATGAGGATGACTCCAACACCTGCCCCTTGTTGGTTTCTTGCTCCATCAAAGTGCATTTTCTATACTTGGTTTTCATTAAAAAAACTTGTTAAAACATGGTTTTGAAAATCGTTTGTAAAGATGCGCTCATCAGGTATTTCATCAAGTATGGGATATGTCTCTTCAAGGGAGAACTCGGCCACATGATCAGCTAGGGCTTGTCCCTTAATGGAGGTTTGATGGTGAAATTTTAAATCATACTCCATTAAGAGGAGCTACCATTTACCAAGCCTACCCGTCAGGATAGGTTTTTCAAATAAGTTCTTGATCGGATCAAGCTTAGACACTATCCATATCTCATGATCTAAGAAGTAGTGTCTAAACTTTTGGCAGGCCCATACCAATGCCAAACACGTTTTCTCCATGGCTTGATAATTTCTTTCATATGCCAATAGAGTTTTCGAAATGTAGTAAATAACATACTCTTTATGGCTATCATCCTCATATTTGGTGGGCTAGTAAAGCACCCAATGCATTCGTATGCATGGAAATATAAAGCAATAATGGTTTTCCTTGCTTTGGAGGTTTTAAAATTGGAGGATTTGCTAAATAAGTTTTTAATCTTTCAAAAGCCTTTCGACAATCATTATACCATACAAATTTCACCCATTTTCTCAAAAACTTGTTGAAAGGTTCGCATCTTGTTGCTAAGTTTGAAATAAACCTCCTAATTGCTTGGAGGTGACCTTGGAGGCTTCGGATTTGGGTCAAGTTGGAGGGTAGAGGCATGTCTATGATGGCTCAACACTTAGAGGGGTTGACTTCAATGCCCCTTTGGCTCACCATAAAGCCTAAAAGCTTACCCGATTATACTCCAAAGACACACTTTTGAGGGTTTAGTTTCACTTTGTAAAGCCTAAGTCTTTCTAAAACCTTTTGTAAAGATCCAATGTGTGTGCATCGGGTTTTTGATTTTACCAAAAGATCATCCACATATACTTCCAAGAGCTCATGAATTTGATCATGGAAAATAGTAGTCATGGCTCTTTGGTATGTGACACTGGCATTTTTCAATCCAAATGGCATAACCGTGTAACAATATGTGCCCCAAGGTGTAGTAAAAGTAGTCTTAGCCTGATCTTTTGGTGCTAACTTGATTTGATTATAACCCGAATAGCCATCCATAAAAGAAAACATTTCATGATTAGCAGTGCTATCTACTATCAAATCAATGTTTGGCAAAGGAAAATTATCTTTTGGAGTGGCTTTGTTTAAATTTCTAAAATCGATGCAAATCTGAATTTTCCCATTGGATTTTTGAACCACAACTATATTTGAAAGCCAGCCAGAATACGCAATGGGTTTTATAAATTCGGCTTTTAAAAGATCTTCTAAACCCTCTTTTACTTGAGAGTGGACATCGGGATGGATTTTCCTAAGCTTTTGCTTTATGGGTTTAACATTTGGTTCTAGGGGAAGACAATGTTCTACAACTTTTAGGTCTAGACCTGACATGTCTTCGTAGGTCCATGCAAATACATCTATGTAGGTTTTCAAAAATACAATGAATGATGCTTTTTCATGGTCATGCAAATATGCGCCTATCTTAACATGCTTAGGATTAGACTCACTCCCTAAGTTGATTTCTACAAAATCCCCTCCTACGGAGTTCGAAGGTTTTTCCAAGTCAGGAATTTTATGAAATTCAGGAAGCTCGGAGGCTTGATCCTTCTCAGGGATGAGGGGATCTTCCTTTGATCATTCTCGAGAATTCTAGTTTCTAGTGAAGTTTGAGGCAAAGCACACAATTTTGGAATATTTATAATTTTCAAAGGAGTTGGATTTTTCACAAAGACCATCTTTTTGGAATTTTCGAATCTTTCAAAATTTTTGGATTTTTCGAAATGAGCCTTGGAAGAAGGAAGGTACAAGACTTGGTTTTGGGTATTTTCAGGTTTTTCAATTTTTTTGGCTTTTTCTAAAGGCAAGAAAGAAATAAAAACTACATTCTTTATGGAGTTTTGAGAATTTTCATTTTTTTTGGCTTTTTGCAAAGAAATAGGAGGAGAAGGAATGCAAATCACACTCTTTTTGGAGTTTTCAAAATTTTCCAATGTTTTTGGGTTTTGGGGGTTTTCTAAATGTTTTTTGTTTTTGTAAATTTTCGGATGTGGTGGGGTCTTCCATCAAACCTACAAAGAAAATATCATGAATTAGGCTCTAAACAAGATGTCTAAGTCATAGGTTTCAGTGTTAGAAGGTTCTAGGGCACCCTTGACCTAAGTGGTCGTGGGTGGTGGTTCAGGGGGTATGGATGGAGTGTAGCCCACCCCATACCGGTTTGGGTTAGGGTTTCACACTATGGGCTCTAGGCAACCGTGGTTTTGGTTCCCTAAGACTTGATAAGGCACGTAACCCATGTTTAACATCATGTTCCAAGGCTCCTTTAATTTTGAAAACGTTTTGTAAAGTGAATGGCCTTGGAACTTGGTGTCATCCATGTCATGAACACTTTCTTGTCTAGGGACTTGGGGAGGATTTGAGTCTTGGTTTTTTTTAGGATGGTCATGGTCTTGGGCGGGCAAGCCTTGGGCTGCCCTTGGATGCACACGACAAGTTTTGATGGGTTTAGGATTTGAAGTTTCTTTGATGGGTCGTCCAAGAGTGATGGCTCCCCTACATTTGACTCATAACAAGGGTGACCTGACAAACAAGGGAAATTTTGAATTCTCTTGAGTTGTGGGTGGTTTTCTCCTAGAATTATCACGACTTGGTTTTCATGAGGGATCTTGACACACCTATGAAACATGGAAGGCACGGCCCGAAGGCTATGGATCCACGGTCTTCCTAAGAGTAACTTGTAGTGGGGGTGTATGTCTAAGACTTGAAACACCCTTATATGGGTTATGCCCCCTACTTCCATGGGTAACTCTACGGCTCCTAAAGGTTTGGATGCATTTTCATCTTATCCTGTGATCACGATGGAACTAGGACTTTGGGAAGTTAAGGTGACTCCAACTTGGTTGGCTACGTGTAATGGAAGTATGTTTAGACCTCCTCCCCCATCAACCAAACACTTGTCTAGAGGATGGTGATTCAATACCACCTCTATATGCAAGGCTTGATTATGGGTTTTATATGGTCGTTCTAACTCATCTTCCGAGAACACAATGGGGGCTTTAGCACAGATATGTGAGACTAGGAAGGATAGGGACTCAGGGGTTATGGTTGAGTTAACCTTGGCCCTTTCTAAGATTTTTTCTAAGACTTGCCTATATGCCTAGGGGACGTTTTGATGAGTTCTAGGATAGACATATTTATGGGAATCTTAGAAAGGTGATTTTCGAAATCATATGGGGTTAACACATTGTTTTTACCGATGAGATGCGATGCTTTGGGAATGCATGACTTTGAAGGGCTGGGGATAACGACTACTTCCTTGATAGCATCTTTTGCTAAGTGTGGGGATTGGTAGATCCTTTCGGACCTAGTCACCTCATCCACACCCTCCCTATGGCTCGTTCTTAGGTGGGCTCTAGCTTGGTGCTTCGGAGCACCCCGAATCTCTAATAAGGCTCTAGCCGGGGGCGGGACTCTAAGCGCTCCCCGGGTCACTACTTGTTTGGCTTTTTTTATTACGAGAAGCGGTGTGTGACAAGAAGTAAAGTCTGTATGCAATGCATGCTCCAAACCATTCAAGGAAGTTGAGAAACCACATACCTCTTTGTCCTTCCTACTGGTGCTTGCGTGGTTGGGGAAGGGCTCCTTAAGAATGGCTTGGGCAGGCTCCGGTTCCTCGGTGACCTGGAGCCGGCCCTACTCTATCAATTCCTCGATTTTATTTAAAAGAGTGTAATACTTATTTGTATCATGACCCTTGAGCCTATGATACTTGCAAAATTTGTTAAAAAATTTTCCTTTTAGGGGTGTCCTCTCGGGAATATCGGGGAGTGTTACCATTCCCTGGGCGAGTAGGAGGTCGAGGACCTCTGAGATGGGTTGCCCAAGCAAGGTTTATTCCCTCTTTTCAAAAGACTTTTGAACCTTTTTATTTTTAGGTTAGAATTTTGAAATGCCGCCGAGCTCTATTCTACTCGGACATTTGCAACTTTTTGAGGTTTTGCCCCATTGTCCACAGCGGGCAGCCCGTAAGTCCCAGGTTTTTCAAAGCGTGGTTTTGAAAAGATTTTTCCTTTCCACAGATCATCATAGACCTTGTTTTTCATGTTGGCTTCGAAGAGGGAGACCTTTTTGATTAACTTGTGAAAAGTTGAAATTTCGTGGAGTGAAAGAAGTGCTTTTAACACTGTTTTGAAATTTTCAAGGATGAGCATTACTACGCATCTTTCAAAGATGGGCTCTCTTACTTGCCCAAGGAGGGACCTCCATCGAACGATGAATGCATGGACATCCTCGTTCGATGCTTGTTTCGTGTCCCTAAGGGTATTCAAAGTGGGTGTCACCTCCACGTTATGGGAGAACCGTTACATGAAACAATTTGCTAACTCTTCGAAAGTTGCAAATTGGCTCAAGTCTTATGAGGCTAGCCACTTTGATGCAGTTCCCTTAAGGGAGAGGGGGAACCAATAGATCCACTTGGTAGTGTCCTTTTCCTTGTAGGCTCTGCGAGAAAAGAGTTGCAGGTGGGATCTAGGATTCCCCGTGCCATCTTACCGATGGAAGTTAGGTATGTCGTCGTCACTATTCGTTCGGTAATTCGAAGGGAGAAAATTGGATAGTGCATACGATCTTTTCTCTTTTGCTTGGCCTCTGAACAGTTGTTGGAGGGCTTTTCGATATTTTAGTGTGAAGATTTCGTATTCTTTGTCCCCCTCCATGACAGAGGTTTCTTTGGGCTTTCTTGACTTTCTTGGCTTTTCTTAGCCTTGGCTTGTTTGCCATGAGATGAGCAAGACTCGATCGCCTCAGTCGCTTAGCTGAGGGCGGCGATCCTTGCCTCAAATTCTTTTTGCAAGTCTTCGAGCTCTTCTTTCTTGCTTTTGAAATGGGTTTTCGAAAACGTTTTAGAAAATGGACTTGATCAGCACGAGGCTCGGCTAGACACTTCATGGGAATCTGAACTTGACATGATTAAGAGTTTTTGGAAAAAATCCTACAAGTACACAAGCAAAGTTAAATACGTTTTCTTGAAAAATTTTGAAGTTCAACTTGTTTGAATTGAAGTTTTCTTAAGACACGAGTCCCACCAGGCATGCCAATTCTATAGACTTGAAAATTTTCACTTCCAAGTTATGAAAACTTGAAGTGAACCTTTTCGTATCTACACTTGCATGAGCGTGCCAGCTAGTTTACACAAACTAGCAAAGACTTAAACAATTTTCTGACTTTTGGCGATTGTAGGCAAGCAGACTCTTTTCGCTAAAACCTTCTTGAACCGATGCTCAAGGGACAGTTTAAGCACTTAGAAAACTTTAATTTGAAATAGGTTTTACTTCAAATCACGTGAACAAATAGTGCTTTGAAAGAATATGGTTTTGTGCACTTTTGATTCAATGTTTGAAATGAACAAGTCCTGAAAAATAGAGTTTTCTATTTTTAAGGCTTGATTCTAAAGTCGATCTGAATATACTACAGGTCTCCAAAATTTCTCAAAATTTTATCAAACGAAGCTGGTAGTGTGGAGAACCCTTTTATTTTTACAGATCTGAATTTGAAGGCATATTGAATCAAAATTAAATTTTTGAGTAGACCTGACTCACTGAACTAGAATTACTTTGTTCCAACAATACAAAGGCTCAAAGATGAACCTGTTTCTCTGTGATCCGAATTCTGAATTTAATGATTTTGGTGTTTTTGGAAAGCTATGGATGTCATCTTTCTAATGCACTAAAAATCATATGAATTGGATTCCTAGGGATAGAGATATAGGACTTTTACCCAACCTTTGTTTCAGGAAATCCGACTATGCAACAAGTGTTCAGAAAGTGTTTTAGTTTTTTCCTCATTTTATCATGGGGTTGGATGACCTTAAATATCTTGAAAATTTTATAGAGTGTCTTAATGTGTGTGGAATATGTGTGCCAAGTTTTAGTCTAATCGGAGCAAGCGTCAAGAAATTAAAATTATAGGAAGGAACATATACAGAGATGCTGAAATCCTGTTTCTGCTTTTATGAATGTAATGATGCAAACTCAAACGAATTTAAATGACACCCACTCTACATCATGAATTAAAACTTATGCGAAATGAAGTTGCAGCCACTCTACATCCGAAGTAAACTCACACGCAATGAAGTTGTAGCCACTCTATATCCCGAATTAAACTCACATGAAATGAAGTTGCAGCCACTCTAGATCCCGAATTAAACTCACATGAAATGAAGTTGCAGCCACTCTACATCTCGAATTGAACTCACACAAAATGAAGTTGCAGCCACTCTACATCCCGAATTGAACTCAAATGAAATGAAGTTGTAGCCACTCTACATCCCGAATTAAACTCACACGAAATGAAGTTGCAACCACTCTACATACCGAATTGAACTCACACAAAATGAAGTTGTAGCCACTCTACATCCTGAATTAAACTCACACAAAATGAAGTTGCAACCACTCTACATCCCGAATTAAACTCATACGAAATGAAGTTGCAGTCACTCTAATCGCTATTACAACTTGGGGGGAGGCTGTGCTCTATTAATACAACCCCTTTTTAATTTAATTAAAGGAGAAGAAGGGTTTAGAATCAAAGTTTAGAGATGCTTACAGATTTTCTCCCCCAAGATACCGAAAATTCCAAGTATGGAATTCGGCTTCCTTCTTCCTTGAATGTCTCAACCACACTCAAGCCCAAGGTGCAACCCTTACCTAGAACTACCCCACTCTCCCTCTCTTACTTCACTCCCTTGCAGCCCACGACCAACTTGGTGCAGCACCTCCTTGCTAAGCCCAAGACCAACCCTTACCTTCCTCTTTATCCAATCTCCCAAGCCTTGCTCCACTTTCTCCAACATGCCCCCCTTTCTCCCCCCCTTGGCCCTATTTATAGACCAAGGGAATGGGTCATTGGGGCGGGTTTGGATGTAGGTCTAGCCCCAATTCATGGTTGGGTGGTCCTCTTGTGGTGGCATGGAATGGACCAGTCCCATGTGGGTTGGTCTCCAAGTGAACTCGGCCTTAACCTAGGTTCCCTCAAGTTCTTTTAACCGGCCAATGCTTGATCTTATGACTTGCTTATTTGATGCTTGGTTTGATCCACTAGGCCTTTCCTTGAGCTTGGACTTGATGAAGTTGATCCCATATTTGAAGTAGATATTGATTTCATCTTTGATAAACCCGGTACTTGATTTTACTCTCATATGACACTTGATTCTTGATGGCTTCATCAGGGTCTCGATTCCATTTTGCATTTGGAATTGAACTCTCCTTGAAATGAGAACTTGATTCAATCTTCAATCTCGCTTTTATCCAGATAGGCTTGGAACACCCTTCGCTTTTTGACTTGATCTCGAGCTGGATTTGGATCGGGTCTCACCTGTTCGTTTGATCTATTTTGAAATCCATGGGCTTTTAACTTGAATTAAAACCTTTATTTTGAAACATTCCCAAAAGGACTTTAAACTTTTAAATTTGGGGTTTTTGAATTTAAAGGTTCATACAAGCTTTAAATTGGTTTTCAAAATTTAGGAGTTTTTTGAAAACATTAAAATTTTGGGTGTTTACACCATGCACTTGACATTGATGACAATTCCTGACGTGATCATGACAATCTTGCTTGAGAGTAGATAAAAAATAACCCTCCCTAAGTATTTTCATAGCCATCATACTTGAATTAACATGGCCTCCAAATTCTCCATTGTGAAACTCATGCATGATGGTTTTAGCCTCATTGTGGTCAATGCATCTTAACAAGATACCTGAAAAACTCTTTTTTATATAGAACCCCCGCGAAAATCACATATCGTGTTGAACTTTTTCTAATAAAAGCTTTGTTGTTAAAAGAGAAATTCAAGAAATCTCCCACTTTTTAAAAAGTTTTTAATATCTTGAAACCAAGGATTTTCTTCTTTATTTTGTTCAGTTTGGCAAATCTCAAAATCTAGGGTTGATGGAATGGGTAGGGACAAAATTTCAATGGATCGAGCAATGAGGGTAGGGTCAATCCTTAGGGAGGATTTTCTTCTCTACCAATGTGTTTGAGTGTACACGATTTGAACAAGTCAACCAACTTAGTGGTCAACTCGTAGTATAGAATCAACCATTTATGTTTGACTTGCCAAATTTTTGAAACCTAGTTCATTATAAGCATGGAGTTGTAAGCACCCTAAAAATATTTTTCAAAACAAATTGGGGCATATTTTAAAATCCATGATTTGAACACATCCTACTTTAAACACCCCAAATTCCCACGATTTTCTCAAATAGGCCTGGTTTTACAAAAGCAGCCCCAAAGGGCTATTTTGAGTCTAGAAACCCAGGAGCCTTCCAGACAACCCTGTACATACTTTGAACCTGTATATATGTTTTAAAACTCTATACATATAGTTTTAAAACCTTAAAAAGGTGTTTTGAAACCCCAAAAGCAGCTTGGCTTGATGAAAGTAGGACCGAAAAGGCAAAAGAGAGCCCAGACCCGGAGCATACTTCAAGCCCGGCACATCAACTCTCGTATCAGAATCATCCCAGATTCTCAGACATCCAAGCCCCAAATATCAGAAATTTGCTCAAAATGAACTCCGGAAGGTGAGAAGAAGAGCGGACAACAATGTTGGCGAAGACCCAATGCAAGATGGAGTACTGATGCAGTCAGGCCCCGCACAAACCGTCCATTTCGAAACGCCATGAAGGAATAAAAAAATTAGATTTGGGCCAGATCTGGACCATATATATCCAGATCCAAACCCAACAGGTATTTGGATTTGGATTTGGATTTTGATCCCAATATCCAAATCCAATATCTACATCCATGGCCCATATCACCTTCTCATAAATGGAGGTGGGCCCACAAATATTTCACGTGAAAAGCTTGGGTAGAGAGAGAAAAAGGGGTGAGAATGTATGAGTGAGAAAGTTGGTAGGCTTGACTTTTGGTCAAGGATGGGTTAACCTTGTGTGTTTAGCCTAGAGTGTAGGTTTAAGCTTGTATGCACCTACACCTAACCTGGGGCTACACCAACTTGGACATGGCTGCAACTGGGTCAATGGACCGGCACCAAGGGGAGGTTCCTAAACCTAGCCCTAAGCTAGCCCACCTCACCTAGCCATCTCCCCGAAAACCTAACCCAAACCTAGCCATTCTCACCCAAAACCGCCCCAACCTCACCTAGACAACCTCACCTAACCGACCTCACCTAGCTAGACCACCTAGACCCTAACCAACTAAGCCTAAACCCACTTTAGTGCACCTAATTAAACCCCTAACCACTAAGTCCCAGCCCACCTAACCGACCTACCCTAAACCACTAACCAGCCCCCCTAACCGACCTACCCCAAACCACTTCCCATGCCCACCTTATTACAAATATCTGGCCCATATCACTCCAACCGACCCAGCCCATTCCTAGCCTATAAATACCCCCCTCTCTTGTGGGTTCCACTCTCACCCCCCCCCACTTCCTCCAAGCTCCACCACCTGCCATTCCACCGCCACTCCATCACCCGGCCACCACCTTCCCACTTCAACCGACTCCATCACCTTCCACCTTCGGCGAGGAGCACCCTTCTGCTGCCACTCTTCTTCCACCACCAAGCCGGCCACCACCTTCATCCACCAACACCACTTCCATCCACTGTTAGTACCCCACCTCAACCCCATCTAGCCCTTCACCTCTTTCTTTCCCAGCTGCACACTCCCATCCATCCCCTCTTCCTTACACCCGGTCGACCTGCACCTTACCCCACTACCTTCCCTCAACACCACGCCTTAGCTCCTAGCTGAACCTCCTCCCTTAGTAGCCCACTTCCCAGCCAAGCACCCCTTAAGTCTAGTCCATCCACCGGCCACTCCACCACCCGACCAGCACCCCTTACCTTCCGCTCCATCCACTCGGCCAGCATCAACATACCACCCGACCATTACCCCTACCTGCCGCCAACATACACCCAAGGAGTTCCCCTTCGGCTACCCAAGACGACTCACGAAGCCACGCCCAAGCAAGTTGAACAGGAACCAGCTACATGTAAGTGCCTAACTCGGTCCATTACATGAACTTGCTTACATTTAATTAAATTTGATATGGGGTTGTAATAATGTGGTTTTGACACACCAACACACACGTGCACTTGAGCCTTTTCGCTCTTAGCTGCACACCATTTTGGCACACACGGGCCTTAATAGCCCCTAAGATATAGTTATACTTATATATATTCAGCTACGTGGGTTTTAATTTAAGTCGTGTTTATGGTATTTCAATTTTACACACACACATTGAGCTTTCGCTCTTACTCCCAAGACCCTAGTAAGGGCCATATTGCAATTTCATTTGGGTGTTTTAATTCAAGTTGTGTGCGTGATCTTTCAATTCCACACTCACACACATTGAGCTTTCGCTCTTACTCCCAAGACCCTAGTAAGGGCCATATTGCAATTTCATTTGGGTGTTTTAATTCAAGTTGTGTGCGTGGTCTTTCAATTCCACACTCACACACATTGAGCTTTCGCTCTTACTCCCAAGACCCTAGTAAGGGCCATATTGCAATTCTATTTGGGTTTTACATTTGCAAGTCGTGTGAGTTGTCTTTACATATATACACCACACCCACGCACACGTTGGCGACCTTCGGGCCCATATATATTATAAGTATTTCCCTTCCGCTATGTCTTTAAGATTTGGGTTTTAAGGTTCAGCTGTGTGAGTAGTCTTTCCATATATACACGACACACACTTGCACAATTGACCCTTTATGCTCTTAAGATATATCCATATTTCCCTTTTGCAATTTCCCTTTTGCAATTTACATTACGTCATTTCCCTTAAGCATTGTCTTTCAATTCTGGTTTTCCCTTTGGAGTTGTGTGAGTTTGCATTGCATATTCACCATACTACGAGTTAGGATGCATATTGCATCAAAGCAAACCCCACACTCCCGTGCAAAAATCACCCAACTTAGGTCACTTGTGCACACACCTAGTTGGCCCTAAGAAGCATAAAAGTGAAAGACATAGGCACGTGCAAATCCCACGTGAAATAAAACTTGCAATCATACAAACAAAGCCCCAAACACTTCGGGTATTTTTCAAAGAGGTTTGTTTTAAATGACTTTACCAAGCGCATCGGTGCAAGAAGGTCTGCGACGAAAAGAGCTCACTTGCTCACAGTCGCCCTGATAGAGTCAGATTTCAAAACTTACTTCGCTAGCTTGAGTAAGCTAGCTGGCACGCCCTTGTTATAAAAACGACTTAGACACACGAAAAGGTTCACTTCAGGCCTAAGAACCAGAAGTGAGAATTTTCTATGTCTACAGATTTGGCACACCCGGTGGGACCTGGGCCTTTTGCAGAGTCAGTTCATGTAGAAAAACCTCATGAAAAATTTTCAAAGAAAGTGTTTTTAACTTTGTTTTATTGCATGTCTGTAGACACCGAAAATTTTCACTTATGGGTTCTTAGGCCTGAAGTGAACCTTTTCGCAATCTACTTCGCTTTATGGGCGTGCCAGCTAGTTTACTTTAACTAGCAAAGTATGTTTTGAAAACAATCTGTCTTTTGAAAGGCGATTGTAGGCAAGCGGGATTTTTACGTCGCAGACCTTCTTGCACCGATGCGCAAGGGTCAGTCTGTACGCTTAGAGACTTCGTTTTGAAACAAGTTTAACTCAAAAATATATTTTGAATGAAGAAGTGTTTTAAAACCTTTTGAAAACCATGCATTTGGGCGATTTTGACTTTGTAAGGGTTGGACGACCCTAAGTCTTTCAAATTTTAATCTACTTAGGCACGATGAGCGTGCATCGAAATAGCCTAAGTCTTGCACGATTTGATTCGGGTTTGTACGATTTTCAGATTTTAGATCACGTGGATTTGCACGTGCCTAAGTCTTTCTTTTTATCCCTTTATGGGCCACCTAGGTGTGTGTTATGAACACTCCACTACATGGGGCGAATTTGAGCGGGAGTACGGGGCTTGCTTCGATGCAATATGCGTCCTACCTCGTGGTATGGCGTAGATGCAATGCAAACTCACGCTACTCCAAAGGGAAAACCCGAAATTAAAAGACAATGCCGAAGGGAAATTGCCGAAGGGAAATAACCGAAGGGAAATGACTTGTAAAGTAAATAGCCGAAGGGAAATGACTTGTAAAGTAAATAGCAGAAGGGGAAATATGGCTATATCTTAAGAGCGGAAAGGCTCAATTGTGTAAGTGTGTGTCGTGTATATATTGAAAGACAACGCACACAACTTGAACCTTAAAACCCGAATCTTAAAGACGTAGCCGAAAGAAATACTTTATATAGAGTATATGTAGGGGCCCTTACTTGGGTCTTGTAAATAAGAGCGAAGGCTCAATGTGTGTGCGTGCTTGAATTGAAAGACTTACATACACGACATGAAATGAAACCCAAATATAAATTGCAGTATGCCTTGACTAAGGTCTTGGGAGTAAGAGCGAAAGCTCAATGTGTGTGAGTGTAGAATTGAAGTACTACGCACACGACATAAATGAAACCCAAATATAACTGCAATAAGGCCTTTACTAAGGTCTTGGGAGTAAGAGCGAAGGCTCAATGTGTGTGCGTGTGGAAAATGGAAAGACAACACACACGACTTAATTAACCCCCTTGACTTAAAATATATAAATATAACTATATATTAAGGGCTTGTTAGGCCCGTGTGTGTGCAAAAAGTGTACGACTAAGAGCGGAAAGGCTCAAGTGCACGTGTGTGTGGGTGTGTCAAACCACGTTATTACAATCGGGGGGAGACGAATTTCCTTTACTACAACCCCGTATCAAAATTTAATTGAATATAAAGCAAGTTAATGTAATAGACCAAGTTTAGACACTTACAAATAGCTGGTCCATGTTCAACTTGCTTGCACGTGGGCTCACGGTTCACCTTGGGCAGCCAAGAGGGGGTTATCCTAGGGAGCTTTGAGGGAGGTTCTATGGGGCACGGTTAGGGCCTTAGGGGAACTAAGGTTCGGCAAAGATGGGGCTGTCTAGGGTCTGTCCTAGGTGGCTGGAAGAGGTGCAGGTCACGGCCAGGGGGGTGGTCAGGTCGGCAGGAAGGTGGACAGGGCGACAGGGAGGCAGTCGGGTCGGCAGGGAGGCGTCTTGCGCCTGGCGCAGCAAACGGGCGCCTGGCGCTAGGCGCGCTGGGGCGCAGGGCGCGCAGTAGCGCGGGACGGCTGCGGCACGGGGCGTGCAGGCAACAGAGGGGCGCGCGGCAGGACGCAGGGCGCGCGGCTGGCGCTGGTTGCTCACGACCGGCCGGGGTGAAGTTTTTTTGGGGTTTGTTAGGGATGGTTTGATGCGATTGGGGTTAGGTTAGGTCTAGTTAGGGTTCAGTTAGGGTTAGGTTGGTTCAGTTAGGGTTAGGTAGGTTCAAACCTAGGCTAGGTTGGGGTTAGGTTTACCTCTTGGAGCCGGTCCTTCTTGGCTTGAGCCCACGTCTCCACGGTTGCAGCCACTTGGTCCAGCCCACCTTGGTTGCAGCCCCTTGGTCTAGACCCACTTAGCCCACATGGCTTGAACCCACCTCACCCAATGAGCCCACATGGCTAGGTCTATCACTCCCTCTCTCTCCTCCCAAATATTTGCATGAACCCTTTACATGGACCCCCCCACCTCTATTTATAGAGATTTGAGGTGGGTCTTGGATTTGGGTTTGGGTTTGGGGTTTGGATCCATACCCAAATCCAAACACTATTTGGATCTGGATATTGGATCTCGGATATTTTGAGATCTGTATCCGATCCAACCCAATATTTTTATGGATACGGATCTGGATATTTTGATCCAAATCCGATCCAATCCAAACACTATTTGGATCCAATCCAAATCCAAACACTATTTGGATCGACCCAAACACTATTTGGATTGGCCCAAATCCAAACACTATTCATTACATGGATTTGGATCTGGATATATATGGTCCAGATCCAAATCAAAATTTCTTCGGACAGTCCTTCTTGGCTTCTTGAGGCGAACGATCTGTGCGGGCACTGGCTTCATCAGCGCTCCGTCTGGTGCTGGGTTTTCCCCAACTTTGTCGTTCGGACTCCGTTTCGCCGTTCTGGACTCCGTTGAGCTTTTCATCAAATGGGCTCTGCTTTCTTTTGTTTTTATCAGGGAGTGGCTTCTGAAGCTCTGGGCTTGAATCCTCTTCGGGCCTAGGGTCTTCTTTTGCCTTCTGTACCTGTTTTCGCATTTCAAAACAGGTCGTCGTTTTGGCTCAAACGAGCTTTTTGGTGTTTTGAGAGTTTTTGAAAAATAGAAGATTTGGGGTGTTTACAGATGCCCCTCTTTGGCATTATCCAAATGTATTTGGATAATGGCAAAGAAGAAACACCCCGTTTTTTCAAATTTTCTCGAGAATACACCATTTATTTCGCAAAAACCCTGTTTTCTTTTTCCACAAGTGGGGATTTTCAGCAAAAGGGGGCTTTTCCTAGCTATTTCCCTATATGTATGATCATGCACGAATGACTCTTTGAATGCATGCATGAGAAAAATTTTATTTTTGTTTTTGAGCCCGAAGAGAGCCTTTTGAGGCTGGTTGCTCCGAGCAGGTTTTTACCCATGTCTTTTTGACATTCGTGGGTTTTTCGAAAATTTCTTTTTGAAAAGGAACTCCTTTTAACTTGTATCGAAAAGGACTTCCATTTTTCATACTTCCCTTCATTCGGGTTTCAATACCTGCTACTCAGTAGAGGTTTTTGGGTAGGAAAACTTGGAAAACATTTCAAAGTTCCATTTCCTACAAAACAGAGTCGAGTTCTCAAACAAAATGAAATCCAAATAAGCCGATTTTATTCGTACTTTAGGATTTTCGCAAATTTGAATCTTTTTCCTCGGGGATAAGCCGTAGGGATATGGGAAAGAGATACCACGGTCCCTTCTGAAGCGTCCCGTGGTTTTAGGCAAAGAATCGGAAAATCGCTCTTTGGAGCTTTGGCTTTTTGTTTCTTTTTCATAGAGGGTCTCCCTTTGGGAGTATTTTTTTCATTAATCCCTCTTTTCTTTAAAGGAGAGCAGCTCTTTGGAGGAGTTTTTGTATTCCCTGTTTATGAAGGGAAGACCTCTTTGGGAGGAGTGTTTTTATATCTCCTTTTCCTTTTGAACGAGAAGACCTCTTTCGGAGGAGTTTTTGTATTCCCTGTTTATGAAGGGAAGACCACTTTCAGAGGAGTTTTTGTATTCTCGATTTTTTTTTTCTTTCTTTTGAAAATAGCCAATTTTCCTGTTCGGAGAGAAAGTAGGATGGGGGAGGGCTTATCCCTTTGGTTACTCGATTCAAACGAGATCGTCCTATTTCTTAATAGCATCTGCTATTCGAAAATATTTTGATATTTTGAACAAGGCTTAATCTTGTAAGCCAGGGTTCTTTGAAATATAGCCAATTCATTTTTGGAAGACTCTACTTTTCGAAAAGTATAGATTCCTCCATTCGGGGTTATACAATCTACTTCGATCCTTCTTTCAAGAAGTTTCAAAGGAGTTCGATTTTTTTCAAAATCCTTTTGAAAAAGAATTCAACATAAACCCTTTTGAATATTCGGGCATTTTCGGGGTTTTGCTAATTTCTACCCACAATATCAACAAATTTCTAATTTTTCTTGCCCTTTCGAAGACATGGGGACATTTCTACTCGAGTTTGCCACCCTTTTGGGCTTTCTTCGGGGTGATATGATGCATGCTATGCACTCCATGTGATTTAAAATGGAAATACATGTTTTTATGCAACGATGAACACATGAAATGTATCTCACAAATCATGAAGGAGATGCGTTCACTTATCCATGGAAAGTGTCTAGGGGCTTTGTTTAAAAATGCCCCTAGCTTGATGGGAATTTCGCATGGCCATATGGTGAAGGGACATGGTTTTTCAAAGGGATTTTGGATGGACAATGGTATGTTCATGTCCATGCACTTCCATGGTTTTTCTAACATGATCATGATACTTTTTGCTCAAGGATGGGAAACATAACTAGCCCTAAGTGATCGTCATGGCCATCAGGTTTTAGTTTTGACATGGTCTCCATATTTCATCGTGAGATTCATGTTCTTTATCCTAACACAATCAAGGTTTTTATATAAACCAGAAGTTGAAGAAAATCTTTCTTTTCAAAGCCATGAAAGGTTTTT
Organism: Brasenia schreberi; assembly: GCA_036023115.1. NCBI lineage: Eukaryota > Viridiplantae > Streptophyta > Magnoliopsida > Nymphaeales > Cabombaceae > Brasenia > Brasenia schreberi. The sequence continues at coordinate 2,081,489 of JAYKKT010000016.1, forward strand.
GTGAAATGTGTAACCCTTTTTCAAGATTCTCATTTCCTTTTAAAATTTGCCTCGAAGGTGTTTGGTTTTGATTTGTATGGAGACATGCCTATGAAGGCTCGATACTTAGGGGGTCGACTCTTATTGCCCCTTTGATTTTGCAAAACCCTGAATTCGATTTCTAGAATGATGTCTAGACTCGATGCATATGAATGATTTCAAAGTGTAATGCATGATGCTTATGCACACACTATGGGTTAACTTATTTCTAAAAATCCCCAATTTTCCATAAGTTAAGGATTTTGCGAAGTTCAGGAAGCTTGGAGGTGTTTATTCCTCCTTGCTTTGGTGATTCTCGAGCTTTTCATTTTTGAAAAAGCTCTAGGCAAAAGGGTGGATAGGACCCGCTTTTTGGATACTTGGTTTTAGGGAGTATATACATTTTTTTGAAAGCATTTTTACAATTTTTCGAAAATGGGCTTTGTACATGGCCAAAGGCTTTTGAAACAAAATTTCTTTTTGGAATTTTAGTTTTTCCAAATGTTTTTGAGATTTTGAGAGTTTTCAACTTTTTTTGTCTTTTTCAAAAGTAGGGATCTTCCATTGAACCTTCAAAGAAAACATTCATGAATCAGACTCTAATCAGATAGGTCTAAGACATGGGTTTCGGTTTTAGAGGTTCTACAAGGCACCCTTGACCCAGATGGTCTTAGGTGGCGGCTCTGGTGGTATGGGTGGGTTGTAGCCCAGTCCATATCGTTCCCTATTGATTCTAGGTAGGACAGGCTCAAGCCTACCTTGGTTTCGGGTTCCCAGGCCCGCGTAGGGTTTATATCCCATATTCAGAATCATGTTCCAAGACTTTTTGCTTTTCGAAAAGTTTTGGTATAAATCATGGTCTTGGAACATGGAATCATCCATGTTGGGGATATATACCCTTTTGGATATCGGGAGTTTGGATTCCGGGGTGATGGAAGACTTGGGCTTCCATACAAACCTGGTTTGGGAGACTTTGCCCTCAAGGAAAGCTAAGCTTGGTTCCTTGAGGAGTTTTGGACATAGCAGGGTTATGGAAAACTTATGGTTCCATACCCCATTTTGGGAAAAATTTACTTCAAGGGGAGCCATGCAAGGTCCCTTGAAGTTTTTGACTTGGTCCCTAGGTTCAACTCGTGGTGCCCCTAGGGATTGATTTTTTTGTTTCAAAGCCGTAGCCTTGGCTCCAGGGCACAAGACTAGGCTCGAAGAAGTGGGTTTTTCTATGGTAGGGTTATGAGCTCCTAAGATGTCGATGCACGCATTAGGGGTCTCCATGTCTACCATTTTCGAAACTTCTTTTTGTTTTTGAAATTCCTTTGAATGGTGCGCGATAGTTGGCGCACCTTGAAAATCCTCAAGTTTTGGCACAGTTTGTGGGTTTGTGTGTGCATAGGGGTTATCAAATGCATCTGATGACCCTACATGAAGAAGAGAGTCTTGAGAAGGATGGGTTTTAGGCATACCTCTTTGTGGCTTGTCTACCTTTTCAGGGTGAGAGCAAGCCGATTTCCCGGGTAACTCTGTTTTGAGCCCCCGGGGTTTAACGAGGCGTTTCTTTTCGAAACCTTCCTGTTTTTCACTCTCGTTCCTTTGTAGGGTGTGGACTTCATGTCCCACTGTATGTGTGTGCCTAGACTTAGGACTTGAAGTTTTTGAAATTCCAAAATTTTGTTTTTCAATTTTTTGGTCTTTTTCCAAATTTTCAAGATTTTTTTGGTTTTTTGAAATAAAAAAATCTTTTTTTGGTTTTTCTATGGATTTTGAAAAGCTTGAAGTTGTAGGAGTGGACGACTTATCCCTTTGCCGGTATTTGTCTCTAATCTCCAATCCTTCATTGAGTTTGAGATCGGTTTTCAATTCACGATCTGTATGTGCCCTCGAAGAGCTGCTATGTGTTCGATGGGCTTTAAGCTCCTTGCTTAAAGCATCCATCTTTTGAAATATTTTTTCAATCTCATCGAGCTCTCTTTGGGCTTTATCTGATTTGAAAACCTCTTTTAGTTTACTCAACGAAGATTTTTGTAGCTTTCTATCCATTTTCATGCAATTTTCCTAAGTATGCACGATTTTTGAAAAACACTCTTTTTTTCGAAAATTTGAGTATAACTCGTTTGTTTGAAGTCTGCTTAAGTCCCGGGTCCCACCGGGCGTGCCAAATCTGTAGACACCGAAAATTTTCACTTATGGGTTCTTAGGCCTGAAGTGAACCTTTTCGCAATCTACTTCGCTTTATGGGCGTGCCAACTAGTTTACTTTAACTAGCAAAGTATGTTTTGAAAACAATCTGTCTTTTGAAAGGCGATTGTAGGCAAGCGGGATTTTTACGTCGCAGACCTTCTTGCACCGATGCGCAAGGGTCAGTCTGTACGCTTAGAGACTTCGTTTTGAAACAAGTTTAACTCAAAAATATATTTTGAATGAAGAAGTGTTTTAAAACCTTTTGAAAACCATGCATTTGGGCGATTTTGACTTTGTAAGGGTTGGACGACCCTAAGTCTTTCAAATTTTAATCTACTTAGGCACGATGAGCGTGCATCGAAATAGCCTAAGTCTTGCACGATTTGATTCGGGTTTGTACGATTTTCAGATTTTAGATCACGTGGATTTGCACGTGCCTAAGTCTTTCTTTTTATCCCTTTATGGGCCACCTAGGTGTGTGTTATGAACACTCCACTACATGGGGCGAATTTGAGCGGGAGTACGGGGCTTGCTTCGATGCAATATGCGTCCTACCTCGTGGTATGGCGTAGATGCAATGCAAACTCACGCTACTCCAAAGGGAAAACCCGAAATTAAAAGACAATGCCGAAGGGAAATTGCCGAAGGGAAATAACCGAAGGGAAATGACTTGTAAAGTAAATAGCCGAAGGGAAATGACTTGTAAAGTAAATAGCAGAAGGGGAAATATGGCTATATCTTAAGAGCGGAAAGGCTCAATTGTGTAAGTGTGTGTCGTGTATATATTGAAAGACAACGCACACAACTTGAACCTTAAAACCCGAATCTTAAAGACGTAGCCGAAAGAAATACTTTATATAGAGTATATGTAGGGGCCCTTACTTGGGTCTTGTAAATAAGAGCGAAGGCTCAATGTGTGTGCGTGCTTGAATTGAAAGACTTACACACACGACATGAAATGAAACCCAAATATAAATTGCAGTATGCCTTGACTAAGGTCTTGGGAGTAAGAGCGAAAGCTCAATGTGTGTGAGTGTAGAATTGAAGTACTACGCACACGACATAAATGAAACCCAAATATAACTGCAATAAGGCCTTTACTAAGGTCTTGGGAGTAAGAGCGAAGGCTCAATGTGTGTGCGTGTGGAAAATGGAAAGACAACACACACGACTTAATTAACCCCCTTGACTTAAAATATATAAATATAACTATATATTAAGGGCTTGTTAGGCCCGTGTGTGTGCAAAAAGTGTACGACTAAGAGCGGAAAGGCTCAAGTGCACGTGTGTGTGGGTGTGTCAAACCACGTTATTACAATCGGGGGAGACGAAGCTCCTTTACTACAACCCCGTATCAAAATTTAATTGAATATAAAGAAAGTTAATGTAATAGACCAAGTTTAGACACTTACAAATAGCTGGTCCATGTTCAACTTGCTTGCACGTGGGCTCACGGTTCACCTTGGGCAGCCAAGAGGGGGTTATCCTAGGGAGCTTTGAGGGAGGTTCTATGGGGCACGGTTAGGGCCTTAGGGGAACTAAGGTTCGGCAAAGATGGGGCTGTCTAGGGTCTGTCCTAGGTGGCTGGAAGAGGTGCAGGTCACGGCCAGGGGGGTGGTAAGGTCGGCAGGAAGGTGGACAGGGCGACAGGGAGGCAGTCGGGTCGGCAGGGAGGCGTCTGGCGCCTGGCGCAGCAAACGGGCGCCTGGCGCTGGGCGCGCTAGGGCGCAGGGCGCGCAGTAGCGCGGGACGGCTGCGGCACGGGGCGCGCGGCAGGAAGCAGGGCGCGCGGCAGCAGAAGGGGCGCGCGGCAGGCGCTGGTTGCTCACAGCCGGCTGGGGTGAAGTTTTTTTGGGGTTCGTTAGGGATGGTTTGAGGCGGTTGGGGTTAGGTTAGGTCTAGTTAGGGTTCAGTTAGGGTTAGGTTGGTTCAGTTAGGGTTAGGTAGGTTCGAACCTAGGCTAGGTTGGGGTTAGGTTTACCTCTTGGAGCCGGTCCTTCTTGGCTTGAGCCCACGTCTCCACGGTTGCAGCCACTTGGTCCAGCCCACCTTGGTTGCAGCCCCTTGGTCTAGACCCACTTAGCCCACATGGCTTGAACCCAACTCACCCAATGAGCCCACATGGCTAGGTCTATCACTCCCTCTCTCTCCTCCCAAATATTTGCATGAACCCTTTACATAGACCCCCTCACCTCTATTTATAGAGATTTGAGGTGGGTCTTGGATTTGGGTTTGGGTTTGGGGTTTGGATCCATACCCAAATCCAAACACTATTTGGATCTGGATATTGGATCTCGGATATTTTGAGATCTGTATCCGATCCAACCCAATATTTTTATGGATACGGATCTGGATATTTTGATCCAAATCCGATCCAATCCAAACACTATTTGGATCCAATCCAAATCCAAACACTATTTGGATCGACCCAAACACTATTTGGATTGGCCCAAATCCAAACACTATTCATTACATGGATTTGGATCTGGATATATATGGTCCAGATCCAAATCAAAATTTCTTCGGACAGTCCTTCTTGGCTTCTTGAGGCGAACGATCTGTGCGGGCACTGGCTTCATCAGCGCTCCGTCTGGTGCTGGGTTTTCCCCAACTTTGTCGTTCGGACTCCGTTTCGCCGTTCTGGACTCCGTTGAGCTTTTCATCAAATGGGCTCTGCTTTCTTTTGTTTTTATCAGGGAGTGGCTTCTGAAGCTCTGGGCTTGAATCCTCTTCGGGCCTAGGGTCTTCTTTTGCCTTCTGTACCTGTTTTCGCATTTCAAAACAGGTCGTCGTTTTGGCTCAAACGAGCTTTTTGGTGTTTTGAGAGTTTTTGAAAAATAGAAGATTTGGGGTGTTTACAATGTCATATCTAGGATTTGTTTGAAAAGCATTGAAGCATGTCGAGTCCAGGCTCCCAAGAGTTATCTAGCCCTGGCTCATGCGCATCAAGTTCTTACTCTAGGAGGTTTTTGAAAAAATAAAACAAGATAGAAGAGATTGAGGACTTGAGAAGGGATTTCGAGGCCAAGATCGCCGCTCTTAGCCAAGAGGCTGAAGCAGGCGACTCATGTTCATCAAACAGCGAACCAAAGGCAAAGAAAAAAATTAAAAAACCTCGCAAACACAAAGAGACTTTCGTAATGGAAGGTAACCAATACCACGAGTCCTTTACACACAAGGACCGTAAAGCCCTACAGCAACTGCTGAGAAGGCAAAATAAAGAGAAAAGAAGTTACGCCCTGTCTGATTTCTTGCCTATAGACTATGAAACAGATAGTGACGATGAAATACCGAACTTCCATCGGTATGATGGCATGGGAGACCCTAGGTCTCACTTGCAGCTTTTCTCTTGTCAAGCCCACAAGAAAAAGAAGGACTCGATGAAATGGGTGTATTGGTTCCCTTTGTCCCTCAAGGGCACAGTTGCCAAATGGCTGGCTTCCTACGACCTTAGCCAGTTCGCAACTTTTGAAGAGTTAGCGAACTGCTTTATGTAGAGATTCTCGCATAACGTAGAAGTCATGCCGACTTTAAACACCTTGAGGGATACAAAACAAGGTGTGAACAAGGACATGCATACGTTCATCGTTCGTTGGAGGCCTCTCTTAGGTCAAGTGCGAGAGCCAATATCTGAAGGATGTGCAATCATGCTCATCCTAGATAATTTTAAAAACGAGTTGAAAACCCTTCTCTCGCTTCACGAAATCTCAACTTTCCATAAGTTGATAAAGAAAGCATCCCTTTTCGAAACAAATTTGAAAAAAGGGGTGTATGCTCACTTATGGAAAGGAAATGCAATTTCGAAAACTCACTTGGAGAAGGCCAACACTTATGGGCTATCCACCGCGGATAAAGGGACAAAACCCCACAAAATCGCCAATGTTTGGGTGGATCCAAGCCCGACCATTGCTTTAAGAAAATTTGAAAAAATAGAAAATAAAAAGGAGAGGAGTTTTCAAAAACCCTTTGAAAGACGGGAGTACACTCCGCTGGGGCAACCTGTATCGGAGGTCCTAGATCTCCTACTTGCCCAAGGCATCATCGAACTCCCTGAGATTCCCGAGGGAGTCACTTCAAAGGGGGGATTTTTAAATAAATTCTGCAAGTATCATCGGCTCAAAGGCCATGATACAAAGCGGTGTTTCTCCCTCCTGAATAAAATTGAGAACTTGATAGTAGAAGGCCGGCTCCAAGTCGCTGAAGAACCTGAGCCTGCCCAAGATATCTTCAAAGAACCCTTCCCCAAGCATGCAAGTACCAGTGGGAAGGGAAAAGAGGTATGTGCTCTCATGATTTCGAAGAGTCTAGCGCATGCATGTGAGTCTGGTTTATCTACTTGTGCATCTACTCTCATACTTTATAAAAAACCCGCCCAAGTAGTCATCTGGGGACCATCAAGAGTTTCGTCCCCTGTTAAACCAGTTTTGACAATTCAAGGTGCTCCAAATCTCTCGATTAGAGCCATGTTAAGTGCGAAACCTACGTTGATCGTGGGGGAGGTGACGAGATCTAGGAGGATCTATCAACCCCCACATCTGCAAAGTGCTAAAAAGGTGGTCAGTATGCCTGACCCCTCAAAAGCATGTATTCCTAGAGTTCCGCCAAAAACGGACAAAGGAAATGTCGTTTTAAAGGTATATGATTTCGAAAACCATATTTTAAAGATTCCTATCAACATGTCCATCCTAGAGCTTATACAAACTTCGCCTAGGCATCGACTGGTGTTAGAGAAAATTCTAGAAAGAGTAAAGGTTAGTTCGAATATTACTCCAGAATCTTTGTCCAAACAAGTGGCCTCCATAGGAGCAAAAATGCCCATCGTATTCTCGGAAGACGATGTAGAAAGACGCTACGAGTCCCATAACTAGGCCCTATAAATCGAGGTGGTTCTGAATAACCACTCTCTAGATAGGTGCCTAGTCGATGTGGGAGGAGGGCTCAACATCCTTTCACTTCATGTGAAGAACCAAATCGGAGTCACCTTGACATCCGTGAATCCAAGTCCCATCATCATCACTGGATACGATGGGAATGCATCTAGACCACTAGGATCTATCGAACTCCCCATGGAAACGGGAGGGATAGCACACACAGGGGTGTTCCATGTCCTGGATATCCACCCCCACTATAACCTGTTGTTGGGAAAGCCCTAGATACACAGCTTGTGCGCTGTGCCATCCACCTTCCACAGGTGTGTCAAAATCCCTTTGAAGGACAAAGTCATAGTTATCTTAGGTGAGAGTCATCCTCAACTTCAAGGGGTCATAAATTCCTCTTGCTTGTCTAGCTACCAAACCCACGAGGTAAAACTGGGGCAGACCATGCTCGAGCCACCAAGGCTCATATTGTACTACCCTAGGAAGGTCGTATATGTGAAGGGGCCGCCCAAGGCTTGCCCCCTCAAAGTTCTGACCATTCCAGGAAAACCCAAGAACCCCTTATTTTCAAAATCTCTAGACAAAAAGCCCTCTGTACACAACATAGACGACAACAAGTTCTAGGACCACAATTTATATCAAGCTTTCTCTAAAAACAAAAAATGATAGAATATATTGTTAAACATGGGCTATTTAACATATAAAAGTCTGGGGGCACAAAATCAGGGTCTCCTAGAACCCATACTGCCTAGGGCCAACCCAAGCCGATATGGGATCGGCTATACTCCTAGAATACGACTAGAACCACCCCCTGTGACCACCTGGGTCAAGGGTGCCCTGGAGCCTACCCTAGAAGAAACCTACGATTTAGACCTCTTATTCAGAGTCTAACCTGTAGTGTTTTCCCTTTGTAGGTATGATGGAAATCACTTTATCAAAAATACAAAAACATTTGAAAAATTCGAAATCCAAAAAATGGACAAATTACAAAAGCCAAAAACATTAGAAAATGAAAAACTCGAAAAAAGAGTAGTTTGTATAGTTCCCAAAGTACTCGTTTTACAAAAGAACAAAAAAATCGAAAATTTATAAAATTCCAAAAAGATTTTGTACATAGCTGCTCCTAGTAAGGATTTGAGAAAAGAAAAAGATTTCGAAAGAAACATTGTCTCTATAACCAGACCAAAAATTTCGAAATCAATAGAAATTCCAAGTGTACAACCAGGTCTTTTGAAAATCCATGCATCAACTTCCCTTGGATCTATAAACCACGAGAATGATCGAAGCCCAGAAGTAGATCCCCTTGAGGAAGATCCCACTTCTGAGCTCCCAGAATTTCATAAAATTCTCGATTTTGAAAAGCCTTCAAGTTCAGTAGGAGGAGATTTCATAGAGATAAACTTAGGGAGTATTTCAAAGCCCAAACTCATTATGGTAGGCGCATGTTTGCATGAGCATGAAAGATCAGCATTCGTTGCATTTCTACAAACCTACTTAGATGTGTTTGCATGGACGTATGAAGACATGTCGGGCATAGACCCCAGTATTGTCGAACATCGTCTTCCCTTAGATGCGGATGTGAAACCCATAAAGCAAAAGCTTAGGAAAATACATCCGAATGTACACGCTCAAGTCAAAGAGGGTTTAAAAGATCTATTAAAAGCCGGATTTATAAAACCCATTGCGTATTCTGATTGGTTACCCAATATCATTGTTGTTCGAAAAACCAATGGGAAGATTCGAATATGCATCGATTTTAGAAACCTGAATAAAGCCACTCCAAAGGATAATTATCCTTTACCAAACATAGATTTGATAGTCGATAGTACTGCAAATCACGAAATATTTTCATTTATCGATGGCTATTCAGGGTATAATCAAATCAAATTAAGCCCACGTGATCAGGGTAAGACCGCTTTCACAACCCCATGGGGCACGTACTGCTATACAATTATGCCCTTGGGTTTGAAAAATGTCGGCGCCACATACCAGAGAGCTATGACCACGATCTTCCATGATCAAATTCATGAGCTCGTAGAGGTATATGTGGATGATATCTTGGCAAAATCCAAAACTTGATGCACTCATATCGAATGCTTACAAAAGATTTTCGAAAGGCTTAGACTTTACAAAGTAAAGCTAAACCCTCAGAAGTGTGTGTTCGGAGTAGAATCCAGAAAGCTCTTAGGCTTTATGATGAGCCAAAGGGGCATAAAGTCGACCCGTCTAAGTGTCGAGCCATCATAGACATGGCTCCACCCTCCAATCTCACGTAGATTCGCAACCTCCAAGGTCGATTACAATCCATTCGCCGGTTTATCTCAAACCTAGGGACTAGATGCGAACCCTACAATAAGTTGTTGAGAAAGGGCACGAAATTTTCATGGGATGACGACTGCCAAAAGTCATTTGAAAGACTAAAGGCATACTTAGTTAATCCCCCTGTTTTAAATCCCCCAAAGCAAGGAAAACCTCTTCTGCTTTACATTTCCGTGCATACGAATGCCTTGGGAGCTTTGTTAGCTCAATACGAGGATGACACCCACAAGGAGTATGCCTTCGAAACACCCCAAAATCCCACGATTTTCTCAAATATGCCTGGTTTTACAAAAGTAGCCCCAAAGGGCTATTTTGAGTCTGGAAACCCAAGAGCCTTCCAGACAACCCTGTACATACTTTGAACCTGTATATGTTTTAAAACTCTATACACATAGTTTTAAAACCTTAAAAATGTGCTTTGAAACCCCAAAAGCAGCTTGGCCTGATGAACGTAGGACCAAAAAGGCAAAAGAGAGCCTGGACCCGAAGCATACTTCAAGCCCGACACATCAACTCTCGTATCAAAATCTTCCCCAGATTCTCAGACATCCAAGCCCCAGATATCAGAAATTTATTCAAAATGAACTCCGGAAGGTGAGAAGAAGAGCGGACGACAATGTTGGCGAAGACCCAATGCAAGACGGAGTACTTATGCAGTCAGGCCCTACACAAACCGTCCATTTCGAAATGCCATGAAGGAATCAGAAAATCAGATTTGGGATGGATCTGGACCATATATATCCTGATCCAAACCCAACATGTATTTGGATTTGGATTTGGATTTGGATCCAAAGATCCAAATCCAATATTTACATCCATGGCCCATATCACCTTCTCATAAATGGAGGTGGGCCCCACAAATATTTCATGTGAAAATCTTGGGTAGAGAGAGAAAGGGTGATAAAGTATGAGTGAGAAAGTTGGTAGGCTTGACTTTTGGTCAAGGGTGGGTTAACCTTGTGGGTTTAGCCTAGAGTGTGGGTTTAAGCTTGTATGCACCTACACCTAACTTGGGGCTGCACCAACTTGAACATGGCTACAACTGGGTCAATGGACCGGTGCCAAGGGGAGGTTCCTAAAACCTAGCCCTAAGCTAGCCCACCTCACCTAGCCACTCTCCCCTAAACCTAACCCAAGCCTAGCCATCCTCACCCAAAACCGCCCCAACCTCACCTAGCCGACCTCACCTAGCTAGACCACCTAGACCCTAACCAACTAAGCCTAAACCCATATTAGTGCACCTAATTAAACCCCTAACCACTAAGTCCCAACCCACCTAACCAACCTACCCTAAACCACTAACCAGCCCCCCCTAACCGACCTACCCCAAACCATGTCCCATGCCCACCTTATTACAAATATCTAGCCCACAACCCCCTAAATAGCCCATTTCTAACCTATAAATACCCCCCTTTTTCTTGCGGGAAGGGGCTTCTTCGACTCTCCTCCACTCCCTCCAAGCTCCACCACCCAGCCCATCCACCGGCCATTCCACCGCCACTCCTTCCACTCGGTCAACACTTCCCCTTTCCAACCGGCTACCACCTCTCCACTTCAACCGACTCCATCACCTTCCATCTTCGGCGAGGAGCTCCACCACCTGGCTGCCACTCTTCTTCCACTTCCATCCGGCCACCACACTCCACCACCACCAACACCGCCTCCTTCATGGTTAGTACTCCACCTCAACCTCATCCTCCCTTCACCCTCTTCTTCCCAATCGCACACTCCCATCCACCCGCCACAACAGCCCATCCATCCCCTCTTCCTTACACCTGGCCGACCTGCACCTTACCCCACTACCTTTCCTCAATACCATGCCCTAGCTCCTAGCTGAACCTCCTCCTTAATCCCCCTTTTTTCCAGCCAACCACCACACCAACCTAGCCTATCCACCGACCACTTCACCCCCCGGCCAGCACCCCTACCTGCCGCGCCTTCCACTTGGCCAGCATCAAGACAACACTCGTCTCGCACCCCAACATGTCGCCCACATCCACCTAAGGAGCTCCCCTTCGGTTGCCCAAGGCGACTCACGAGGCCATAGCCAAGCAAGTTGAACACGGACCAGCTACACGTAAGTGCCTAACTCGGTCCATTATATGAACTTGTTTACATTTAATTGAATTTGATACGGGGTTGTAATAATGGAGCGTTGTCTCCCTCTGATTGTAATAATGTGGTTTGACACACCAACACACACGTGCACTTGAGCCTTTCCACTCTTAGTTGCACACCCTCTTGGCACACACACGGGCCTTGACAACCCCTAAGATATAGTTATACTTATATATATTCAGCTGCGTGGGTTTTAACTTAAGTTGTGGGTGTTGTCTTTCAATTCTACACTCACACACATTGAGCTTTCGCTCTTATTCCCAAGACCCTAGTAAGGGCCATATTGCAATTTCATTTGGGTGTTTTAATTCAAGTTGTGTGCGTGGCCTTTCAATTCTACACTCACACACATTGAGCTTTCGCTCTTATTCCCAAGACCCTAGTAAGGGCCATATTGCAATTTTATTTGGGTGTTTTCATTCAAGTCGTGTGCGTGGTATTTCAATTCTACACTCACACACATTGAGCTTTCGCTCTTACTCCCAAGACCCTAATAAGGGCCATATTGCGATTATATTTGGGTTTTACATTACAAGTCATGTGAGTTGTCTTTACATATATACACAACACCCACGCACACGTTGGTGACCTTCGGGCCCATATATATTATACGTATTTCCCTTCCGCTATGTCTTTAAGATTTGGGTTTTAAGGTTCAGCTGTGTGAGTAGTCTTTCCATATATACATGACACACACTTGCACAATTGAGCCTTTCCGCTCTTAAGATTTTGCAATTTCCCTTTTGCAATTTCCCTTGTGCAATTTACATTACGCAATTTCCCTTAAGCATTGTCTTTCAATTCGGGTTTTCCCTTTGGAGTTGTGTGAGTTTGCATTGCATATTCGCCATACCACAAGTTAGGATGCATATTGCATCAAAGCAAAACCCCACACTCCCGTGCAAAAATCATCCAACTTAGGTCACCTACGCACACACCTAGTTGGCCGTAAAAAGCATAAAAGTGAAAGACATAGGCACATGCAAATCCCACGTGAAAATAAAACTTGCAATCATACAAACAAAGCCCAAACACTTCAGGTATTTTTTTTAAAAGAGGTTTGTTTAAAACGACTTTGCCAAGCGTACAGACTGACCCTTGCGCATCGGTGCAAGAAGGTCTGCAACGAAAAGAGCTCACTTGCTCACAGTCGCCCCGATAGAGTCAGATTTCAAAACTTACTTCGCTAGCTTGAGTAAGCTAGTTGATACGCCCTTGTTACAAAAACGACTTAGACACACGAAAAGGTTCACTTCGGGCCTAAGAACCGAAAGTGAGAATTTTTCGTGTCTACACATGCGAATGCCTTGGGAGCTTTGTTAGCTCAATACGAGGATGACACCCACAAGGAGTATGCCATCTATTATATTTCGAAAACTCTCTTGGCTTATGAAAGGAATTATCAACCCATGGAGAAGACATGCTTGGCCCTGGTTTGGGCCTGCCAAAAATTTTGACACTACTTCCTAGATCATGAGATCTGGATAGTGTCCAAGCTTGATCCAATCAAGCATTTATTTGAAAAACTCATTCTCACTGGTAGATTGGGCAAATGGCAACTCCTTCTAATGGAGTATGACCTGAAGTACCATCATCAGATCTCCATTAAGGGGCAAGCCCTAGCTGACTACGTGGCTGAGTTCCCCCTAGAGGATGCATATCCCACACTTGATGAAATGCCTGATGAAGGCATATTGCAAAATCAAATTCAAAACCACATTTTGGCAAACTCTTTCAGAAACCAAGTGTGGAAGATGCACTTCGATGGGGCACGAAACCAACGAGGGGCTTGTGCCGGGGTCATCCTTATATCCCCTGAAAAGGGCGAGATACCCATAGTAATTCGCCTAGATTTCGAATGTTCCAACAACATAGCTGAGTATGAAGCACTCATACAAGGCTTAAGGATTTCGAAAACTCTAGGGGCATCATGCATCGAGGTCTTTGGAGATTCACTTCTCATTATAAACCAAGTTTTAAAAATTTGGCAAGTGCGAAATGAAAAGCTTCTTCCATATCACGAGTTGGCCACTCGATTGGTTGAGTCCTTCCAATCGTGCACACTCACACACATAGGAAGAGAGGATAATGGCATTGCCGACGCCCTCTCATCCTTGGGTTTAGTCCTAAAGGTCGATCCCACTTTGGGAACTTGATCCTTAGAGATATGGCATGAGCCCACTCCATCCACACACGATTTGGAAATTTGCCAAAATAACCCAAATTCTATTGAAAAACCTTGGTTCTATGACATCAAATGTTTTCTAAAAAATGGGGGATTCGCTGAGGATGCCACAAGGCATTCATCCAAAAAATTTCTACCCGATACATGATTTTGGGTGGGGTTTTGTATAAAAAGAGCTTTATCGGCATCCTACTAAGATGTGTCGATCTAGAGGAGGCTAGGACTGTGATGCATGAATTCCACGATGGAGAATGTGGAGGTCATGTTAATGCCAACATGATGGCGATGAAAATACTTAGAGCGGGCTATTTTTGGTCCACCCTGAAAAAGGATTGCCACGATCATGTTAGGAAGTGTCATCCTGTAAACACCCCGAAATCCCATGAACTTCTCAAATCAACCTGGTTTTGTAAAAGCAGCCCCAAAGGGCTATTTTTAGTCTGGAAACCCAGGAGCCTTACAGGCAACCCTGTACATATGTTTTAAATTGTATATGCTTTAAAATACGTATAATATGTTTTTAAAACCTTTTAAAACACATTTTGAAACCCCATAAAGCGGCTTGGCCTGATATAAGCAGGACTAGAAGAGCCAAAGAGAGCCTAGAACCGGAGCACATGTCGAGCCCGGCACAACAACTCTCGTGTTGAATCTACCCCCAAGATCTCGAACGTCCAAGACCCTGTTATATTCAGAAATCATATGAAATCATCTCTGAAAGGTGAAAATAGAAGCAGACGACCATGTTGGCGAAGACCCAACGTAGACGGAGTACTGATGCTGTCAGACCCCGCACAAACCGTTCATTTTGAACACAGCCTAAAGGAGTCAGAATTCAGTTTAGATTGGATCTGGACCATATATATCCAGATCCCAATCCAAACGTATATGTGGATTTGGATCTAGAGATCCAATCCAATATCCACATCCATGGCCCACATCACCTTCTCATAAATGGAGGTGGGGCCCACTTGAAATTCACATGGGATTATGGGCATGAGAGAGAATGGGGAGGATAAGCATGAGGGGAATTGTAATTAAGCTTGACTTGTGTGTCAAGTTTGGGGTTAATCATGTGGGTTAGCTTAATTAGTGTGGGTTTAAGCTTGTATTAGCCAAAACCTAACCTAGGGCTGTACCAACATGATGCAATGAAGTCTATGGGTTATGCAAAGGGAGCTCCCTAACCCAATCCAAAGCCAAAACACCTAATCCTAGCCTTTGACCCTAAACCTAGCCTAATTCCCTTAATCCTAACCTAATCCTAGTCTAATCTCCTAACCCACCTCACTAAACCTCACCCCAAAACCAACCCACCTAGCTAAGCCCTAAACCCCTAAACTACCCCACCTAAACCTAAAACACCATATCCCTAAAACCTCTTAAAGCAAAATATCTGGCCCCTCCTCAAAACCAGCCCACCTTATCACCACACCACCACCACCTAAACCACCTAACCACCCTCTAAAAACCACCCCCAACCAACTTTCAAAAATCTATATAAACCCCCCCTAGTGGGCGGGTTTTGAATCTTCTCCCCAGCCAACTCTTGGGCCAGCCGAGTCCTCTCATCCTGCTCCCTTCTTCCACCTGCACCACCACAACCCCCGGCCAGCTCCACCTCGCGCCGCCACTTCCATCCGGCCTACTCCACTCCACGCTGCCACCTTCATCACCCGGCTCCATCCACCTTCATCACCCGACTGCCCTTCTTCCACACACCGACCTCCTTCACCCATTCGGTTAGTACCTCAACCCAACTCCATCTTCTCTTCTCTCCCCCTCCACTCTCAGCCACCCATACCACCACCACATAGCTCCATCATAGCCTTCCCGCCACCCTTCCCCATTCGGCCAGACCTAACGCTTTACATCACCCGATCCTATACTTTCCCTTGATACCCGGCCACCCTACCTTGCTCCCTAGGACCTGCCCTCTCCACTCTTAGTCACACATTAACTCCACCTTCCACAGCACCCTAGCTAGTTCCCTCGCCATTCCCCAAACATCCCCTAGCTACCCCAGCCGGCCACCACTAAACCATCCCTAATCGGCCAGTCATAGCCGACTGCACCCAACCCATTCGGCCAGCCACACCCTTTTCCTTAGACATTCCCTTTAGGCTCCCCTTAGCGCCACCTTCCCTTTAGGCTCCCCTTAGCGCCACCTTCCATTCGCCTCTTCGCCCTTTTCGGGGCTTGGAGTGGATCCTCTCGTGTGTCTAAGGCCTATGTATGCAAATAGGGCGTGCCAGCTAGCTTACCTAAGCTAGCGAAGATATTTTTAACACTGACTTCTAAACGTGGCGACTGTGAGCAAGTAAGCTCTTGTCGTCGCAGACCTTCTTGCACCGATGCGCAAGGGTCAGTCTGTATGCTTTGCAAAAATCGAGTTTTTGGAGAGAAAGTCTACAAAGCGGTTCGAGGTGTCTATTTCGAGTCTTTAAAATGCAATTGCATCTTTTAGATCACGTGGATTTGCACGTGCCTAAGTCTTTTCTTTTATCCCTTTTCGGGCCACCTAGTTTGTGTGTTATGAACACTCCACTACATGGGCGAATTCGAGCGGGGCTTGCTTCGATGCAATATGCGTCCTACCTCGTGGTATGGCGTAGATGCAATGCAAACTCACGCTACTCCAAAGGGAAAACCCGAAATGTAAAGACAATACTGAAGGGAAATGACTGAAGGGAAATAACCGAAGGGAAATAACCGAAGGGAAATAACCGAAGGGAGATATGTATATAGATTTATGTATATGAGCCCTTACTCGGGTCTTCCAAATAAGAGCGAAGGCTCAATGTGGGTGCGTGCTTGAATTGAAAGACTTACACACACGACATGAAATTAAACCCAAATATAAATTGCAGTATGGCCTTGACTAAGGTCTTGGGGAATAAGAGCGAAGGCTCAATGTGTGTGAAAGTGCTTGAATTGAAGTACTACACACACGACATAAATGAAACCCAAATATAACTGCAATAAGGCCTTTACTAAGGTCTTGGGAGTAAGAGCGAAGACTCAATGTGTGTGAAAGTGCTTGAATTGAAAGACTTACTCACACGACATGAAATAAAACCCAAATAGTATAGGTCGGCCCTTACTTGGGTCTTTCAACTAAGAGCAAAAGCTCAATGTGTGTGAGAGTGCTTGAATTGAAAGACTTACTCACACGACATGAAATAAAACCCAAATAGTATAGGTCGGCCCTTACTTGGGTCTTTCAAATAAGAGCGAAAGCTCAATGTGTGTGAGAGTGCTTGAATTGAAAGACTACGCACCCAACTTAAATGAAACCCTTCGAAAATGAAAGTATATATGTATACTTATGTATTAGGGGCTGATTAGGCCCGTGTGTGTTCAAAATCGTGCACGACTAAGAGAGTGCACGTGTGTGGTTGTGCCAAGCCACGTTATTACAAGCAGGGGGAGACTATGCTCCGTTATTACAACCCCGTATCAAATTGAATCTCAAGCAAGTATACAACTAAAGACCGAGTTTAGACACTTACGAGTAGCTGGTCCGTAGAGGTCTTGCTTAAGCGTGGGCTTGGCTTCGCCTTGGGCTGCAAACGGGAGCTCCGCGAGGATAGGTGACCAAAGATGCTGGCCGGCTGCAAGTGGGGCGCGGGATAGGTGCCTCAAAGGTGGCCGGTTGCAAGTGGATGTCGCCTCGAGGTGGGGGGTTAAAGGGGCTGAACGAGTGAGTTTATAGGGTCACTAGGGGAGTTGAGTGTTTAGGGAAACTGGACCTAAAGGAGAGTTTGTGGGAAGGCCGAATGGGACACCTAGGGGAATGATGATGACTGGCCGAATGAAGGAATAGTCGGTTGAAGTGGCCGACTAGGAAGATGTGGTGGTGGCGGGCTGCTAGGGTGACTAAGGTTGGAGTAGGGGAAGGTAGCTAGTTAGGTGATGGGGCTAGGTGATAGTGGGAATAGTAGGTTTAAGGGAGTGTTACGGGCAGGTCTTAGGAAATCTAATAGGGTGATCGGGTGTAGTTGAGGGGAGTTAGGTAGGGGCAAATGGTTGGGGCGGCTAATGGTTTGGCCGAGTGGGAGTGGTGGCGGCGAGGGGCTGTTGGGTAGGTAAGGTGATGGTATGGTGGGTGGCTGGGAGTGGAGAGGGAGTAGAGAAGGAGCTAGGTAAGGTGCAGGGTACTTACCGAATGGGGAGAGGCGGTGGAAGGCAAGGAGAAGCCGGGTGTGGATGGGAGCTCGGCTGGTTCGATTGGGTGAAGGTGGTGGCGTCCGGTTGGGGAATGGTGGTGGATGGAAGAGGGAAGGTGGCGGTGTAGGTAGAGCTGGTGGAGCAGGTGGAGAGTGAAGCAGGCGGGCAGGTGGAGAGTGGAGCCGGCTGGGCTGAGATGAGGGCCTTCTCTTGCCAAACCCGCCCCCAAGGGGGGGGGGTTTAAATAGGGGATGGGTAGGTCGGTTAGGGCTGGGCTTGGGGTAGTGGTTAGGTGGTTTAGGTAGGGTGGTATGTAGATAAGGTGGGCTGGAAAGGGTTGGGCCAGATATTTTGAAAACTAGGGGTTTGGGTAGATTGTGGGCTAAGGGTGGTTTAGGGGTTTAGGGCTAGGTTAGGTGGTTGGGTTTTAGGGTGAGGTTTAGTGAGCTAGGTTAGGTGATTAGGCTAGGTTTAGGCTAGGATTAGGGAAATTAGTCTAGGTTTAGGGAAGGATTAGGGAAGTGGGTTAGGTGATTAGGTTGGGATTAGGCCGGGATTAGGGAAGTGGGTTAGGTGATTAGGTTGGGATTAGGGGTGGATTAGGGGTTTAGGCTAGGATTAGTCATTTTGGGTTAGGTTTAGGTGAAGGAGCTCCCTTAGCATGGCCCATAGACCTTGATCACCTCATGTTGGTGCAACCCTAGGTTAGGTTTTAGCTAATTAGAAGCTTAAACCCACTCAATTAGGCTAACCCACATGATTAAACCCAAACTTGACACACAAGTCAAGCTTAATACAACACTCTTGATATTTTCCATCCCCACTCTCTCTCATGCCCAATATCCCACGTGAATTTCAAGTGGGCCCCACCTCCATTTATGAGAAGGTGATGTGGGCCATGGATATGGATATTGGATTGGATCTCTGGATCCAAATCCAAATCCAAGTCCACATATGGGTTTGGATTGGAATCTGGATATATATGGTCCAGATCCAATCCAAACTGAACTCTGACTCCTTCGAGCTGGGTTCGAAACGGACGATTCATGCGGGGCCTGACAGCATCAGTACTCCGTCTGCGTTGGGTCTTCGCCAACATAGTCGTCCGCCTCCGTTTCTGCCTTCCGGAGATGACTTCAAATGCTATTTTGATAAGAACAGGGTCTTGGACGTTCGAGATTCTGGGGGTGTGAATTAGATACAAGAGTTGCTGTGCCGGGCTCGACGTGTGCTCCGGTTCCGGGCTCTTCTTAGCTCTCCTGGTCCTGTCTTGATCGGGCCAAGCCACTTCGGGGTGTAAAAACATGTTTTAAAAAGTTTTCAAAAGCCATATCATATGTTTTTGAAAGATAAAGTTTAAAACATATATACAGGGTTGTCTGGAAGGCTCCTGGGTTTCCAAACTCAAAAATGGCTCTTTGGGGCTGCTTTTACAAAACCAGGTTTGTTCTAAGGAATTCGTGGGATTTCGGGATGTTTACAGATGCCCCTCTTTGGCCTTGTCCAAATCGATTTGGATAAGGGCAAAGATGACAAACACCCCTTTTAATGTGTCCCTAGATCTACCCACGAAGAATATGGGATCGTCCCATTTTTAGCAAAATCTCAATTTATAAACTCTGGTAGGAGGAGATATCACGCCAAAGGGTTTACTTATGGAATCTGGTCCTAAATGGGATCATGTTCACGCAAGTACCATGCGTGGAATGCAGATGACATGGGTGTGGTGCCAAGAGTGGCGACCTCCCAGAGACCAGATGTGGTCGAACTCTAGAGACTTACAAGGTCTATTGCTCCAAGTGAGCAAATCCTATGCTGTTCGATGTTCGGTTTTCAAAACTTATTTACAAAAGCTATTTACAAAAGGGACAACTGTCTTGAGCCTCGATCCTAAGGATCTCGAGCTCTTCGTGCTTGCCCTTGTTTGAGTCTTGACACTCGCTTATCTAGCGGAGATTTTATAAGAAAACAAGCTTCATTTCAAATTCCTACGTCTTACTCGAAACGTCGAATTTTCAAACAAGATGAAATTCAAGTAAGTAAATCCTATTTTTATTTTAGGATTCCTCGAAATGAACCATGCTTTAGCTTGGGATAAGCCAGGGATGGGAAAGAGATACCACGGTCCCTTCTGAAGCGTCCCGTGGTTTAAGGCATAGAAGGCGGAAAACTGCTCTTTTTGAGCTTTTTGGCCTCTTTTTCCATTTTTTCATAGAGGGTCTCCCTTTGGGAGTATTTTTTCTTTAATCCCTCTTTTTCATAAGAGAATCGATTTTTCTTTTTGAAGTCTGGTTTCTTTCTTTTGGAAAGAGACTTTAAATGGGAAATTCCCTTTTGATTTGGGCCTTTGTTTTCCTTTTGGAAATAGAAGAGAAGAGGGGAGGACTTATCCCAAGCCTACACTCGATCCATTCCAGATCAGCCTATTTAGAAATAGCACGTACCACTTGCAAGTATCTTGCTATGTAGAACTAGGCCTTTCTTTGTAAGAAGAAGGATTTTGAAATGTAACCACAATTTTGAAAACTCCACTCTTTCACAAGTGCGAATTCTCTCACTTAGGTTCACACGAGTTTGCCTTTGCACCTTATTCACATGTCTTAGGGCAGCTATCCCTATAAAGTTTTCGAAAACTGGAATTTAATCCAGATCCTACATATGATACTTCTTTAAGTATTGAATATTGATAGGATTTGCTAAATTCCTACCTTCTACATCGATCAACCAATACGAATTGTTCGTAGTGGTTGCTCGTACAACATAGGGTCCATCCCAGTTGGGGCGCCACTTGCCTAGGGGGTGTGGGCCATGATGGTGGATGGTTTTTAAGACCAGATCTCCCACTTCAAAGTGGTGAGGTCTCATGTGTTTGCTATAATGTCGGGCTATCCTTTGCCGGTATGCACGAGCATGATCCATGGCAAGGAGTCGCCTCTCATCTAGCAAATCTAGTTCGGCCATCCTAGCATGCTGAAGCGTCTCTAGGGGGAGGTCGAGTGCTAGGGATGTATGGAATGAATGCAGTTGGGTATGAATGGGAAGAATGGCGTTCGTGCCATAGACCAACTCGAATGGTGTGGCATTCGTGGGAGTCCGGATGGAAGTCCTATAAGCCCATAAGGCTTCATCCAGCTTCTCGTGCCACATCCTACCCTTCTCTAAGGTTTTCTCAATAATACTAATGAGAGTCTTGTTTGTGGCTTCGGCTTGGCCGTTGCCTTGAGGGTAGTAGGGCGAGGAGAAGTGGTGAGTTATGCCATACGTGTTGCACAACTTAACCATCCGCTCATTCTTGAATGGGGTACCATTATCAGACACAAGGTCTCGTGGAACCCCAAATCGAGCCAAGATATTCCTCCGGATGAAAGCCACCACATGTTGCCCCATTACATTTGTTAGGGAAATGGCTTCCACCCACTTGGAGAAATACTCCGTGGCTGCTAAAATAAAACGATGCCCATTCGAGGCCTTTGGAAATATTAGGCCTACAATGTCAAACGCCCACATGGTAAATGGCCAGGGGCTGACCACGGAATGCAATGCAGATGAAGGGATATGAATGGCGTGCCCATGCACTTGACACGGATGACACTTCCTAACATGATCGTGACAATCCTTTTTCAGGGTGGACCAAAAATAGCCCCCTCTAAGTATTTTCATCGCCATCATGTTGGCATTAACATGACCTCCACATTCTCCATCGTGGAACTCGTGTATTACTTTCCTAGCCTCCTCTAGGTCGATACACCTAAGCAGAATGCCGGTAAAACTCTTTTTGTATAAGACCCCACCCAGAATGGTGTATCGGGTCAAAATCTTAAGAATGAATGCCTTATCTTTGGATGTGGCATCCTCGGTAAATCCCCCATTTTCTAAAAATTGTTTTATGTCATAGAACCAGGGTTTTTCAATAGACTCTGGGTTGTTTTGGCAAATATCCAAGTCGTGTGTGGATGGATGGGGCGCATGCCATATTTCCAAAGATCTGGTCCCTGAAATGGGATC
This sequence comes from Brasenia schreberi, assembly GCA_036023115.1. Classification (NCBI taxonomy): domain Eukaryota; kingdom Viridiplantae; phylum Streptophyta; class Magnoliopsida; order Nymphaeales; family Cabombaceae; genus Brasenia; species Brasenia schreberi. Next base: position 2,103,359 of record JAYKKT010000016.1, read on the forward strand.
GACCTTCGGGGCTGAACCCAAGGAGGAGAGGGCATCGGCGATGCCATTGTCCTCTCTTCCTACGTGTGTGAGCTTACACGACTGGAAGGATTGGACCAATCGAGTGGCCAACTCGTGATATGGAAGTAGTTTCTCATTACGTACTTGCCAAATTTTTAAAACCTGGTTTATGACAAGGAGCGAATCTCCAAAGACCTCAATGCATGATGCCCCTAGAGTTTTCGAAATCCTTAAGCCTTGTATGAGTGCTTCATACTCAGCTACGTTGTTGGAACATTCGAAATCTAAGCGGACTGCTATGGGAATCTCGCCCTTTTCAGGGGAGATTAGGATGACCCCAGCACCAGCCCCCTGTTGGTTTCGTGCCCCATCGAAGTGCATCTTCCACACTTGGTTTTCGAAAGAATTTGCCAAAATGTGGTTTTGAAAATGGTTTTGCAATACGCCTTCGTCAGGCATTTCGACAAGAGTGGGATATGCGTCCTCTAAGGGGAATTCAGCCACGTAATCTACTAGGGCTTGCCCCTTAATGGAGATCTGGTGATGGTATTTCAGATCATACTCCATTAGAAGGAGTTGCCATTTGCCCAATCTACCCGTGAGAATGGGTTTTTCGAACAAGTGCTTGGTTGGATCAAGCTTGGACACTATCCAGATCTCATGATCTAGGAAATAGTGTCTGAACTTCTGGCAGGCCCAGACTAGGGCCAAGCACATCTTCTCCATGGCTTGATAATTTCGTTCATAAGCCAAGAGAGTTTTCGAAATATAGTAGATGGCATACTCCTTATGGGTGTCATCCTCGTATTGAGCCAACAGGGCTCCTAAAGCATTTACATGCACGGAGATGTATAATAAAAGCGGTTTTCCTTGTTTTGGAGAATTCAAAACGGGGGGATTAACCAAGTATGCCTTCAGTCTCTCGAAGGACTTTTGACATTCGTCATCCCATAAGAATTTCGTACCCTTCCTCAACAGTTTGTTGAAGGGTTCGCATCTAGTTGCCAGATTCGATATGAATCGGCGCACGGATTGTAATCGACCCTGGAGGCTACGGATTTGGGTGAGATTGGAGGGTGGAGCCATGTCTATGATGGCTCGACACTTAGAGGGGTCGACTTCTATTCCGCTTTGGCTCACCATAAAGCCTAGAAGCTTCCCTGATTCTACCCCGAACACACATTTTTGAGGGTTTAGCTTTACTTTGTAAAGCCTAAGCCTTTCGAAAATCTTTTGTAAACATTCGATATGGGTGCATCGGGTTTTGGATTTCGCCAAGAGATCATCTACATACACTTCTACAAGCTCATGAATTTGATCATGGAAGATCGTGTTCATGGCTCGTTGGTATGTTGCGCTGGCATTTTTCAAACCAAAGGGCATGACTGTATAGCAGTACATGCCCCATGGGGTTGTGAAGGCGGTCTTACCCTGATCTCGTGGACTTAGTTTGATTTGATTATAGCCTGAATAGCCATCCATGAATGAAAACATTTCATGATTTGCAGTACTATCGACTATCAAATCTATGTTTGGTAAAGGATAATTATCCTTTAGAGTGGCTTTATTCAGGTTTCTAAAATCGATGCATATTCGAATTTTCCCATTGGTTTTTCGAACCACAACGATATTTGACAACCAATCAGAATACGCAATGGGTTTTATAAATCCGACTTTTAGCAGATCTTCTAAACCCTCTTTGACTTGCGTGTGTACATTCGGGTGTATTTTCCTAAGCTTCTGCTTTATGGGTTTTACACCTGCATCTAAGGGAAGACGATGCTCGACTATGCTGGGATCTATGCCCGGCATGTCTTCATACGTCCATGCAAACACATTGTTCATCGTTCGATGAACATGAATCGCCTACTTCAGCCTCTTGGCTGAGAGCATCGATTTTGGCCTCAAACTCCCTTCTCAAGTCCTCGATTTCATCTAGTTTTATTTGTTTTTGAAAATCCTCCTAGAGTGAGAACTTGATGCGCATGAGCCTTGGCTCGACACTTCACTTGGATTGGATTTTGACATGCTTTTCAAGCTTTTTCAAAATGTCCTAAGTACAAGCAAAGAAAACAAGTTAAAACGACACCTTTTCACAAAATTTTCGCAAGACTTCTACAAGCAAACTCGATTTTTGAAAAGGCTCACGTCCCACCGGGCGTGCCAATCTCTGTAGACGCGCGAAAATCCCCGCCTCTTCGCCCTTTTCGGGGCTTGGAGCGGATCCTCTCGTGTGTCTAAGGCCTATGTATGCAAATAGGGCGTGCCAGCTAGCTTACCTAAGCTAGCGAAGATATTTTTAACACTGACTTCTAAACGTGGCGACTGTGAGAAAGTAAGCTCTTGTCGTCGCAGACCTTCTTGCACCGATGCGCAAGGGTCAGTCTGTACGCTTTGCAAAAATCGAGTTTTTGGAGAGAAAGTCTACGAAGCGGTTCGAGGTGTCTATTTCGAGTCTTTAAAATGCGATTGCATCTTTTAGATCACGTGGATTTGCACGTGCCTAAGTCTTTTCTTTTATCCCTTTTCGGGCCACCTAGTTTGTGTGTTATGAACACTCCACTACATGGGCGAATTCGAGCGGGGCTTGCTTCGATGCAATATGCGTCCTACCTCGTGGTATGGCGTAGATGCAATGCAAACTCACGCTACTCCAAAGGGAAAACCTGAAATGTAAAGACAATACTGAAGGGAAATGACTGAAGGGAAATAACCGAAGGGAAATAACCGAAGGGAAATAACCGAAGGGAGATATGTATATAGATTTATGTATATGAGCCCTTACTCGGGTCTTCCAAATAAGAGCGAAGGCTCAATGTGGGTGCGTGCTTGAATTGAAAGACTTACACACACGACATGAAATTAAACCCAAATATAAATTGCAGTATGGCCTTGACTAAGGTCTTGGGGAATAAGAGCGAAGGCTCAATGTGTGTGAAAGTGCTTGAATTGAAGTACTACACACACGACATAAATGAAACCCAAATATAACTGCAATAAGGCCTTTACTAAGGTCTTGGGAGTAAGAGCGAAGGCTCAATGTGTGTGAAAGTGCTTGAATTGAAAGACTTACTCACACGACATGAAATAAAACCCAAATAGTATAGGTCGGCCCTTACTTGGGTCTTTCAACTAAGAGCGAAAGCTCAATGTGTGTGAGAGTGCTTGAATTGAAAGACTTACTCACACGACATGAAATAAAACCCAAATAGTATAGGTCGGCCCTTACTTGGGTCTTTCAAATAAGAGCGAAAGCTCAATGTGTGTGAGAGTGCTTGAATTGAAAGACTACACACCCAACTTAAACGAAACCCTTCGAAAATGAAAGTATATATGTACACTTATGTATTAGGGGCTGATTAGGCCCGTGTGTGTTCAAAATCGTGCACGACTAAGAGAGTGCACGTGTGTGGTTGTGCCAAGCCACGTTATTACAAGCGGGGGGAGACTATGCTCCGTTATTACAACCCCGTATCAAATTGAATCTCAAGCAAGTATACAACTAAAGACCGAGTTTAGACACTTACGAGTAGCTGGTCTGTAGAGGTCTTGCTTGAGCGTGGGCTTGGCTTCGCCTTGGGCTGCAAACGGGAGCTCCGCGAGGATAGGTGACCAAAGATGCTGGCCGGCTGCAAGTGGGGCGCGGGATAGGTGCCTCAAAGGTGGCCGGTTGCAAGTGGATGTCGCCTCGAGGTGGGGGGTTAAAGGGGCTGAACGAGTGAGTTTATAGGGTCACTAGGGGAGTTGAGTGTTTAGGGAAACTGGACCTAAAGGAGAGTTTGTGGGAAGGCCGAATGGGACACCTAGGGGAATGATGATGACTAGCCGAATGAAGGAATAGTCGGTTGAAGTGGCAGACTAGGAAGATGTGGTGGTGGCGGGTTGCTAGGGTGACTAAGGTTGGAGTAGGGGAAGGTAGCTAGTTAGGTGATGGGGCTAGGTGATAGTGGGAATAGTAGGTTTAAGGGAGTGTTACGGGCAGGTCTTAGGAAATCTAATAGGGTGATCGGGTGTAGTTGAGGGGAGTTAGGTAGGGACAAATGGTTGGGGCGGCTAATGGTTTGGCCGAGTGGGAGTGGTGGCGGCGAGGGGCTGTTGGGTAGGTAAGGTGATGGTATGGTGGGTGGCTGGGAGTGGAGAGGGAGTAGAGAAGGAGCTAGGTAAGGTGCAGGGTACTTACCGAATGGGGAGAGGCGGTGGAAGGCAAGGAGAAGCCGGGTGTGGATGGGAGCTCGGCTGGTTCGATTGGGTGAAGGTGGTGGCGTCCGGCTGGGGAATGGTGGTGGATGGAAGAGGGAAGGTGGCGGTGTAGGTAGAGCTGGTGGAGCAGGTGGAGAGTGGAGCAGGCAGGCAGGTGGAGAGTGGAGCCGGCTGGGCTGAGATGAGGGCCTTCTTCTTGCCAAAACCCGCCCCCAAGGGGGGGGGTTTAAATAGGGGATGGGTAGGTCGGTTAGGGCTGGGCTTGGGGTAGTGGTTAGGTGGTTTAGGTAGGGTGGTATGTAGATAAGGTGGGCTGGAAAGGGTTGGGCCAGATATTTTGAAAACTAGGGGTTTGGGTAGATTGTGGGCTAAGGGTGGTTTAGGGGTTTAGGGCTAGGTTAGGTGGTTGGGTTTTAGGGTGAGGTTTAGTGAGCTAGGTTAGGTGATTAGGCTAGGTTTAGGCTAGGATTAGGGAAATTAGTCTAGGTTTAGGGAAGGATTAGGGAAGTGGGTTAGGTGATTAGGTTGGGATTAGGCCGGGATTAGGGAAGTGGGTTAGGTGATTAGGTTGGGATTAGGGGTGGATTAGGGGTTTAGGCTAGGATTAGTCATTTTGGGTTAGGTTTAGGTGAAGGAGCTCCCTTAGCATGGCCCATAGACCTTGATCACCTCATGTTGGTGCAGCCTTAGGTTAGGTTTTAGCTAATTACAAGCTTAAACTCACTCAATTAGGCTAACCCACATGATTAAACCCAAACTTGACACACAAGTCAAGCTTAATACAACACTCTTGATATTTTCCATCCCCACTCTCTCTCATGCCCAATATCCCACGTGAATTTCAAGTGGGCCCCACCTCCATTTATGAGAAGGTGATGTGGGCCATGGATATGGATATTGGATTGGATCTCTGGATCCAAATCCAAATCCAAGTCCACATATGGGTTTGGATTGGAATCTGGATATATATGGTCCAGATCCAATCCAAACTGAACTCTGACTCCTTCGAGCTGGGTTCGAAACAGACGATTCGTGCGGGGCCTGACAGCATCAGTACTCCGTCTGCGTTGGGTCTTCGCCAACATAGTCGTCCGCCTCCGTTTCTGCCTTCCGGAGATGACTTCAAATGCTATTTTGATAAGAACAGGGTCTTGGACGTTCGAGATCCTGGGGGTGTGAATTAGATACAAGAGTTGCTGTGCCGGGCTCGACGTGTGCTCCGGTTTCGGGCTCTTCTTAGCTTTCCTGGTCCTGTCTTGATCGGGCCAAGCCACTTCGGGGTTTAAAAACATGTTTTAAAAGGTTTTCAAAAGCCATATCATATGTTTTTGAAAGATAAAGTTTAAAACATATATACAGGGTTGTCTGGAAGGCTCCTGGGTTTCCAAACTCAAAAATGGCTCTTTGGGGCTGCTTTTACAAAACCAGGTTTGTTCTAAGGAATTCGTGGGATTTCGGGGTGTTTACACCTTCCCTACCTTAGTGACCTTCCTTAATCACTTCAGCCCGAGACACCACGACAGCACTCCCCTAGCAGCCGGCAAGCCCCAAGGCGCCACATCCACGCTCTCTTGTCACCCGGCCAGCACACCCCTTTGCCGTGCCATTTCGAGGAGCTCCCTCTTGCAGCCCAAGGCGAAGCCCAAGCCCACGCTCAAGCAAGTCACCTCCGGACCAGCTATAAGTAAGTGCCTAACTCGGTCCTTAGTTGTAGACTTGCTTAAATTAAATTAAATTTGATACAGGATTGTAATAACGGAGCATTGTCTCCCCCCGCTTGTAATAACGTGGCTTGGCACACCCACACACACGTGCACTTGAGCCTACCTCGCTCTTAGTTGTGCACGATTTTGAACACACACGGGCCTAATCAGGCCTTTAGATATAAGTTTATTTATATATTTTAAGTTGTGTTGGGTTTTTGCTTGAGTTGTGTGTGTTGTCTTTCAATTCTCGCACTCACACACATTGAGCTTCCGCTCTTATTTGCAAGACCCAAGTAAGGGCCGTGTTATACTATCCTTGGGTTTAATTTCATGTCGTGTGTGTAGTATTTCAATTATACACTCACACACATTGAGCTTTCGCTCTTACTCCCAAGACCTTAGTCAAGGCCATATTACAATTTATATTTGGGTTTAATTTCATGTTGCGTGCATAGTACTTCAATTCTAGCACTCACACACATTGAGCTTTCGCTCTTATTCCCAAGACCATCACGGAAGAAAGGACTCACCGAGCCGGGATCACTAACTAATACTAAGATAATAGAAAAGAACTGTCTTTTCTGTATACTTTCCCCGGTTCTGTTGCTACCGCGGGCCTTGCGCAATCGATCGGATCATATAGATATCCCTTCAACATAGGTCATCGAAAGGATCTCGGACGACCCACCAAAGCACGAAAGCCAGGATCTTTCAGAAAATTGATTCCTATTCGAAGAGTGCATAACCGCATGGATAAGCTCACGCCAACCCGTCAATTTGGGATCCAATTCGGGATTTTCCTTGGGAGGTATCGGGAAAGAATTGGAATGTAATCATATCGATTCATACAGAATAAAATGGATTCAAACGCTGTACCTATGGGAAGTTAAGGGCATATTGCAATTTATATTTGGGTTTCATTTAAAGTCATGGGTGTTGTCTTTACATTTTCACACGCACCCACATTGAGCCTTCGCTCTTATTTGCAAGACCCAAGTAAGGGCCCATATATAGTATATACGTATTTCCCTTTTGGCTATGTCTTTTCAATTTGGGTTTTAAGGTTCAGTTGTGTGCGTAGTCTTTCCATATATACATGACACACACTTGCACTATTGAGCCTTTCCGCTCTTAAGATATAGCCATGTTTCCCTTTTATAATTTCCCTTTGGCATTTTACATTACAAGTCATTTCCCTTCCGCAATTTCCATTTCAAGTCATTTCCCTTCAGCATTGTCTTTTAAATTCGGGTTTTCCCTTTGGAGTTGCGCGAGTTTGCATTGCATATATGCCATACCACGAGTTAGGACGCATATTGCATCAAAGCAAACCCCATACTCCCGCTCAAAATCGCCACATCTTAGTTGAGTGTTCATAACACATACCTAGGTGGCCCCAAAAGGGATAAAAAGAAAGACTTAGGCACGTGCAAATCCACGTGAAATAAAATCTGAAAGTCATACAAAACAAACCCGAATCAAACACCTCAAATCGCTTTCGTAGGTTCTTACACTCAAAAACTCGATTTTAAAAGCATACAGACTGACCCTTGCGCATCGGTGCAAGAAGGTCTGCGACGACAAGAGCTTGCTTGCTCACAGTCGCCACGTTAGGAGTCAGGTCTAAAATATATCTTCACTAGCTTGAGTAAGCTAGCTGGCACGCCCTGTTTGTTTAAATAGGACTTAGGCACACGAAAAGGTTCGCTTCAGGCCTAAGAACCAGGAGCGGGAATTTTCTGCGTCTACAGTCATTTGGCACGCCCGGTGGGACGTGGGTCTTTTAAAAATCGAGTTACTCTAGGAACCTTGCGAAAAATTTTCAAAAACGTGTTGTTTTAATTCTTTTCTTTACTTGTACTTAGGAATTTTGAAAAAGCTTGAAAGCATGTCAAAATCCAACCCAAGTGAAGTGTCGAGCCAAGGCTCATGCGCATCAAATTCTCACTCTAGGAGGATTTTGAAAAATAAGATCAAACTACACGAGATAGAGGACTTGAGAAGGGAATTCGAGGCCAAAATCGATGCTCTCAGCCAAGAGGCTGAAGTAGGCGATTCATGTTCATCGAATGGTGAACAAAGGGACAAGAAAAAAATTGAAAAACCTCGCAAGCACAAAGAGGCCTCCGTAATGGAAGGCAACCAATACCACGAGTCCTTCACACAAAAGGACCGTAAAGCCCTACAGCAGTTGCTGAAAGGGCAAAATAAAGAGAAAAGGAGTTACGCCCTATCTGATTTCCTTCTTATGGATTACGAAACAGATAGTGACGATGAAATACCGAACTTACATCGGTATGATGGCATGGGAGACCCTAGGTCTCACTTGCAACTTTTCTCTCATCGAGCCCATAAGAAGAAAAAGGACTCGATGAAATGGGTGTATTGGTTCCTTTTATCCCTTAAAGGCACAACTGCCAAATGGCTGGCTTCCTACGATTTAAGCCAGTTCGCTACTTTTGAAGAGTTAGCGAACTGCTTCATTCAAAGATTTGCACATAACGTAGAAGTCACGCCGACTTTAAACACTTTAAGGGATACGAAGCAAGGCATGAACGAAGATGTACATGCCTTCATTATTCGATTGAGGTCCCTTTTGGGCCAAGTGCGAGAGCCCATATCCGAAGGATGCGCAGTCATGCTCATCCTGGATAATTTTAAAAGCAAGTTAAAGACCCTTCTCTCGCTCCATGAGATCTCAACTTTCCATTTCGAAACAAACTTGAAAAAGGGGATATACAATCACCTATGGAAAGGAAGTGCCGTTTCCAAAACCCGCTTGGAAAAGCCCATCACTTATGGGCTACCCACGATGGACAAAGGGGCAAAGCCCCATAAAATCGCTAATGTCCGGGTGGATCCAGGTTTGGCGGGCACTTCCAAAAATTTTGAAAAGCTAGAAAGCAAAAGGGAGAGAAATTTCCAAAAACTGATTAAAAAACGGGAGTACACACCGCTGGGGCAACCTGTGTCGGAGGTCCTAGACCTCCTACTTGCCCAAGGCATGATAGAACTTCCCGAAATCCCCGAGGGAGTCACTTGCAAAGGGGGGTATTTAAATCGTTTTTGCAAGTATCATCGGCTCAAAGGCCATGATACAAAACGTTGTTTCTCCCTTTTGAATAAAATCGAAAACTTGATAGCGGAGGGCCGGCTCCAAGTCACTGCGGAACCTGAGCCAACTCAAGCTATCTTCAAAGAACCCTTTCCCAAGCACGCCAGTAGCAGTGGGAAAGGAAAGGAGGTATGTACCCTCACCTTTTCAAAAGAACTAGCACAAAAATCTGAGTCTGGTCGACCCACTTGTGCGCCTACTCTTGTACTTTACAAGAAGCCCACCCAAGTCGTCTTCCGGGGACCACCAAGAGCTGAATCCCCGGCTAAACCAGTTTTGAAACTTCAAGGTGCTCCTCAACTCATAATTAGAGCCAATTCTAGTGCAAACCCTAGGTTGGTCGTGGGGGAAGTGACTAGATCCGGGAGGATCTATCAACCCCCACACCTACAAAGTGCTAAAAAGGTGGTCAGTGTGCCTGACCCCTCAAAAGCATGTATTCCTGGAGTTCTGCCAAAAACAGACAATGGGAAAGTCGTCGTAAACCCTTATGATTTCGAAAACCATCTTTCAAAGATTCCTATCCACATGTCCATCCTAGAACTTATACAAACTTCACCTAGGCATAGACTCGTGCTAGAGAAAATTCTAGAAAGAGCCAAGGTTAGTTCGAACATAAGTCCGGAATCCCTGTCTGACCAAGTGACATTAATAGGAGCAAAATCTACCATCACATTCTCGGAAGATGATGTAGATAGACCCTACGAGTCCCACAACCAGGCCCTGCATATCGAGGTGGTTCTGAATAACCACTCTCTGGACAGGTGCCTAGTCGATGGGGGAGGAGGGCTCAACATCCTTCCACTTCATGTGGCGTATCAAATCGGAGTCACCTTGACTTCTGTGAACCCAAGCCCCATCGTCATCACTAGATATGATGGGAATGCTTCTAGGCCTTTAGGATCGATCAAACTCCCGATGGAAATGGGAGGGATCACACACACGGGGGTGTTCCATGTCTTAGACATCCACCCCCATTATAACCTGTTGCTGGGAAGTCCCTGGATACACAGCTTGTGCGTTGTGCCATCCACCTTCCACAGGTGTGTCAAGATCCCTTTCAGGGACCAAGTCGTGGTGATCCTAGGTGAGAGTCACCCTCAGCTTCAGGGGATCATAAACTCCCCTTGCTTGTCGAGTTCCCAGGCCCATGAGGCTAACCTGGGGTAGACCATGGTCGAGCCACCGAGGCTCGTGTTAAATAACCCTAGGAAGGTTGTGTATGTGAAGGGGCGCCCAAAGCAGGCCCCCTCCCGATCCTAACCCTTATAGGAAGACCCAAGCATCCCTTACTTTCAAAACCCCTAGACAAGAAGCCATATGAGCACGATATGGACGACAACAAGTTCCAGGACCACGATTTATACTCTAAATTTTCAAAAAACAAAAAATCATGGAACATGCTGTTGAATATGGGCTACACGCCCTATAAAAGTCTAGGGGCACAAAGTCAGGGTCTCCTAGAGCCCATCCTTCCTAGGGCCAACCCAAGCCGATACGGGATCGGCTATACTCCCAAAATACCGCCAGAGCCACCCCCTGTGACCACCTGGGTCAAGGGTGCCCTGGAACCTACCCTAGAAGAGACCTACGATTTAGACCTCTTATTTCGAGTCTAACCCATAGCGTTTTCCCTTTGTAGGTATGATGGAAGATCCCTTTCATAAAAACACAAAAACATTTGGAAAACTTAAAATCAAAAAAATCGAAAAAGAGGAAAAATAAAAAACAATGGAAAAACAAAAACTCAAAAATAGAGTGGTTTGTATAGTTCCTAAGGTTCTTGTTTTACAAAAACCCAAAAAAATCGAAAATCTACAAAATACCAAAAAGATTTTGTATATAGCTGCTCCTGGTAGGACTTTGGAAAAGGATTTCGAAAGGAACGTCGTCTGCATAGCCAGACCAAAAATTTCGAAATCAATTGAAAATCCTAATACAAAACCAGGTCTTTTGAAAACTCACGCATCAAATTCCCTCGGGTCTATAACCCACGAGAATGATCAAAGCCCAGAAGTGGATCCCCTTGAGGAAGATCCCACTTCCGAGCTCCCAGAATTTCATAAAATTCTCGATTTTGAAAGACCTTCCAATTCAATAGGAGGAGATTTCATAGAGGTGAACCTAGGGAATGATTCCAATCCCAAAACCACCAAGATAAGCGCATGTTTGCATGAACATGAAAGATCAGCATTCATTGCATTTCTATGAACCTATTGTAGACGCGCGAAAATCCCCACGCCTCCCTACCTTTTCTGGGCTTGGAGTGGATCCTCTAGTGCGTCTAGGGCCTATTTATGTAAATAGGGCGTGCCAGCTAGCTTACCTAAGCTAGCGAAGATATATTTTAAACTGACTTCTAATCGTGGTGACTGTGAGTAAGTGAGCTCTTGTCGTCGCAGACCTTCTTGCACCAATGCGCAAGGGTCAGTCTGTACGCTTTGCAAAAATCAAGTTTTTGGGATAGAAAGCCTACGAAGCGGTTCGAGGTGTCTAATTCGGGTCCTTTAGATGCGATTGCAAATGGGCGACCTAGTTTGTGGGAGAATTAAGCGCACGTGCCTAAGTCTTTCCTTTTATCCCTTTACGGGCCACCTAGTTTGTGTGTTATGAACACTCCACTACATGGGCGAATTTGCGCGGGGCTTGCTTTGATGCAATATGCGTCCTACCTCATGGTATGGCGTAGATGCAATGCAAACTCACGCTACTCCAAAGGGAAAACCCGAAATGTAAAGACAATGCCGAAGGGAAATAACCGAAGGGAAATGACTTGAAATGTAAGTGCCGATGGGAGATATGTATATAGAGTATGTATATGGGCCCTTACTTGGGTCTTGCAAATAAGAGTGAAGGCTCAATGTGGGTGCGTGCTTGAATTGAAAGACTTACACACACAACATGAAATTAAACCCAAATATAACTTGCAGTATGGCCTTGATTAAGGTCTTGGGAATAAGAGCGAAAGCTCAATGTGTGTGAGTGCTTGAATTGAAGTACTACGCACACAACATGAAATTAAACCCAAATAGTATAACACGGCCCTTACTTGGGTCTTTCAAATAAGGGCGATGGCTCAATGTGTGTGAGTGCTTGAATTGAAAGACTTACACACACGACATGAAATGAAACCCAAATAGTATAGGTCGGCCCTTACTTGGGTCTTTCAGATAAGAGCAAAGGCTCAATGTGTGTGAGTGCTTGAATTGAAAGACTTACACACACGACAAGAAATGAAACCCAAATAGTATAGGTCGGCCCTTACTTGGGTCTTTCAAATAAGAGCGAAAGCTCAATGTGTGTGAGTGCTTGAATTGAAAGACAACACACCCAACTTAAGCAAAACCCTACAAAATTAAAGTATATGTATATACTTATGTATTAGGGGCTGATTAGGCCCGTGTGTGTTCAAAATCGTGCACAACTAAGAGAGTGCACGTGTGTGGGTGTGCCAAGCCACGTTATTACAAGCGGGGGAGACTATGCTCCGTTATTACAACCCCGTATCGAATTGAATCTCAAGCAAGTATACAACTATAGACCGAGTTAGGCACTTACTAATAGCTGGTCCGAAGATGCCTTGCTTGAGCGTGGGCTTGGCCTTCGCCTTGGGCTGCAAAAGGAGCTCCGCGAGGTTGAACGGCAAGGGGAGGTGCTGGCCGGATGTCCTTGGTGCGCGGGAGAGGCGCCTTGAAGGTGGCCGGCTACTAGGGACGGGTTGTTTTTGGTGTATTGGGTTAAAGGACCTAAGTAGGGTCACTAAGGATAGGGTTTAGTTTTAAGGTAGGTTGTGCAAAGGGTGAACCTAAAGGAAGGTCTAACGGGTCACCTAAGGTTGGCGGGTTGCTATGGTGGCCGAGTGAAGTGTCAGTCGGTTAGAGTGGCCGACTAGGAGGACTTGTTGGTGGCAGGTAGTTAGGATGGCTAGGAGTGATGTAAGGTAGGGGAACTAGCTAGGAGATGGGGCCAGGTGGTAGTGGGTGTAGTAGGTGTATTGGGATGATATGGGCAGGTTTTAGGGAGTCGGATAGGGTGGCCGAATGAAGCTAAGGTCTCTAGGTGGTGGCGGGTAGCTAGGGTGATATGGGTTTGACTGAGTGGTGCTGGTGGCAGCAAGTGGAAAGGCTGGTGTTAGGGTGATATGGGAGTGGATTTGGCGGCTGAGAGTGGAGAGGGGGTGAAGAAAGAGTAAGATAGAATGTAGGGCGCTTACCGGGTGAAGAGATGGTGGCGGGTAGGAAGGAGTCAGTCGGATGATGGTGGTGGTGGTGGTGCTCGGCTGAAAGTAGTGGTGCAGGTGGTGGCGGGATGTGGAGCAGGTGGGGATTCGGCTGAGCTGGGGAAGTGGAGGACCCGGTTGGGAAGGAGGGGCTGCTAGGTGATGAACCCGCCCCCAAGGGGGGGGGTTTATATAGGGCTGGGCTAGGTCGGTTAGGGCTGGGTTTAGGGTAGTGGTTAGGTGGTTTAGGTAGGGCGGTATGATGATAAGGTGGGCTGGAAAGGGTAGGGCCAGATATTTTAAATACAAGTGGTTTGGGTAGGTTGTGGGCTAGGGGTGGTTTAAAGGTTTAGGGTTTAGTTAGGTGGGTTGGTTCTAGGGTGAGGTTTAGTGAGCTAGGTTAGGTGATTAGGCTAGGATTAGGCTAGGTTTAGGGAAATTAACCTAGGTTTAGGGAAGGATTAGGGAAGTGGGTTAGGTGATTAGGTTGGGATTAGGCCGGGATTAGGGAAGTGGGTTAGGTGATTAGGCTCAGATTAGGGCCGGATTAGGGTGGAAGGCCAGGATTAGGTGTTTTTGGTTAGGTTTGGGTGAAGGAGCTCCCTTTGCATGGCCCATAGACCTTAACCACATCATGTTGGTGCAGCCCTAGGTTAGGTTTTGGCTAATTACAAGCTTAAACCCACTCAATTAGGCTAACCCACATGATTAACCCCAAACTCATTGGTTTTTCGAACCACAACGATATTTGATAACCAATCCGAATACGCAATGGGTTTTATAAATCCGACTTTTAGCAGATCTTCTAAACCCTCCTTGACTTGCGTGTGTACATTCGGGTGTATTTTCCTAAGCTTCTGCTTTACGGGTTTTACACCTGCATCTAAGGGAAGACGATGTTCGACAATGCTGGGATCCATGCCCGGCATGTCTTCATACGTCCATGCAAACACCTCTAAATAGGTTCGTAGAAATGCAATGAATGCTAACCTTTCAGTTTCATGCAAGAATGCGCCTATTTTGATGGTTTTGGGATTGGAATCATCAACTAGGTTCACTTCTATGAAATCTCCTCCTACTGATTGGGAAGGTTTTTCAAAATCGAGAATTTTATGAAATTCTGGGAGCTCAGAAGCGGGATCTTCCTCCAGGGGATCCACTTCTAGGCTTTGATCATTCTCCTGGGCTATAGACCCGAGGGAATTTGATGCGTGGTTTTCAAAATGACCTGGTTTTGTACTTGAATTTTCAAGTGATTTCGAAACTTTTGGTTTGGCTATGCAGACGACGTTTCTTTCGAAATCCTTTTCTTTTGTCAAAGTCCTACCAGGAGCAGCTATGTACAAAATCTTTTTGGTATTTTCCAAATTTTCGATTTTTTTGGGTTTTTGTAAAACAAGAACTTTGGGAACTATACAAAGCACTCTATTTTCGAGTTTTTGTTTTTCCATTGTTTTTGGTTTTTCTTGTTTTTCGATTTTTTTTTATTTTAAGCATTTCAAATGTTTTTGTATTTTTAGAACAGGGATCTTCCGTCATACCTACAAAGGGAAAACACTACGGTTTAGACTCGGAATAGGAGATCTAAATCGTAGGTCTCTTCTAAGGCAGGTTCCGGGGCACCCTTGACCCAGGTGGTCACAGGGGGTGGCTCCGGCGGTATTCGGGGAGTATAGCCGATCCCATATCGGCTTGGATTGGCCCTAGGAAGGATGGGCTCTAGGAGACCCTGGTTCTGTGCCCCTAGACTCTTGTAGGGCGTGTAGCCCATGTTCAACAACATGTTCCACGACTTTTTGTTTTTTGAAAATTTTTGATATAAGTCGTGGTCCTGGAACATACTATCGTCCATATTGTGCTCATATGGCCTCTTGTCCAGGGGCTTCAAAAATAGGGAACGCTTGGGTTTTCCTAGAAGGGTTAGAATCGGGAGGGGGCCAACTTTGGGCGGCCCCTTCACACATACAACCTTCCTAGGGTTGTTTAACACGAGCCGAGGTGGCTCAATCACAATTTGCCCCAAGTTAGCCTCTTAGGCCTGGGAGCTCGATAAACAAGGGGAGTTTATGATCCCCTGAAGCTGTGGGTGACTCTCACCTAGGATCACTACGACCTGGTCCCTAAAAGGGATCTTGACACACCTGTGGAAGGTGGATGGCACAGCGGACAAACTGTGTATCTAGGGCCTTCCCAGCAACAGGTTATAATGGGGGTGGATGTCTCAGACATGGAACACCCCCGTGTGTTCGATCCCTCCCGTTTCCATTGGGAGTTCGATGGATCCTAAAGGTCTAGACGCATTCCCATCGTATCCAGTGATAACGATGGTGCTTGGGTTTACTGAAGTCAAGGTGACTTTGATTTTATACGCCACTTGAAGTGGAAGGATGTTGAGCCCTCCTCCACCATCGACTAGGTACCTGTCCAGAGAGTGGTTATTCAGAACCACCTCGATATGTAGGGCCTGGTTATGCGTTTCATAGGGTCTATCTACATCATCTTTCGAGAAAGTGATGGGCAATTTTGCTCCTAATAAAGCCACTTGGGCAGACAAGGATTCCGGACTTATGTTCGAATCAACCTTGGCCCTTTCTAGAATTTTCTCTAATACAAGTCTATGCCTAGGCGAGGTTTGTATAAGCTCTAAGATAGACATGTGAATAGGAATCTTTGAAAGGTGGTTTTCGAAGTCATAAGGATTTAGGATGACTTTGTCTTTATCTGCTTTTGGCAGAACACTGGGGATACCTGCTTTTGAGGGGCCAGGCACACTGACCACCTTTTGAGCACCTTGAAGATGCGGGGGTTGATAGATCCTCCCGGATCTAGTGACTTCCCCCACGACCAGCCTAGGGTTCGCGCTAAATTTGGCTCTAAGGATGAGCTGAGGAGAACCTTGGATTTTTAAAACTGGTTTTGTCGGGGATTTCACTTTTGGTGGTCCCCGAATGACGACTTGGGCGGGCTTCTTGTATAGTACAAGAATGGGCGCACAAGTGGGTCGACCATGTTCTGGTTTTTGCACTAGTTCCTTAGAAATGGTGAGGGTACATACCTCCTTTCCTTTCCCACTGCCACTGGCGTGTTTGGGAAAGGGTTCCTTGAAGATAGCTTGAGGTGGCTCAGGTTCCGTAGTGACCTGGAGTCGGCCTTCTGCTATCAAGTTCTCAATTTTATTTAAGAGGGAGAAGCAGCGTTTAGTATCATGGCCTTTGAGCCGATGATACTTACAAAATCGGTTTAAATACCCCCCTTTGGAAGTGACTCCTTCGGGGATTTCAGGGAGTTCTATCATGCCCTGGGCAAGTAGGAGGTCTAGGACCTTTGACACAGGTTGCCCCATCGGAGTGTACTCCCATTTTTCAACTGGTTTTTGAAAATTTCGCTCCCTCTTATTTTCTAACTTTTCAAAATTTTTGGAAGTGCCCACCACGCCTGGATCCACCCGGACATTGGCGATTTTATGGGGTTTTGCCCCTTTATCCATCGTGGGTAGCCCGTATGTGATGGGCTTTTCCAAGCGGGTTTTGGAAACGGCACTTCCTTTCCACAAGTGATCGTATGTCCCTGTTCGCAAGTTGGTTTCGAAAAGGGAGGCCTTTTTGATCAACTTATGGAAAGTTGAGATCTCATGGAGCGAGAGAAGGGTTTTTAACTCGCTTTTAAAGTTATCCAGGATGAGCATGACTGCGCATCCTTCGGATATGGGCTCTCGTACTTGGCCCAAAAGCGACCTCCATCTTATAATGAAGGCATGTACGTCTTCGTTCATGCCTTGCTTTGTATCCCTTAAGGTATTCAGAGTCGCCGTGACTTCTACGTTGTGTGCAAATCTTTGCATGAAGCAGTTCGCTAACTCTTCAAAAGTAGCGAATTGGCTCAAGTCATAGGAAGCCAGCCATTTGGCAGCTGTGCCTTTGAGGGATAAAGGAAACCAATACACCCATTTCATCGAGTCCTTTTTTTTCTTATGGGCTCGACGCGAGAAAAGCTGCAAGTGAGACCTAGGGTCTCCCATGCCATCATACCGATGGAAGTTCGGTATTTCATCATCACTGTCTGTTTCGTAATCCATAGGAAGGAAATCAGATAGGGCGTAGCTTCTTTTCTCTTTATTCTGCCCTTTCAGCAACTGCTGTAGGGCTTTACGGTCCTTTTGTGTGAAGGACTCGTGGTATTGGTTGCCTTCCATTACGGAGGCCTCTTTGTGCTTGCGAGGTTTTTCAGATTTTTTCTTGGGCCTTTGTGCACCGTTTGATGAACACGAATCGCCTACTTCAGCCTCTTGGCTGAGAGCATCGATTTTGGCCTCAAACTCCCTTCTCAAGTCCTCGATTTCATCTAGTTTTATTTTGTTTTTGAAAATCCTCCTAGAGTGAGAACTTGATGTGCATGAGCCTTGGCTCGACACTTCACTTGGATTGGATTTTGACATGCTTTTCAAGCTTTTTCAAAATGTCCTAAGTACAAGCAAAGAAAATAAGTTAAAATGACACCTTTTTACAAAATTTTCGCAAAACTTCTACCTTAAAACTCGATTTTTTAAAGGCTCATGTCCCACCGGGCGTGCCAATCTCTGTAGACGCGCGAAAATCCCCACGCCTCCCCACCTTTTCTGGGCTTGGAGTGGATCCTCTCGTGCGTCTAGGGCCTATTTATGTAAATAGGGTGTGCTAGCTAGCTTACTAGCGAAGATATATTTTAAACTGACTTCTAATCGTGGCGACTGTGAGCAAGTGAGCTCTTGTCATCGCAGACCTTCTTGCACCGATGCGCAAGGGTCAGTCTGTACGCTTTGCAAAAATCGAGTTTTTGGGATAGAAAGCCTACGAAGCGGTTCGAGGTGTCTAATTCGGGTCCTTTAGATGCGATTGCAAATTTTAGATCACGTGGATTTGTACGTGCCTAAGTCTTTCCTTTTATCCCTTTACGGGCCACCTAGTTTGTGTGTTATGAACACTCCACTACATGGGCGAATTTGAGCGGGGCTTGCTTTGATGCAATATGGGTCCTACCTCATGGTATGGCGTAGATGCAATGCAAACTCACGCTACTCCAAAGGGAAAACCCGAAATGTAAAGACAATGCCGAAGGGAAATAACCGAAGGGAAATGACTTGAAATGTAAGTGCCGAAGGGAGATATGTATATAGAGTATGTATATGGGCCCTTACTCGGGTCTTGCAAATAAGAGCGAAGGCTCAATGTGGGTGCGTGCTTGAATTGAAAGACTTACACACACGATATGAAATTAAACCCAAATATAACTTGCAGTATGGCCTTGATTAAGGTCTTGGGAATAAGAGCGAAAGGTCAATGTGTGTGAGTGCTTGAATTGAAGTACTACGCACACAACATGAAATTAAACCCAAATAGTATAACACGGCCCTTACTTGGGTCTTTCAAATAAGAGCGAAGGCTCAATGTGTGTGAGTGCTTGAATTGAAAGACTTACACACACGACATGAAATGAAACCCAAATAGTATAGGTCGGCCCTTACTTGGGTCTTTCAGATAAGAGCGAAGGCTCAATGTGTGTGAGTGCTTGAATTGAAAGACTTACACACACGACAAGAAATGAAACCCAAATAGTATAGGTCGGCCCTTACTTGGGTCTTTCAAATAAGAGCGAAAGCTCAATGTGTGTGAGTACTTGAATTGAAAGACAACACACCCAACTTAAGCAAAACCCTACAAAATTAAAGTATATGTATATACTTATGTATTAGGGGCTGATTAGGCCCGTGTGTGTTCAAAATCGTGCACAACTAAGAGAGTGCACGTGTGTGGGTGTGCCAAGCCACGTTATTACAAGCGGGGGGAGACTATGCTCCGTTATTACAACCCCGTATCGAATTGAATCTCAAGCAAGTATACAACTAGAGACCGAGTTAGGCACTTACTAATAGCTGGTCCGAAGATGCCTTGCTTGAGCGTGGGCTTGGCCTTCGCCTTGGGCTGCAAAAGGAGCTCCGCGAGGTTGAACGGCAAGGGGAGGTGCTGGTCGGATGTCCTTGGTGCACGGGAGAGGCGCCTTGAAGGTGGCCGGCTACTAGGGACGGGTTGTTTTTGGTGTATTGGGTTAAAGGACCTAAGTAGGGTCACTAAGGATAGGGTTTAGTTTTAAGGTAGGTTGTGCAAAGGGTGAACCTAAAGGAAGGTCTAACGGGTCACCTAAGGTTGGCGGGTTGCTATGGTGGCCGAGTGAAGTGTCAGTCGGTTGGAGTGGCCGACTAGGAGGACTTGGTGGTGGCAGGTAGTTAGGATGGCTAGGAGTGATGTAAGGTAGGGGAACTAGCTAGGAGATGGGGCCAGGTGGTAGTGGGTGTAGTAGGTGTATTGGGATGATATGGGCAGGTTTTAGGGAGTCGGATAGGGTGGCCGAATGAAGCTAAGGTCTCTAGGTGGTGGCGGGTAGCTAGGGTGGTATGGGTTTGGCTGAGTGGTGCTGGTGGCAACAAGTGGAAAGGCTGGTGTTTGGGTGATATGGGAGTGGATTAGGCGGCTAAGAGTGGAGAGGGGGCGAAGAAAGAGTAAGATAGAATGTAGGGTGCTTACTGGGTGAAGAGATGGTGGCGGGTAGGAAGGAGTCAGCCGGATGATGGTGGTAGTGGTGGTGCTCGGTTGAAAGGTAGTGGTGCAGGTGGTGGCGGGATGTGGAGCAGGTGGTGGCGGGATATGGAGCAGGTGGGGATTCGGCTGAGCTGGGGAAGTGGAGGACCCGGCTGGGAAGGAGGGGCTGCTAGGTGTAGACACCCAAAATTTTCTTTTAATTCTTACCTTTTTAGGAAAGTATCCATTTTTGGTAATTTTGGGTTTTCGAAGGAAAAAGGCACTAAACGAGTTTGTTTTGGTACCAAAATTTTATGAAAGCTTTAAAATGATGAAAGAATACTTTCCTTTCTGAAAAATTCGAATTTTGACAAAATTAGAAAAAAATGACGATTTTGCCCCTAGCATGGAAAAGCTGGATTTCGTTTTCTTAAAAGATTTATGACAAAAACATATGTTGAAAGCTTGCCTTTTGAAAAGATACAGGCATGTATAAGATAACTTGACACCTGAAAAGGCAGGTGGGTGCCCAAAAAGGAGAGCGGGCATCAAAAAGAGAAAGTGAGCTTCCCAAAAAGAAAAGTTCATATTCGGAAAGAAATTATTTGCCCGAGGGAAAAGTTGATGTTATCAAAGGAAAGGAAAGATGGAAGCAAGAATGAACACTTCCGAAAACAAAGGTTTGGTATCGAATGCATTTTGTAACATGTCCATGTTATGTTTGATTGTCAAGGTAATTAGTGTATCGATATGCATCAGTTTGGCATTGTCATCTGTTACTGTTATGTTAAGAATAAGGTTAATATTCCAACACTCATGGAAGAAATCTAATGAGCATGATGGTTGGTTTTTCAAAAACGTAACATGGGCTTACTTGAACGCTTTTGTAGAAACGCATGTAACATGGATTTGCATAACCACTTTCACAGCAAACATGTAGTTTTATCCAGTTCGATTGCTAAACTGGCTGGGCTGTACAAAGGTGTTTCTGTTAGCTTGTCAAAGTGCATCTTGAAATACAATACAACAAGTCATATCTAGACTCGCGGCACCCAGCTAAAGGCTGCTCATGCAGAAGTTGCATGCTGGTAAAAAGAAGCAGAACACAACTGGAGTTGTTCGAAGGGAAACATGTTGAAGCGGCCCTGGGTCATCACATGAAGAATCCACTGATGCCAGAACTTCGAGCATTCCTGCAAAATCAAGAGGAGACGTTAGATCCAGTGTGACATTGGTAGTGGAAGACCAGAACATTACGGTGGATGGAACTGATGATTCCAGAAAAACTCCAGCATGGCATGTTATGGATGAACTAGGATCTGTTTTGATGGCATAGTGGTGAACCCAAAGATGCTGACATCCTTTGGACGAGTTTCCAAATAGATGAAGAAGTAAAGAGTACTATCAGAATCTTCAGGAATTCATTCTCATGTTTCACTAAGTGAAGCTATTCCAGATAAGGGGAAATTGACAGGAGTGGCTGGTACGATGATGGCTCATTTCACATAGTAGAAAATCATGTACCAGACATGCAGTATTGTTCAGGACATACAGAACCTGGAGGCAGTAATACAGATTCAAGCTCTAACAAGTTTTCTTCAGTCAAGGGAGAATTGAAGAGGAAAGGACGGATTATTCTTGACAATATGAATGCTACATGGGCAATGTTTGGAGGATGTGTTTGGTCCAGTTCTGAGAGCAACAGTTCACATGCTTCAAAGACAGGTGGACGTGACTTGACTAAATGTTTGGAACTGTCACTCCTTGGGGCAAGCATTCAATGTGACATTTTTCCTGATGGAGAACTCCACGTTTCAGAACTCTTGGTATCCATCCAGGAGCTTCATGCAGCAAAGATGCCCCATGGAAAATGGTGCTGGGCTATTACCATTCTAAACAGCACCCAAGAGAAAGCCATACAGCAGTAGTGAATTTGAGTTTGGAATCCGTTAAGCCAGATCCTTGTATTCCACTTGAAGAATACAGGTTGAGAGTCTCTTCTTCCCTTGCGGTTGCATCTACATCAGAGTCAAACTAGATTTCAAGCATTGAAACATGAAAGTGGGATCGAAGAGAAGGCAAACTATCCTCTGTACCTTGATATACTAGACTTTTATGAAGGTTTAAATATGAAAGTGGAGCAGCAAGTTCCACTGTTATTAGTTGAGAGGCAAGCACTGAACGATGCCTTGGAAGAGAGATGCCCGCATCCGAGATGTATTTATGACTTGCAAGGATAAACAGGAGAGTGAAGTTGTAACTGCTTTTCTTAAACTCGTATCACCACGCACAAGTCCTGGGCTACCATGTGATCTGAAGGATTCAGCCGATAACAACCTCATCGATTGGAATGATGGAAATCACGAAAATGGAGCGATAAATCTAAGAAGGAAGCTGAGACCACTTACCAAAAGGTTGTTCTTCCTACAAATGAATGCAGAGTCGATCAAGGCAAGGAAAACAGCAAGTGGATAGCTCCAAACAATTATCGAATTCAGCACCTTGCCTGTCAAAGCAGTCAACTGTATTGAGTTTGGCAAGTTTTCAACCTCTTGCCGAAGTTGCAGCATACCTCCATTTGGAAATTCCTTACCAGCTTCAAACGATTTCTGCAACTATAGCTGAACCTGGCTACTGCCCCGATTTCAACCAAGGTCAATCCCATATTCTTCTAAATAACGTATATCAAACTCAGCAAGAAATCGGAAGGGATGCAGCAGGTCTACCTATCTTCCTAATTGGAACCAAGTGCAGCCAAGTAAAGAAGCCATCCAAAGGGAGCCGATCAAGGCAAAAAGGAGCAGCAGCTACACTTGCCAATCACGTCTTCCCACAGACAGCGCCTTGTACAGCAAGTCTTACCGTATTTCACCAAGAATATGTAAGGCGGGTTGCCTTATGAGTGACAGTACCAAAGAGGCATCCTTTGGGCTATAAAAGGAGCCTCAAAGGTGCTGCAAAGGGATCCTCCAGTCACCACAAAGCATCAATCCGGGAAAACCAAGAAAACAGGAACAGTCAGTCCGAAAATTCAGAGAAATAGAGAGAGAGAGAGAGAGAGAGAGAAAGGAAGAAAAGAAGGAGAAGAAGGAAGTCCGGCCTGGTTCCGACGTCCGACGATCGTCCAGCGAAGTGCTCCTACATCCCCTCTCACTCACACAGGTTGGAATTCTTGCACAAATTGGTTTTAATTCATGAGAACCTGAAAAAGCACAGATTCTGGAAATTTGTACATGAATCAAGGCTTTGAGCCCATGTTCTTCATTTATATCGATACAAACATGCATGATTCCTTCATAAATGAAATTAAAATCCATGTTTAGATGATTTTCATGATTTATTAGGACTGATACAGGTTGAACTTTGTTCTAGAATCACGTTAGGAACCTTCTAAAATTTTCTGTAAAACTGGTTTCTGAAACTGTCTGTGCATACATGTCCGATCACAGAATTTTTATAGACAAACGGATAAGCCAATTACTTCGAAATTTTGCGTGAATAATCTAGACATATCGACGTTCTTAGATAAAATTTTGAGGAATTTTTATGAATGGTTGCCTAGCCAATCAGATCCGTGAAGTTTATACAAAATCCAGATTGCGTTTTACAGAAACAGAACGTTCAGTAACAGACCTCTATTCTTTTGCCCATATCTCTGCAACCACTAAATTAAATTGGATGAAATTTAATTCTTTGAAAACCTAACATCCGTATCTTTCTAACACAATAAATTTCATCGAAATTGGATGACTAAGCGATGAGATATTGCTGTTTTTCTGAGATTTTGATCTACAGAAACAGGGCTGTTCTGAATTTTATAACAGTTTCTGATTCTGTATTTAATTCTCAGAAAATAAAGAACTAAATTATAAAATAAAAATATATTCTGATTCTACACATACGTTTCTCTATTCCGTAAAAGTTGTAGAATTTTTGGAGAATCAAAAATATTTTTAAAAATTCAGAGAACAGGCCTCTGAAACTGAACAGGTTCTGCAAATCTAAGAATCTGAAATTTTTCAGAAATCAAGAACTTAAACACAAATCTGAAACTTTGGAAAATCTGATTTTTCCTTTTTCGAATTAACGGATTCAAACAAATCTCAAGCGTCTAGGCTGACCCTTGAGCGCCGGTTCAAGAAGGCCTAAGTCGAAAAGATCTCACTTGTCCACAATCGCTCTAAGAAGTCAGAAAAACATAATTTGTTAGTTTTGGTAAACTAACTGGCACGCTCGCGCAACCCGACGTAGTTTGAGGGTTTGATTTCGAATCCCAAACGATTTGAAATAAAATCACGTCTACAGAATTGGCACACCCGGTGGGAGTTGAGTCTTAGAAATTTGTTTGAATCCGTGATACTAACTAAATTTTCAGGTTTGTGATAAGATTCCATTCACAGGTTGATCATGTCGAGCTCAGAAGGATCTTGCGAGGTATCCAGCCGGGTCTCCCGCTCTACCAGCCGCTGCTCGAACAAAATTTCAAAAAGCTTTTCAAAAGGAGAGAAGTTCGCTGCCCTAAAGGAGGGAATAAAGGTACTAAGAGAAGAAATCGACGCTTTAAGCCAAGAAGCTGAAGTAGTCGAATCCTGCTCTTCCCATGATAGGAAAACCAAAACGAATAGGAAATCAAACCACTCTAGGAAGCCTAGGGTCGTTTCCAAAATTGGAGAAGAACTTGAGCCCGAATCCTTTACCATGAAAGATCGAAAGGCTCTACATCAACTTTTGAAAAACCAAAAACATGAAAAAAAGTCCTATGCCTTATCAGATTTCCTACCTTTCGACTACCAAACCGATAGTGATGATGAGATACCCAACTTCCACCGTTAGGATGGAAATGGAGACCCTAGGTCTCATCTCCAACTTTTCTCCCGAAGTGCCTATAAAAAGAAAGAAGACTCCTCTAAGTGGGTCTATTGGTTCCCTCATTCTCTAAAAGGAAGTGCTGCAAAATGGTTGGCCTCTTATGACTTAAGCCAGTTTACCAATTTTGAAGAATTAGCCAACTGTTTTATGCAAAGATTTTCTCACAATGTTGAAGTTACTCCCACTTTAAATACATTGAGGGACACCAAACAAGGCCCTAACGAAGACGCCCACGCGTTCATCGTTAGATGGAGATCAATCTTGGGGCAAGTCAAAGAACCTATCTCCGAAGGGTATGCAGTGATGCTCATCCTAGACAATTTCAAAACTGATTTGAAAATCCTCCTTTCCTTACATGAGATTTCTACTTTCCAAAAAATTGATCAAGAAAGCTTCCCTCTTCGAGACTAATTTGAAAAAGAGAACTTATGAAGATTTATGGAAAGGAAAAAGTTTTTTAAAAAAGTTTGAAAAACCTGGGGCATATGGGCCACATGCACCAGAGGGAGGGATAAAAGTACCAAAAGTGGCTAATGTTCGAGTAGAGCAAGGTTCAGCAGGACCCTCAAAACCTTCAGGGCAAAAAGATTTCGAAAAAAACCAAAAAAATAAAAAGAGATTTGAAAGAAGGGAGTACACTAACCTAGGACAACCACTCACAGAGGTCCTAGATATCCTATTGGCATAAGGTCTCACAACACTCCCAGAGATTCCCGAAGGAGCACCACCCCAAGAAAAGTTTTTAAACAAGTTTTGTAAATATCATAGGATCAAGGGCCCTGATACCCAACACTGCTACGCCCTGAAGAATAGGATAGAGGATTTGATCGAGCAAGGTAAGCTGCACGTGTCTGAAGAGCCGGAGTCACTCCAGGCCATTTTTAAAGAACCCTTCCCTAACCACGCCAGTAAAAGTGGGAAGGAAAAAGAGGTATGCTCCCTATCACACTCTAATCATGCAGTGCATATCGTGCATCCCACACCTCACACACCACACTTTCTCGAAATAAAAAATGCCCAAGCAATAGTGATCCGGGGAGCGCTTAGAAACCCGCCCCCGGCTAAAGCCTTGGTAGTGATTCGAGGTGTCCCGAGACACCAAGTTAGAGATAAAGTAGGAACGAGCCCTAGGGATAGTGTAGAGGAAGTGACTAGATCGGGGAGGATCTATCAACCCCCACACTTAGCAAAACAAACAAGCAAGGGAGTGGTCGTTCTACCAGGCCCCCCACAAGCATGCATACCAAACTCATCCCAGGGTGTCGATAAAAAGGGTGTGGTAATAAACCCCTATGACCTAGAAATGCATCTTTCTAAACTCCCCATAAACATGTCTATCTTGGAACTGATAAAAATTTCTCCCAAGCATAGACGAGTCCTAGAGGAGATTTTAGAGAAGACTAGAGTCGACACTACCATATCCCCTGAATCCCTATCTACCTTGGTTTCTCCCGTCTTTGCAAAAACTTCCATTGTATTCACAGAGAATGATTTGGGAAAGTATGATGTGATCCATAACCAAGCGCTCCATATAGAAGTTGTGTTAAACGGCTACCCTATTAGTAAATGCCTAGTCGATGGAGGAGGAGGCCTTAATATCCTCCCCCTCTATGTGGCTTTCCAAATAGGAATCTCTACCTCTATGCTTGAACCGAGTCCCATAACCATTACAGGATATGATGGGAACCCATCCAACCCCTTAGGCTCCATAAAGTTACCCATGAAAGTCGAACAAATACCTCACGATGGATTATTGCATGTCTTGGATATAAATCTCCATTACAACCTATTATTGGGAAGACCATGGATACACTCTCTTAGAGCCGTCCCATCCACCTTCCACAGATGTCTCAAAATCCCATGGAAAAATCGGGTAGTAGTTGTTTTTGGAGAAGACCATCCCCAATTAAATGGAATACAAACCTTTCCTTGTATATCAGGAGAGCCAAATCAGGAAGTAAAGACCAATCGGGAAACTGCCAAAATAAACCTCCCTGAAATAGCCAAACCTTCCAAAATGAGAGTAGTCCGTATTTTAGGCAAGTCAAAACCTTCCAAATCCCTCCATCTTCCCAAAAGAACCATTAGGATAAGTAAACCTGCCATAGATGATTCATCTTTCCAAAATCATCCTCTATATCAAAAATTTTCAAAATTCAAAAAACCTTGGAAGATGTTGCTAAATATGGGATATACTCCTTACCAAGGATTGGGGGTTCAAGGCCAAGGAAAACTAGAGCCTATTATACCTATGCCAAATATAGGACGCCATGGTTTAGGATATAGCCTATCCATACCACCCGAGCCACCACCCGAAACCAATTGGGTTAAGGGTGCCTTAGAACCCGCTAAAACCGAGACCTATGGTTTAGACATCTTATTTGGAGTCTAATTCATAGCGTTTTCTTTGCAGGTTTGATGGAAGATCCCTCTTTTGAGAAAAATACAAAAAAAGTATATATTTCCAAAAACCAAAAAAATCTAGAAAAACCCAAAAACCCAAAAAAATGTTTGATTTCCAAAGATTTAGTTGTTTCCCCTTTTGTTATTTATGGTGAAAATTATCAAAAATCCAAAAAAATGTTGGTTCCCCCTTCTGTTTGTTTTCAAAAATCCAAAAAAATAGAAAATTATGAAAACTCAAAAAAAATGTTTATTTCCCAAAAACAAAAAGGTTTAGATTCAAAAATGTCTTCTTTTGATATTTTCCTAGAGACAAAGATGCTTGAAAATGATCAAGGTGAAAAGGAGGATCCCCTCATTCATGAGGATGATCTTGCCTCTAGCTTGCCTGAATTCCATAAAGTCCTAGACTTGGATAAACCATCTAGTGCCGTAGGGGGAGATTTTATGGAAGTCAACTTAGGGAGTGAGTCAAATCCAAAGAAAGTCAAGATAGGTCTTTGTTTGCATGAGCATGAGAGAGCATCTTTCATTGCATTCTTAAAAGACTATATAGACGTGTTTGCATGGACTTATGAGGATATGCCTGGTTTAGATCCTCGTGTGGTAGAGCATCAGTTGCCATTAGACCCCCAAGTCAAACCCATAAAACAAAAACTTAGGAAAATTCATCCTGATATCCACTCCCAAGTAAAAGAAGGGTTAGAAGATCTTTTAAAAGCTGGATTTATAAAACCCATTGCATATTCTGATTGGCTTTCAAATATTGTTATAGTTAGAAAAAGCAATGGAAAAATTCGTATTTGCATAGATTTTCGAAATTTGAATAAAGCCACTCCAAAAGATAACTTTCCGCTTCCAAATATAGATTTGATAGTAGATAGCACTACAAATCATGAAATGTTTTCTTTTATGGATGGTTATTCGGGTTATAATCAAATTAAACTAGCACCAAAAGACCAAGCCAAAACGGCTTTCACTACTCCTTGGGGTACGTATTGCTATACTGTTATGCCTTTTGGTTTGAAAAATGCAGGGGCCACGTACCAAAGAGCCATGACCACGATTTTCCATGATCAAATTCATGAGCTTTTGGAAGTATATGTAGATGATCTCTTAGTAAAATCAAAAACCCAAAATTTACATTTGGAAACTTTGCAAAAGGTTTTTGAAAGACTTAGGATTTATAAAGTGAAATTGAACCCTCAAAAATGCGTTTTTGGAGTGGAATCAGGGAAACTTCTAGGGTTTATGGTCAGCCAAAGAGGTATAGAGGTCGACCCTTCTAAATGTCGAGCCATCATAGACATGCCTCCACCTTCTAATTTGACCCAGAATCGAAGTCTCCAAGGACGACTTCAAGCAATTCGGAGATTTATCTCCAACTTAGCCACAAGATGTGAGCCTTTCAACAAACTCCTAAGGAAAGGGGTTAGGTTTGATTGGGATAGTGATTGTCAAAACGCTTTTGAAAGACTAAAATCATATTTGACAAACCCTCCCGTTTTGAAACCTCCAAAACCAGGAAAACCTTTGTTACTTTACATTTCCATTCATGAGAATGCATTGGGAGCTTTGCTGGCTCAATATGAAAATGATAGTCTTAAAGAATATGCTATTTACTATATTTCAAAAACTCTGTTGGCATATGAAAGAAAATATCCAGCCATGGAGAAGACGTGTTTAGCTTTGGTATGGGCTTGCCAAAAGTTTAGGCATTATTCCTAGATCATGAGATCTGGATAGTATCTAAACTAGACCCTATCAAACATCTTTTCGAAAAACCTATCTTAACAGGTAGGCTTGGTAAATGGCAGCTTCTTTTGATGGAATATGATTTAAAATTCCATCACCAAAGTTCTATCAAGGGGCAGGCCTTGGCCGACCATGTTGCTGACTTGCCTTTGAAAGATACGTATTCCATACATGACAAAATGCCCGATGAAGGCATCTTTTTCCATGACTTTCAAAAACATATTTTATCAAATCATTTCAATAATAACCAAGTATGGAAAATGTATTTTGATGGGTCAAGAAATCAACATGGAGCAGGTGTGGGAATCTTGCTCATATCCCCTGAAAAGGCAGAAATCCCAATGGCTTTCCGATTAGATTTTTCATATACCAATAATGTGGCTGAATATGAAGCACTCATACAAGGCCTAAAAGTCTTGAAAAATCTAGGGGCATCACGAGTGGAAATTTTTGGAGATTCCATGCTTGTTATAAATCAAGTTTCAAAAATTTGGCAGGTTAAGAATGAGAAGCTGACTCCCTACTTTGAATTAGCTATCCAATTGGTTAGCTCTTTCCAAGAATGCACACTCACTCACATAGGCAGGGAGGATAATAGTGTGGCAGACGCCCTGTCATCACTAGGATCTTCCATAAAAATAGACCCCTTTACGGGAGCTAGGTTTTTAGAAATCGTCCACCTGCCTAATCCATCCACACACAGTTTTGAAACCTGCCAAAATGATCAAAATAGCAATGAAAAACCCTGGTTTTATGATATTAGAAACTTTTTAGAAAATGGAAGTTTTCCTGATTTTGCTTCCCCTAAAGATAAGATTTTTATAAGGAAAGTTTCAACCCGATATGTTATCTTGGGAGGTGTCCTTTATAAGAAAAGTTTCACTGGGATTTTGTTGAGGTGTATAGATGACGAAGAGGCTAAGGTAATCATGCATGAATTCCATGATGGGGAATGTGGAGGTCATGTCAATGCTAATATGATGGCAATGAAAATACTTAGAGCAGGGTATTTCTGGTCCACACTAAAGCAGGATTGTCACCAACATGTTAGGAAGTGTCACCAATGTCAGGTACATAGGAACGCCATCCATATTCCATCCTCAGCATTGCATTCAGTCGTGAGTCCATGGCCCTTCACCAGGTGGGCATTTGACATCATAGGACCCATCTCACCCGTTGCCTCAAACGGGCATAGATTCATTTTAGGAGCAATAGAATATTTTTCTAAATGGGTTGAAGCTACTTCCTTGGCTAACGTCCAAGGGCAACAGGTAGTGGCATTCATCAAGAAAAATATACTTACTAGATTTGGAATCCCAAGGGATTTGGTTTCAGATAATGGCACTCCCTTTAAGAATGAAAAAGTTGAGAAATTATGTAGAACCTATGGGATTACCCAGCATTTTTCATCACCCTACTATCCCCAAGGTAACGGTCAAGCCGAAGCTACCAATAAGACCCTCATAAGCATAATAGAAAAGACCTTAGAAAAGGGCAGGGCATGGCATGAGAAATTAGATGAGGCTCTGTGGGCTTATAGGACATCCATTCGCACACCCACAAACACTACACCATTTGAATTAGTTTATGGTACAAGTGCCATATTACCCATCCATGCCAAACTGCATTCATACCATACTGCTTTAGCATTGGACCTACCTATAGAAACTCTACAAGAAGTCAGGTTGGCCGAGCTTGACCTTATTGATGAAAGAAGACTTCTTGCCATGAATCATGCATATGCATATAGGCAAAGGATAGCTAGGCACTATGAAAAACACATGAAAGCTTGCGATTTCAAGGTAGGAGACCTAGTCCTGAAAATCATCCATCATAGAGGCCCACATCCACTAGGAAAATGGCGACCCAAATGGGATGACCCTTATGTCATAAGAGGAGCAACTTCTAATAATGCCTATTGGTTGGTTGATGCAGAAGGAAAGAATCTGGCAGATCCCATCAATGCCCAGTGTAGACGTGATTTTATTTCAAATCGTGGGATCCGAAATCAAACCCTCGAACTACGTTAGGTTGCGCGAGCGTGCCAGTTAGTTTATCAAAACTAACAAATTCTGATTTTCTGACTTCTAAGAACGATTGTGGACAAGTGAGATCTTTTCGACTTAGGCCTTCTTGAACCGGCGCTCAAGGGTCAGCCTAGACGCTTGAAATTTGTTTGAATCCGTTAATTCGAGAAAGGAAAAACCAGATTTTTCAATAGTTTCAGATTTGTGTTTAAGTTCTTGATTTCTGAAAATTTTCAGATTCTGAAAGTTGCAGAATCTGTTTAGTTCCAAAGACCTGTTCTTCGAATTTTTAAAAATGCTTCTGATTCTCCAAAAATTCTAAAACTTTTACAGAATAGAGACACGTGTGTGTAGAATCAGAATATATTTTTATTTTATAATTTTGTTCTTTATTTTCTGAGAATTAAATACATAATCAGAAACTATTATAAAATTCAGAACAACCCTATTTCTGTGAATCAAAAGCTCAGAAAAACAGCAATATCTCAGCACTCAGTCATCCAATTCGATAAAATTTGTTGTGTTAGAAAGATACGGATGTTAGGTTTCCAAAGAATCAAATTTCATCCAATTTCATTCAGTGGTTGAAGAGATATAGGCAAAAGAACAGAGGTCTATTACTGAACATTCTGTTTCTATAAAACGCAATCTGGATTTTGTATAAACTTCACGGATCTAATTGGCTAGTCAACAGTTCATAAAAATTCCTCAAAATTTTATCTAAGAACGTCTGGTATGTCTAGATTATTCATGCAAAATTTCGAAGCAATTAACTTATCCGTTTGGCTATAAAAATTCCGTGATCAGACACGTGTGCACGGACAGTTTCAGAAACCAAGTTTGCAGAAAATTTCAGAAAGTTCCTAACGTGATTCTAAAACGAAATTTAACCTGTATCAACCCTAATGATGCATGGAAATCATCTAAACATGGATTTTAATTCCGTTCATGAAGGAATCATGCATGTTTGTATCGATATAAATGAAGAACATGGGCTCAAGGCCTTGATTCACGTACAAATTTCCAGAATCTGTGCTTTTTCAGATTCTCATGAATTAAAACCAATTTGTGCAAGAATTCCAACCTGTGTGAGTGAGAGGGGACGTAGGAGCACTTCGCCGGACGATCGTCGGACGTCGGAACCAGGCCGGACTTCCTTCTTCTCCTTCTTCTCTTCCTTTCTCTCTCTCTCTCTCTATTTCTCAGAATTTTCGGACTGAACCTCTTGATGCTCGTTGGTTGATGCCTGATCCGTTGATGGAAGAGTCCTTTTATAGGCTCCTGGATGCCTGTTGGTTGGGATTTGGATGAGTTCGATTTTGATAAACTCAATCTCTTGGCTGATCTCCTCTGATCTGATTTGATAAGCATAATCCTCTGTATTTGATTCCATCTGGTTTGCTGAACGTTATCTGAATTATTTGAACGTTGTTTGTAATGTGAGTTGTTATTTCCTTGGTTTTATCTTAAACGAGTGTTAAGACTCAAACAAGGGCAAGCATGAAGAGCTCGAGATTCTTAGGATCGAGGCTCAAGACAGTTGTCCCTTTTGTAAATAGCTTTTGTAAATAGGTTTTGAAAACCGAACATCGAACAGCATAGGATTTGCTCACTTGGAGCAATAGACCTTGTAAGTCTCTAGAGTTCGACCACATCTGGTCTCTGGGAGGTCACCACTCTTGGCACCACACCCATGTCATCTGCATTCCACGCATGGTACTTGCATGAACATGATCCCATTTTAGGACCAGATTCCATAGTAAACCCTTTGGCATGATATCTCCTCCTACCAGAGTTTGTAAAATTGAGATTTTGCTAAAATGGGACGATCCCATATTCTTCGTGGCTAGATCTAGGGAGACATTAAAAGGGGTGTTTGTCATCTTTGCCCTTATCCAAATCTATTTGGACAAGGCCAAAGAGGGGCATCTGTAAACACCCCGAAATCCCACGAATTTCTTAAACAAACCTGGTTTTGTAAAAGCAGCCCCAAAGGGCCAATTTTGAGTCTGGAAACCCAGGAGCCTTCCAGACAACCCTGCATATATGTTTTAAACTTTATATTTCAAAAACATATAATATGGCTTTTGAAAACCCTTTTAAAACATGTTTTGAAACCCCGAAGTGGCTTGGCCCGATCAAGACAGGACCAGGAGAGCCAAGAAGAGCCCGGAACCGGAGCACCTGTCGAGCCCGGCGCAGCAACTCTTGTATCTGATTCACACCCCAGGATCTCGAACGTCCAAGACCCTGTTCTTATCAAAATAGCATTTGAAGTCATCTCTGGAAGGCAGAAACGGAGGCGGACGACCATGTTGGCGAAGACCCAACGCAGACGGAGTACTGATGCTGTCAGGCCCCGCACGAATCGTCCGTTTCGAACCCAGCTCGAAGGAGTCAGAGTTCAGTTTGGATTAGATCTGGACCATATATATCCAGATCCCAATCCAAACCCATATGTGGACTTGGATTTGGATTTGGATCCAGAGATCCAATCCAATATCCATATCCATGGCCCACATCACCTTCTCATAAATGGAGGTGGGGCCCACTTGAGTTTCACGTGGGATATTGGGCATGAGAGAGAGTGGGGGTGAAAAATATCAAGAGTGTTGTATTAAGCTTGACTTGTGTGTCAAGTTTGGGTTAATCATGTGGGTTAGCCTAATTGAGTGGGTTTAAGCTTGTAATTAGCTAAAACCTAACCTAGGGCTGCACCAACATGGGGTGATCAAGGTCTATGGGCCATGCTAAGGGAGCTCCTTCACCTAAACCTAGCCCAAAATGCCTAAACCTAGCCTAAACCCCTAATCCACCCCTAATCTGAACCTAATCACCTAACCCACTTCCCTAATCTCGTCCTAATCCCAACCTAATCACCTAACCCACTTCCCTAATCCTTCCCTAAACCTAGATTAATTTCCCTAATCCTAGCCTAAACCTAGCCTAATCACCTAACCTAGCTCACTAAACCTCACTCTAAAACCCAACCACCTAACCTAGCCCTAAACCCCTAAACCAACCTTAGCCCACGATTTACCCAAACCCCTAGTTTTAAAATATCTGGCCCAACCCCTTCCAGCCCACCTTATCTACATACCACCCTACCTAAACCACCTAACCACTACCCTCAGCCCAGCCCTAACCGACCTACCCATCCCCTATTTAAACCCCCCTCCTTGTGGGCGGGTTTTCCAAGTGGGAGCCCTCACCTCAGCCCAGCCGACTCCACCTGTTCCACTGCCCGCCTTCTCCACTCTCCGCCTGCTCCATCTGCTCCACCAGCCGCCACCTGCTCCGCCACCTTCCCTCTTCCATCCACCACCATCAGCCCTCAGCCGGACGCCATCACCTCCACCCAACCGAACCAGCCACCTGCCCGCCTGCTTCCCACTTCATCCGCCACCTCTCCCTATTCGGTAAGTACCCCAAACTCCCTCAAAGCCCCTCTCTACCACCTCTCCACTCTTAGCCACCCATCCTACCTTCATCTCAGCCCCTTTGCCGCCACCACTTTAACCTAGTCGAACCTAGTATAACCCAAGTTGCTGGCCACTACCTAGCCATCATCTCCCATTCGGCCTTCCCCTAGGTGTCCTACTCGGCCTTCCCACCAGCTCACCTTCTAGGTCCAGTTTCCCTAAACTCTCAACTCCCCTAGTGACCCTAAGAACCCACTTATTCAGCCACTTTAAACCCCCTACTTGGAGGCGCCATCTACTTGCCACCGGCCCCCTTCGAGGCGTCTATCCCGCGCCCCACTTGCAGCCGGCCAGCACCCTTGATCACCTACCTTCGCGGAGCTCCCACTTGCAGCCCAAGGCCAAGCCCACGCTCAAGCAAGACCTCTACGGACCAGCTACTCGTAAGTGTCTAAACTCGGTCTTTAGTCGTACACTTGCTTGAGATTCAATTTGATACGGGGTTGTAATAACGGAGCATAGTCTCCCCCCGCTTGTAATAACGTGGCTTGGCACAACCACACACGTGCACTCTCTTAGTCGTGCACGATTTTGAACACACACGGGCCTAATCAGCCCCTAATATATAAGTGTACATATATACTTTCATTTTCGAAGGGTTTTGTTTAAGTTGGGTGCGTTGTCTTTCAATTCAAGCACTCTCACACACATTGAGCTTTCGCTCTTATTTGAAAGACCCAAGTAAGGGCCGACCTATACTATTTGGGTTTCATTTCATGTCGTGTGAGTAAGTCTTTCAATTCAAGCACTCTCACACACATTGAGCTTTCGCTCTTATTTGAAAGACCCAAGTAAGGGCCGACCTATACTATTTGGGTTTCATTTCATGTCGTGTGAGTAAGTCTTTCAATTCAAGCACTCTCACACACATTGAGCTTTCGCTCTTATTTGAAAGACCCAAGTAAGGGCCGACCTATACTATTTGGGTTTCATTTCATGTCGTGTGAGTAAGTCTTTCAATTCAAGCACTTTCACACACATTGAGCCTTCGCTCTTACTCCCAAGACCTTAGTAAAGGCCTTATTGCAGTTATATTTGGGTTTCATTTATGTCATGTGGGTAGTCTTTCAATTCAAGCACTCTCACACACATTGAGCCTTCGCTCTTACTCCCAAGAACTTAGTCAAGGCCATACTGCAATTTATATTTGGGTTTAATTTTATGTCGTGTGTGTAAGTCTTTCAATTCAAGCACGCACCCACATTGAGCCTTCGCTCTTATTTGCAAGACCCGAGTAAGGGCTCATATACATAAGATATATACATATCTCCCTTCGGTTATTTCCCTTCAGTTATTTCCCTTCGGTTATTTCCCTTCAGTTATTTTCCTTCGGTTATTTCCCTTCTGTTATTTCCCTTTCAGTATTGTCTTTACATTTCGGGTTTTCCCTTCGGAGTAGCGTGAGTTTGCATTGCATCTACGCCATACCACGAGGTAGGACGCATATTGCATCAAAGCAAGCCCCGCTCGAATTCGCCCATGTAGTGGAGTGTTCATAACACACAAACTAGGTGGCCCGAAAAGGGATAAAAGAAAAGACTTAGGCACGTGCAAATCCACGTGATCTAAAACATGCAATCGCATCTTAAAGACCCGAAATAGACACCTCGAGCCGCTTCGTAGACTTTCTCTCCAAAAACTCGATTTTTGCAAAGCGTACAGACTGACCCTTGCGCATCGGTGCAAGAAGGTCTGCGATGACAAGAGCTTACTTGCTCACAGTCGCCACGTTTAGAAGTCAGTGATAAAAATATCTTCGCTAGCTTAAGTAAGCTAGCTGGCACGCCCTATTTGTATACATAGGCCTTAGACACACGAGAAGATCCACTCCGAGCCCCGAAAGAGGCGAAGAGGCGGGGATTTTTCACGCGTCTACAAATGTCTCCCTAGATCTAGCCACGAAGAATATGGGATCGTCCCATTTTAGCAAAATCTCAATTTACAAATTCTGGTAGGAGGAGATATCACGCCAAAGGGTTTACTTATGGAATCTGGTCCTAAATGGGATCATGTTTATGCAAGTACCATGCGTGGAATGCAGATGACATGGGTGTGGTGCCAAGAGTGGCGACCTCCCAGAGACCAGATGTGGTCGAACTCTAAAGACTTACAAGGTCTATTGCTCCCAGTGAGCAAATCCTATGCTGTTCGATGTTCAGTTTTCAAAACTTATTTACAAAAACTATTTACAAAAAGGGACAACTGTCTTGAGCTTCGATCCTAAGGATCTCGAGCTCTTCGTGCTTGCCCTTGTTTGAGTCTTAACACTCGCTTATCTAGCGGAGGTTTTATAAGAAAACAAGCTTCATTTCAAATTCCTACGCCTTACTCGAAACGTCGAATTCTCAAACAAGACGAAATTCAAGTAAGTAAATCCTATTTTTACTTTAGGATTCCTCGAAATGAACCATGCTTTAGCTTGGGATAAGCCAGGGATGGGAAAGAGATACCACGGTCCCTTCTGAAGCGTCCTGTGGTTTGAGGCACAGAAGGCGGAAAACTGCTCCTTTTGAGCTTTTTGGCCTCTTTTTCCTTTTTTTTTCATAGAGGGTCTCCCTTTGGGAGTATTTTTTCTTTAATCCCTCTTTTTTATAAGAGAATCGATTTTTCTTTTTGAAGTCTGGTTTTCTTTCTTTTGGAAAGAGACTTAAAATGGGAAATTCCCTTTTGATTTGGGCCTTTGTTTTCCTTTTGGAAGGAGAAGAGAAGAGGGGAGGACTTATCCCAAGCCTACACTCAATCCATTCCAGATCAGCCTATTTAGAAATAGCACGTACTACTTGCAAGTATCTTACTATGTTGAACTAGGCCTTTCTTTGTAAGATGAAGGATTTTGAAATGGAACCACGATTTTGAAAACTCCACTCTTTCACAAGTGCGAATTCTCTCACTTAGGTTCACACGAGTTTGCCTTTGCACCTTATTCACATGTCTCAGGGCAGCTATCCCTTAAAATTTTCGAAAAACTGGAATTTAATCCAGATCCTACACATGATACTTCTTTAAGTATTGAATATTGATAGGATCTGCTAAATTCCTACCTTCTACATCGATCAACCAATACGAATTGTTTGTAGTGGTTGCTCGTACAACATAGGGTCCATCCCAGTTGGGGCGCCACTTGCCTAGGGGGTGTGGGCCACGATGGTGGATGGTTTTTAAGACCAGATCTCCCACTTTGAAGTGGCGAGGTCTCATGTGTTTGCTATAATGTCGGGCTATCCTTTGCCGGTATGCGCGAGCATGATCCATGGCAAGGAGTCGCCTCTCATCTAGCAAATCTAGTTCGGCCATCCTAGCATGCTGAAGTGTCTCTAGGGGGAGGTCGAGTGCAATGGATGTATGGAATGAATGCAGTTGGGTATGAATGGGAAGAATGGCGTTTGTGCCATAGACCAACTCGAATGGTATGGCATTCGTGGGAGTCCGGATGGAAGTCCTATAAGCCCATAAGGCTTCATCCAGCTTCTCGTGCCACATCCTACCCTTCTCTAAGGTTTTCTCAATGATACCAATGAGAGTCTTGTTTGTAGCTTCGGCTTGGCCGTTGCCTTGAGGGTAGTAGGGCGAGGAGAAGTGGTGAGTTATGCCATACGTGTTGCACAACTTAACCATCCGCTCATTCTTGAATGGGGTACCATTATCAGACACAAGGTCTCGTGGAACCCCAAATCGAGCCAAGATATTCCTCCGGATGAAAGCCACCACATGTTGCCCCATTACATTCGTTAGGGAAATGGCTTCCACCCACTTGGAGAAATACTCCGTGGCTGCTAAAATAAAACGATGCCCATTCGAGGCCTTTGGAAATATTGGGCCTACTATGTCAAACGCCCACATGGTAAATGGCTAGGGGCTGACCACGGAATGCAATGTAGATGAAGGGATATGAATGGCATGCCCATGCACTTGACACGGATGACACTTCCTAACATGATCGTGACAATCCTTTTTCATGGTGGACCAAAAATAGCCCCCTCTAAGTATTTTCATTGCCATCATGTTGGCATTAACATGACCTCCACATTCTCCATCGTGGAACTCATGCATCACTATCCTAGCCTCCTCCAAGTCGATACACCTAAGCAGAATGCCGGTAAAACTCCTTTTGTATAAGACCCCACCCAGAATGGTGTATCGGGTCGAAATCTTACGAATGAATGCCTTATCTTTGGACGTGGCATCCTCGGTGAATCCCCCATTTTCTAAAAATTGTTTTATGTCATAGAACCAGGGCTTTTCAATAGACTCTGGGTTGTTTTGGCAAATATCCAAGTCGTGTGTTGATGGGTGGGGCGCATGCCATATTTCCAAAGATCTGGTCCTTGAAACGGGATCGACCTTCAGGGCTGAACCCAAGGAGGAGAGGGCATCGGCGATGCCATTGTCCTCTCTTCCCACGTGTGTGAGCTTACATGACTGGAAGGATTGGACCAATCGAGTGGCCAACTCGTGATATGGAAGTAGTTTCTCATTACGTACTTGCCAAATTTTTAAAACCTGGTTTATGACAAGGAGCGAATCTCCAAAGACCTCGATGCATGATGCCCCTAGAGTTTTCGAAATCCTTAAGCCTTGTATGAGTGCTTCATACTCAGCTACGTTGTTGGAACATTCGAAATCTAAGCGGACTGCTATGGGAATCTCGCCCTTTTCAGGGGAGATTAGGATGATCCCGGCACCAGCCCCTCGTTGGTTTCGTGCCCCATCGAAGTGCATCTTCCACACTTGGTTTTCGAAAGAATTTGCCAAAATGTGGTTTTGAAAATGGTTTTGCAATATGCCTTCATCAGGCATTTCGACAAGAGTGGGATATGCGTCCTCTAAGGGGAATTCAGCCACGTAATCTGCTAGGGCTTGCCCCTTAATGGAGATTTGGTGATGGTATTTTAGGTCATACTCCATTAGAAGGAGTTGCCATTTACCCAATCTACCCGTGAGAATGGGTTTTTCGAACAAGTGCTTGATTGGATCAAGCTTGGACACTATCCAGATCTCATGATCTAGGAAATAGTGTCTGAACTTCTGGCAGGCCCAAACTAGGGCCAAGCACGTCTTCTCCATGGCTTGATAATTTCGTTCATAAGCCAAGAGAGTTTTCGAAATATAGTAGATGGCATACTCCTTATGGGTATCATCCTCGTATTGAGCCAACAGGGCTCCTAAAGCGTTTACATGCACGGAGATGTATAATAAAAGCGGTTTTCCTTGTTTTGGAGGATTCAAAACGGGGGGATTAACCAAGTATGCCTTCAGTCTCTCGAAAGACTTTTGGCATTCGTCATCCCATAAGAATTTCGTACCCTTCCGCAACAGTTTGTTGAAGGGTTCGCATCTAGTTGCCAGATTCGATATGAATCGACGCACAGATTGTAATCGACCCTGGAGGCTACGGACTTGGGTGAGATTGGAGGGTGGAGCCATGTCTATGATGGCTCGACACTTAGAGGGGTCGACTTCTATTCCCCTTTGGCTCACCATAAAGCCTAGAAGCTTCCCTGATTCTACCCCGAACACACATTTTTGAGAGTTTAGCTTTACTTTGTAAAGCCTAAGCCTTTCGAAAATCTTTTGTAAACATTCGATATGGGTGCATCGGGTTTTGGATTTCGCCAAGAGATCATCTACATACACTTCTACAAGCTCATGAATTTGATCATGGAAGATCGTGTTCATGGCTCGTTGGTATGTTGTGCCGGCATTTTTCAAACCAAAGGGCATGACTGTATAGCAGTACGTGCCCCATGGTATTATGAAGGCGGTCTTACCCTGATCTCGTGGACTTAGTTTGATTTGATTATAGCCTGAATAGCCATCCATGAATGAAAACATTTCATGATTTGCAGTACTATCGACTATCAAATCTATGTTTGGTAAAGGATAATTATCCTTTGGAGTGGCTTTATTCAGGTTTCTGAAATCGATGCATATTCGAATTTTCCCATTGGTTTTTCGAACCACAACGATATTTGATAACCAATCAGAATACGCAATGGGTTTTATAAATCTGGCTTTTAGCAGATCTTCTAAACCCTCTTTGACTTGCGTGTGTACATTCGGGTGTATTTTCCTAAGCTTCTGCTTTATGGGTTTTACACCTGCATCTAAGGGAAGACGATGCTCGACAATGCTGGGATCTATGCCCGGCATGTCTTCAT
The DNA here is from genome assembly GCA_036023115.1 of Brasenia schreberi. Classification (NCBI taxonomy): domain Eukaryota; kingdom Viridiplantae; phylum Streptophyta; class Magnoliopsida; order Nymphaeales; family Cabombaceae; genus Brasenia; species Brasenia schreberi. The sequence continues at coordinate 2,143,844 of JAYKKT010000016.1, forward strand.
ACGTCCATGCAAACACATCTAAATAGGTTTGTAGAAATGCAATGAATGCTAACTTTTCAGTTTCATGCAAGCATACGCCTATTTTGATGGTTTTGGGATTGGAATCATCCCCTAGGTTCACCTCTACGAAATCTCCTCCTACTGATTGGGAAGGTCTTTCAAAATCGAGAATTCTATGAAATTCTGGGAGCTCAGAAGTGGGATCTTCCTCAAGGGGATCCACTTCTGGGCTTTGATCATTCTCGTGGGCTATAGACCCGAGGGAACTTGATGCGTGGTTTTCAAAATGACCTGGTTTTGTACTTGGATTTTCGAGTGATTTCGAAATTTTTGGTCTGGCTATGCAGACGACACTTCTTTCGAAATCTTTTTCTTTTGCCAAAGGCCTACCAGGAGCAGCTATGTACAAAATCTTTTTGGTATTTTCCAAATTTTCGATTTTTTTGGGTTTTTGTAAAACAAGAACTTTGGGAACTATACAAAGCACTCTTTTTTCGAGTTTTTGTTTTTCCATTGTTTTTGGTTTTTCTTGTATTTCGATTTTTTTGATTTTAAGTTTTTCAAATGTTTTTGGTTTTTTTAGAAAAAGGGATCTTCCGTCATACCTACAAAGGGAAAACACTACGGGTTAGACTCGGAATAGGAGGTCTAAACCATAGGTTTCTTCTAAGACAGGCTTCGGGGCACCCTTGACCCAGGTGGTCACAGGGGGTGGCTCCGACGGTATTTGGGGAGTATAGCCGATCCCATATCGGCTTGGGTTGGCCCTAGACAGGATGGGCTCTAGGAGACCCTGGTTTTGTGCCCCTAGACTCTTGTAGGGCGTGTAGCCCATGTTCAATAACATGTTCCACGACCTTTTGTTTTTTGAAAAGATGGGATATAAGTCGTGGTCCTGGAACATGCTATCGTCCATATTAGGCTCGTATGGCCTTTTGTCCAGGGGTTTTGGAAATAGGGAACGTTTGGGTTTTCTTAGGAGGATTAGAGTCGGGAGGGGGCCTGCTTTGGGCGGCCCCTTCACATATACAACCTTCCTAGGGTTGTTCAACACGAGCCGAGGTGGCTCAACCATAATTTGCCCCAGGTTAGCCTCATGGGCCTGGGAGCTTGATAAACAAGGGGAGTTTATGATCCCCTGAAGCTGTGGGTGACTCTCACCTAGGATCACTACGACCTGGTCCCTAAAAGGGATCTTGACACACCTGTGGAAGGTGGATGGCACAGCGCACAAACTGTGTATCCAGGGCCTTCCCAGCAACAGGTTATAATGGGGGTGGATGTCCAAGACATGGAACACCCCCGTGTGTTCGATCCCTCCCGTTTCCATTGGGAGTTCGATGGATCCTAAAGGTCTAGACGCATTCCCATCGTATCCAGTGATAACGATGGGGCTTGGGTTCACTGAAGTCAAGGTGACTCCGATTTTGTACGCCACATGAAGTGGAAGGATGTTGAGCCCTCCTCCACCGTCGACTAGGCACCTATCTAGAGAGTGGTTGTTTAGAACCACCTCGATATGTAGGGCCTGGTTATGGGTTTCGTAGGGTCTATCTACATCATCTTCCGAAAAGGTGATGGGCGATTTTGCTCCTAATAAAGCCACTTGGGCAGACAAGGATTCCGGACTTATGTTCGAATCAACCTTGGCCCTTTCTAGAATTTTCTCTAAGACAAGGGGCAGATAATGGGGTATTTCATCGTCACTGTCTGTTTCGTAATCCATAGGAAGGAAATCAGATAGGGCGTAGCTTCTTTTCTCTTTATTCTGCCCTTTCAGCAGCTGCTGTAGGGCTTTACGGTCCTTTTGTGTGAAGGACTCGTGGTATTGGTTACCTTCCATTACGGAGGCCTCTTTTTGCTTGCGAGGTTTTTCAGATTTCTTTTTAGGCCTTTGTTCACCGTTTGATGAACATGAATCGCCTACTTCAGCCTCTTGGCTGAGAGCATCGATTTTGGCCTCAAACTCCCTTCTCAAGTCCTCGATTTCATCTAGTTTTATTTTGTTTTTGAAAATCCTCCTAGAGTGAGAACTTGATGCGCATGAGCCTTGGCTCGACACTTCACTTGGATTGGATTTTGACATGCTTTTCAAGCTTTTTCAAAATTTCCTAAGTACAAGCAAAGAAAACAAGTTAAAACGACACCTTTTTATAAAATTTTCGCAAGACTTCTACAAGTAAACTCGATTTTTGAAAAGGCTCACGTCCCACTGGGCGTGCCAATCTCTGTAGATGCGCGAAAAATCCCCACCTCGTCGCCTCTTTCGGGGCTTGGAGTGGATCTTCTCGTGTGTCTAAGGCCTATGTATACAAATAGGGCGTGCCAGCTAGCTTACTTAAGCTAGCGAAGATATTTTGAACACTGACTTCTAAACGTGGCGACTGTGAGCAAGTAAGCTCTTGTCGTCGCAGACCTTCTTGCACCGATGCGCAAGGGTCAGTCTGTACGCTTTTACAAAAATTGAGTTTTGGAGAGAAAGTCTACGAAGCGGTTCGAGGTGTCTATTTCGGGTCTTTAGGATGCGATTGCATATTTTAGATCACGTGGATTTGCACGTGCCTAAGTCTTTTCTTTTATCCCTTTTCGGGCCACCTAGTTTGTGTGTTATGAACACTCCACTACATGGGCGAATTCGAGCGGGGCTTGCTTTGATGCAATATGCGTCCTACCTCGTGGTATGGCGTAGATGCAATGCAAACTCACGCTACTCCAAAGGGAAAACCCGAAATGTAAAGACAATACTGAAGGGGAAATAACAGAAGGGAAATAACCGAAGGGAAATAACCGAAGGGAGATATGTATATAGCTTATGTATATGAGCCCTTACTCGGGTCTTGCAAATAAGAGCGAAGGCTCAATGTGGGTGCGTGCTTGAATTGAAAGACTTACACACACGACATGAAATTAAACCCAAATATAAATTGCAGTATGGCCTTGACTAAGGTCTTGGGAATAAGAGCGAAGGCTCAATGTGTGTGAGAGTGCTTGAATTGAAAGACTACCCACACGACATAAATGAAACCCAAATATAACTGCAATAAGGCCTTTACTAAGGTCTTGGGAGTAAGAGCGAAAGCTCAATGTGTGTGAAAGTGCTTGAATTGAAAGACTTACTCACACGACATGAAATGAAACCCAAATAGTATAGGTCGGCCCTTACTTGGGTCTTTCAAATAAGAGCGAAAGCTCAATGTGTGTGAGAGTGCTTGAATTGAAAGACTTACTCACACGACATGAAATGAAACCCAAATAGTATAGGTCGGCCCTTACTTGGGTCTTTCAACTAAGAGCGAAGGCTCAATGTGTGTGAGTGCTTGAATTGAAAGACAACGCACCCAACTTAAACAAAACCCTTCGAAAATGAAAGTATATATATACACTTATGTATTAGGGGCTGATTAGGCCCGTGTGTGTTCAAAATCGTGCACGACTAAGAGAGTGCACGTGTGTGGTTGTGCCAAGCCACGTTATTACAAGCGGGGGGAGACTATGCTCCGTTATTACAACCCCATATCAAATTGAATCTCAAGCAAGTGTACAACTAAAGACCGAGTTTAGACACTTACGAGTAGCTGGTCCGTAGAGGTCTTGCTTGAGCGTGGGCTTGGCCTTGGGCTGCAAACGGGAGCTCCGCGAAGATAGGTGATCAAAGGTGCTGGCCGGCTGCAAGTGGGGCGCGGGATAGGCGCCTCGAAGGTGGCCGGTGGCAAATAGATGTCGCCTCAAGATAGGGGGTTAAAAGGGCTGAACAAATGAGTTCTTAGGGTCACTAGGGAGTTGAGTGTTTAGGGAAAACTGGACCTAAAGGGGAGTTCGTGGGAAGGCCGAATGGGACACCTAGGGGAAGGCCGAATGTGATATGATGGCTAGGCAGTGGCCGGCAGTTTGGGCTATGCTAGGTTCGGCTAGGTGAAAAGGGTGGTGGCAAAAGGCTGAGATGATGATAGGGTGGGTGGCTAGGAGTGGAGAGGTGGAAGAGAAGGGCTTTGATGGAGTTTTGGGTACTTACCGAATGGGGAGAGGCGGTGGAAGGCAAGGAGAAGTAGGCGGGCAGGTGGGCTCTTGGCTGGTTCGGTTGGATGAAGGTGGTGGCGTCCGGCTGGGCAATGGTGGTGGATGGAAGAGGGAAGGTGGCGGTGCAGGTGGTGGCTGGTGGAGCTGGTGGAGCAGGCGGAGGTGATGGAGAGTGGTCCCGGCTAGGTGAGGAAGTGGGAGAAGGAGAGGGCCCGGCTGGGTGAGGTGAGGGTTCCCACTTGAAAAACCCGCCCCCAAGGGGGGGAGTTTAAATAGGGGATGGGTAGGTCGGTTAGGGCTGGGCTTGGGGTAGTGGTTAGGTGGTTTAGGTAGGGTGGTATGTAGATAAGGTGGGCTGGAAAGGGTTGGGCCAGATATTTTAAAACTAGGGGTTTGGGTAGATTGTGGGCTATGGGTGGTTTAGGGGTTTAGGGCTAGGTTAGGTGGTTGGGTTTTAGGGTGAGGTTTAGTGAGCTAGGTTAGGTGATTAGGCTAGGTTTAGGCTAGGATTAGGGAAATTAATCTAGGTTTAGAGAAGGATTAGGGAAGTGGGTTAGGTGATTAGGTTCAGATTAGGGGTGGATTAGGGGTTTAGGCTAGGATTAGGCATTTTGGGTTAGGTTTAGGTAAAGGAGCTCCCTTAGCATGACCCATAGACCTTGATCACCCCATGTTGGTGCAGCCCTAGGTTAGGTTTTAACTAATTACAAGCTTAAACCCACTCAATTAGGCTAACCCACATGATTAAACCCAAACTTGACACACAAGTCAAGCTTAATACAACACTCTTGATATTTTTCACCCCCACTCTCTCTCATGCCCAATATCCCACGTGAAACTCAAGTGGGCCCCACCTCCATTTATGAGAAGGTGATGTGGGCCATGGATATGGATATTGGATTGGATCTCTAGATCCAAATCCAAATCCAAGTCCATATATGGGTTTGGATTGGGATCTGGATATATATGGTCCAGATCCAATCCAAACTGAACTCTGACTCCTTTGAGCTGGGTTCGAAACAGACGATCCGTGCGGGGCCTGACAGCATCAGTACTCCGTCTGCGTTGGGTCTTCGCCAACATAGTCGTCCGCCTCCGTTTCTGCCTTCCGGAGATGACTTCAAATGCTATTTTGATAAGAACAGGGTCTTGGACGTTCGAGATCCTGGGGTGTGAATCAGATACAAGAGTTGCTGCGCCGGGCTTGACGTGTGCTCCGGTTCCGGGCTCTTCTTAGCTCTCCTGGTCCTGTCTTGATCAGGCCAAGCCACTTCGGGGTTTCAAAACATGTTTTAAAAGGGTTTTCAAAAGCCATATCGTATGTTTTTGAAAGATATAGTTTAAAACATATATACAGGGTTGTCTGGAAGGCTCCTGGGTTTCCAGACTCAAAAATGGCCCTTTGGGGCTGCTTGTACAAAACCAGGTTTGTTTTAAGGAATTTGTGGGATTTCGGGGTGTTTACAGAGGGGAAGGATATTAAGGCCTCCTCCTCCATCGACTAGGCATTTACTAATAGGGTAGCCGTTTAACATAACTTCTATATGGAGTGCTTGGTTATGGATCACATCATACTTTCCCAAATCATTCTCTGTGAATACAATGGAAGTTTTTGCAAAGACGGGAGAAACCAAGGTAGATAGGGATTCAGGGGATATCGTAGTGTCGACTCTAGTCTTCTCTAAAATCTCCTCTAGGACTCGTCTATGCTTGGGAGAAATTTTTATAAGTTCCAAGATAGACATGTTTATGGGGAGTTTAGAAAGATGCATTTCTAGGTCATAGGGGTTTATTACCACACCCTTTTTATCGACACCCTGGGATGAGTTTGGTATGCATGCTTGTGGGGGGCCTGGTAGAACGACCACTCCCTTGCTTGTTTGTTTTGCTAAGTGTGGGGGTTGGTAGATCCTCCCGGATCTAGTCACTTCCTCTACACTATCCATAGGGCTCGTTCCTATTTTGGCTCTAACTTGATGTCTCGGGACACCTCGAATCACTACCAAGGCTCTAGCCGGGGGCGGGTTTCTAAGTGCTCCTCGGATCACTATTGCTTGGGCATTTTTTATTTCAGGAAAGTGTGGTGTGTGAGGTGTGGGATGCACGATATGCACTGCATGATTAGAGTGTGATAGGGAGCATACCTCTTTTTCCTTCACACTCGTACTGGCGTGGTTAGGGAAGGGTTCTTTAAAAATGGCCTGGGGTGACTCTGGCTCTTCAGACACGTGCAGCTTACCTTGCTCGATCAAATCCTCTATCCTATTCTTCAGGGTGTAGCAGTATTGGGTATCATGGCCCTTGAGCCTATGATATTTACAAAACTTGTTTAAAAACTTTCCTTGGGGTGGTGCCCCTTCGGGAATCTCTGGGAATGTTGTGAGACCTTGTGCCAATAGGATGTCTAGGACCTCCGTGAGTGGTTGTCCTAGGTTAGTGTACTCCCTTCTTTCAAATCTCTTTTTATTTTTTTGGTTCTTTTCGAAATCTTTTTGCCCTGAAGATTTTGAGGGTCCTGCTAAACCTTGCTCTACTCGAACATTAGCCACTTTTGGTACTTTTATCCCTCCCTCTGGTGCATGTGGCCCATATGCCCCAGGTTTTTCAAATTTTTTTGGAAAACTTTTTCCTTTCCATAAATCTTCATAAGTTCCCTTTTTCAAATTGGTCTCGAAAAAGGGAAGCTTTCTTGATCAATTTTTGGAAAGTAGAAATCTCATGTAAGGAAAGGAGGACTTTCAAATCAGTTTTGAAATTGTCTAGGATGAGCATCACTGCGCACCCTTCGGAGATAGGTTCTTTGACTTGCCCCAAGATTGATCTCCATCTAACGATAAACGCGTGGGCGTCTTCGTTAGGGCCTTGTTTGGTGTCCCTCAATGTGTTTAAAGTGGGGGTAACTTCAACATTGTGCGAAAATCTTTGCATAAAACAGTTGGCTAATTCTTCAAAATCGACAAACTGGCTTAAGTCATAAGAGGCCAACCATTTTGCAGCACTCCCTTTTAAAGAATGAGGGAACCAATAGACCCACTTAGAGGAGTCTTTTTTCTTTTTATAGGCACTTCGGGAGAAAAGTTGGAGATGAGACCTAGGGTCTCCGTTTCCATCATAACGGTGGAAGCTGGGTATCTCATCATCACTATCGGTTTGGTAATCGAAAGGTAGGAAATCTGATAAGGAATAGGATTTTTTCTCATGTTTTTGGTTTTTCAAAAGTTGATGTAGAGCCTTTCGATCTTTCATGGTGAAGGATTCGGGCTCAAGTTCTTCTTCGATTTTGGAAACGACCCTAGGCTTCCTACAGTGGTTTGATTTCCTATTCGTTTTGGTTTTCCTATCGTGGGAAGAGCAGGATTCGACTACTTCAGCTTCTTGGCTTAAAGCGTCGATTTCTTCTCTTAGTACCTTCCCTCCCTTAGGGCAGCGAACCTGTCTCCTTTTGAAAAGCTTTTTGAAATTTTGTTCGAGCAGCGGCTGGTAGAGCGGGAGACCCGGCTGGATACCTCACAAGATCCTTCTGAGCTCGACATGATCAACCTGTTTAAGCCAACTTATCACAAACCTGAAAATTGAATTAGTATAATGGATTCAAACAAAATTTCAAAGTCTCAAGTCCCACCGGGCGTGCCAAATCTGTAGACGTGATTTTATTTCAAATCGTGGGATCCGAAATCAAACCCTCGAACTACGTCAGGTTGCGCGAGCGTGCCAGTTAGTTTATCAAAACTAACAAATTCTGATTTTCTGACTTCTAAGAACGATTGTGGACCTGTTTAGTTTCAGAACGAGAAAGGAAAAACCAGATTTTTCAATAGTTTCAGATTTGGGTTTAAGTTCTTGATTTTTGAAAATTTTCAGATTCTGAAAGTTGCAGAATCTGTTTAGTTCCAAAGACCTGTTCTTCAAATTTTTAAAAATGCTTCTGATTCTCCAAAAATTCTAAAACTTTTACAGAATAGAGACACGTGTGTGTAGAATCAGAATATATTTTTATTTTATAATTTTGTTCTTTATTTTCTGAGAATTAAATACAGAATCAGAAACTGTTATAAAATTCGGAACAGCCCTGTTTCTGTGAATCAGAAGCTCAGAAAAACAACAATATCTCAGCACTCAGTCATCCAATTTCGATAAAATTTATTGTGTTAGAAAGATACGGATGTTAGGTTTCCGCAGAATCAAATTTCATCCAATTTCATTCAGTGGTTGAAGAGATATGGGCAAAAGAACAGAGGTCTGTTACTGAACGTTCTGTTTCTATAAAACGCAATCTGGATTTTGTATAAACTTCACGGATCTAATTGGCTAGGCAACAGTTCATAAAAATTCCTCAAAATTTTATCTAAGAACGTCTGATATATCTAGATTATTCATGCAAAATTTCGAAGCAATTAACTTATCTGTTTGGCTATAAAAATTCCGTGATCAGACACGTGTGCACGGACAGTTTCAGAAACCAAGTTTGCAGAAAATTTCAGAAAGTTCCTAACGTGATTCTAAAACGAAATTCAACCAGTATCAACCCTAATGATGCATGGAAATCATCTAAACATGGATTTTAATTCCGTTCATGAAGGAATCATGCATGTTTGTATCGATATAAATGAAGAACATGGGCTCAAGGCCTTGATTCACGTACAAATTTCCAGAATCTGTGCTTTTTCAGATTCTCATGAATTAAAACCAATTTGTGCAAGAATTCCAACCTGTGTGAGTGAGAGGGGACGTAGGAGCACTTCGCCGGACGATTGTCGGATGTCGGAACCAGGCCGGACTTCCTTCTCCTTCTTCTCTTCCTTTCTCTCTCTCTCTCTCTCTATTTCTCTGAATTTTCGGACTGAACCTCTTGATGCTCGTTGGTTGATGCCTGATCCGTTGATGGAAGAGTCCTTTTATAGGCTCATGGATGCCTGTTGGTTGGGATTTGGATGAGTTCGATTTTGATAAACTCAATCTCTTGGCTGATCTCCTCTGATCTGATTTGATAAGCATAATCCTCTGTATTTGATTCCATCTGGTTTGCTGAACGTTATCTGAATTATTTGAACGTTGTTTGTAATGTGAGTTGTTATTTCCTTGGTTTTATCTTTAACGTAATCTTCTGCTCCTTTTTCAATCTATCACAGATAAGGATGAGAAATTCTGCAGCTAGCACGTTCTGTTGAAGGTTGTTGACCAGATTCGGCTGGAAGTCGTTGAAGTCTGTTGAAGATCAGTTCACGAGAATGATCATCACAATGGGTCATCTTTTCCAACCGAACTCCTTTCTCAAATGATGATCAATTCTGAAAATTTGGTCTTCGTGTAAGTATTTCATCAAGGATTCTGTGAGTGCCGCAGAAGATTCAGAGTCACGTCCAATGTTTCTTTTGTGTTACTGCAATAGTGAATAGCTTGTTCCTAACTGCTAATATTTGCAGCCTTCATGCCAGTTCTTTTTATCATCACGTGCTGGAGTTTTGCTGGAATCATTTCAAAGCAATCCCCACCAACACACAGATCATAAGATTCTAACAAGGATTCGACTTCATCCTGATAAAAAAAATCTGACTTTCATCTAGGGACCTCCACTCGAGCCCGTGAGAATTCCCAATTGATTAAAAGATGTAAGCCTTATTCAGTTGATTCTCAATTCCAACCTCATTCATGGAACATCTGAACTGAAGCTTTGAAATGCATATGAACACCACTAAGATAGTCTAGCAGTAAATGCAAATGATGTTACATACTTACCTATTAGGAACATATTTGAATTAAGCCCATGTTACGTTTTTGAAAATCAACTTTCATGCTCTTTCAATCCTTTCCACGAGTGTTGGGATATTAAAATTGCTCTTATCATAACATATCAATAGCATACCAGTAACAAATGACAATGCAAATTGATGTATATCAATACTAATTACCTCAATACCCAAACATAACGTAGACACGTTACGAGAGGCGTTCGATACCAAACCTTCATTTTTGGAGGCTTTCGTTCTTGCTTCCACCTTTCCTTTCTTTTGATAATACCGACCTTACCCTCTAGAAATTGATTTCTTTCCAAATGTGAGCTTTTCTTTCTAGGAAGCTCACTTTCCCTTTTTGATGCCCGTTTTCCCTTTTTGGGCGTCCACCTTCTTTTTTTAGGTGTCAACTTATCTTTTCAATGCCTTTTTCTTTTGAAGAGGAAAGCTTTCTTTGAAAAAAAAAAAAAAAAAAAAAAAAAAAAAAAAAAAAAAAAAAAAAAAAAAAAAAAAAAAAAAAAAAAAAAAAAAAATAACGGCATGGAAAAAAAAAAAAAAAAAAAAAAGGACAACCTGCTATGCTGCTGCTTTCTCTGGTGCAATACTACAACTACGTTTTTTTTTTTTTTTTTTTTTTTTTGCATTTGGTCACCGGCGTTTCTTTACACACATTACAACATCAACGGCGTAATGCGCGAAAAAAAAAAATGTAAAAAAACATGATGTATTCTGTAAAAAAAAAAAAAAAAAAAAAAAAAAAGCGCTGGCGCAAAAAAACGGAAAAAAAAAAAAAAAAGCAGCGCTTTATACAATGCGTAAAAAAAAAAAAAAAAAAAAAAAATGTTTTCGAAAAAAAAAAAAAAAAAAAAAAAAAAAAAAAAAAAAAAAAAAAAAAAAAAAAAGACATCTAAATGAAGGAAAAGGTGAGAAATTGGAAGTATCATTTTCTAGAAGCTGACAGGAGTTTCCTTTTTGAAAAGATGATTTCCAAAACTCCAAGCATCATAAAGGCAATCTTAAGGAGTCATCCCATTTGAGGCAGCTACCGTTTATAGGCATGAAATCTCATAACATTTGAAACATGCATACATAAACTGGTAGTCCATAGATCCCATAACATTTGACATGTGCATACATGTACTGGTTGTCCATAGATGCATAAAAGTCAGTTTTGTCTCAGTCCCTCAAATGAAAATCTTCTGATAGTAGTCATTTCAGGAAAAGAGATGTCAGGGAACAAAGGGGATCATATTTTCTCAAGATGTCTCTAAGGAAGAAAAGCAAATGGGTGTTGTCTTCTTTGCCATCATCTAAATAAATTTGGATGATGCCGAAGAGGGGCATCTGTAGACACCCAAAATTTTCTTTTAATTCTTACCTTTTTAGGAAAGTATCCATTTTTGGTAATTTTGGGTTTTTGAAGGAAAAAGGCACTAAACGAGTTTGTTTTGGTACCAAAATTTTATGAAAGCTTTAAAATGATGAAAGAATACTTTCCTTTCTGAAAAATTCGAATTTTGACAAAATTGGAAAAAAATGTCAATTTTGCCCCTAGCATGGAAAAGCTGGATTTCATTTTCTTAAAAGATTTATGACAAAAACATATGTTGAAAGCTTGCCTTTTGAAAAGATACAGGCATGTATAAGATAACTTGACACCTGAAAAGGCAGGTGGGTGCCCAAAAAGGAGAGCGGGCATCAAAAAGGGAAAGTGAGCTTCCCAAAAAGAAAAGTTCATATTCGGAAAGAAATCAGTTGCTCGAGGGAAAAGTTGATGTTATCAAAGGAAAGGAAAGATGGAAGCAAGAACGAACGCTTCCAAAAACAAAGGTTTGGTATCGAATGCATTTTGTAACATGTCCATGTTATGTTTGATTAGATATTCCTTCGGATGAAAGCCACCACATGTTGCCCCATCACGTTGGTTAGGGAAATGGCTTCCACCCACTTGGAGAAATACTCCGTGGCTGCTAAAATAAATCGATGCCCATTCGAGGCCTTTGGAAATATTGGGCCTACGATGTCAAACGCCCACATGGTAAATGGCCAGGGGCTGACCACGGAATGCAATGCAGATGAAGGGATATGAATGGCGTGCCCATGCACTTGACAGGGATAACACTTCCTAACATGATCGTGGCAATCCTTCTTCAGGGTGGACCAAAAATAGCCCCCTCTAAGTATTTTCATTGCCATCATGTTGGCATTAACATGACCTCCACATTCTCCATCGTGGAACTCGTGCATTACTTTCCTAGCCTCCTCTAGGTCGATACACCTAAGCAGAATGCCGGTAAAACTTTTCTTGTATAAGACCCCACCCAGAATGGTGTATCGGGTCAAAATCTTACGGATGAATGCCTTATCCTTGGATGTGGCACCCTCGGCGAATCCTTGGATGTGGCACCCTCGGCGAATCCTTGGATGTGGCATCCTCGGCGAATCCCCCATCCTTAGAAGTAGTTTCTCATTACGTACTTGCCAAATTTTTAAAACTTGGTTTATGACAAGGAGCGAATCTCCAAAGACCTCGATGCATGATGCCCCTAGAGTTTTCGAAATTCTTAAGCCTTGTATGAGTGCTTCATACTCAGCTACGTTGCTGGAACATTCAAAATCTAAACGGACTGCTATGGGAATCTCGCCCTTTTTAGGGGAGATTAGGATGACCCCAGCACCAGCCCCTCGTTGGTTTCATGCCCCATCGAAGTGCATCTTCCACACTTGGTTTTCGAAAGAATTTGCCAAAATGTGGTTTTGAAAATGGTTTTGCAATATGCCTTCATCAGGCATTTCGACAAGGGTGGGATATGCGTCCTCTAAGGGGAACTCAGCCACGTAATCTGCTAGGGCTTGCCCCTTAATGGAGATCTGGTGATGGTATTTCAGATCATACTCCATTAGAAGGAGTTGCCATTTGCCCAATCTACCCGTGAGAATGGGTTTTTCAAACAAGTGCTTGATTGGATCAAGCTTGGACACTATCCAAATCTCATGATCTAGGAAATAGTGTCTGAATTTCTGGCAGGCCCAGACTAGGGCCAAGCACGTCTTCTCCATGGCTTGATAATTTCGTTCATAAGCCAAGAGAGTTTTTGAAATATAGTAGATGGCATACTCCTTTTGGGTGTCATCCTCGTATTGAGCCAACAGGGCTCCTAAAGCATTCGCATGCACGAAGATGTATAATAAAAGCGGTTTTCCTTGATTTGGAGGGTTCAAAACGGGGGGATTAACCAAGTATGCCTTCAGTCTCTCGAAGGACTTCTGGCATTCGTCATCCCATAAGAATTTCGTGCCCTTCCTCAACAGTTTGTTGAAGGGTTCGCATCTAGTGGCCAGATTCGATATGAATCGGCGAACGGATTGTAAATGACCTTGGAGGCTACGGATTTGGGTGAGATTGGAGGGTGGAGCCATGTCTATGATGGCTCGACACTTAGAGGGGTCGACTTCTATTCCCCTTTGGCTCACCATAAAGCCTAGAAGCTTCCCTGATTCTACCCCGAATACACATTTTTGAGGGTTTAGCTTTACTTTGTAAAGCCTAAGCCTTTCGAAAATCTTTTGTAAACATTCGATATGGGTGCATCAGGTTTTGGATTTTGCCAAGAGATCATCTACATACACTTCTACAAGCTCATCAATTTGTTCATGGAAGATCGTGGTCATGGCTCGTTGGTATGTTGCACCGGCATTTTTCAAACCAAAGGGCATGACTGTATAGCAGTACGTGCCCCATGGGGTTGTGAAGGCGGTCTTACCCTGATCTCGTGGACTTAGTTTGATTTGATTATAGCCTGAATAGCCATCCATAAATGAAAACATTTCATGATTTGCAGTACTATCGACTATCAAATCTATGTTTGGTAAAGGATAATTATCCTTGGGAGTGGCTTTATTTAGGTTTCTGAAATCGATGCATATTCGAATTTTCCCATTGGTTTTTTGAACCACAACGATATTTGATAACCAATCCGAATGCGCAATGGGTTTCATAAATCCGGCTTTTAGCAGATCTTCTAAACCCTCCTTGACTTGCATGTGTACGGGTGTATTTTCCTAAGCTTCTCCTTTACGGGTTTTACACCTGCATCTAAGGGAAGACGATGTTCGACAATGCTAGGATCTATGCCCGGCATGTCTTCATACGTCCATGTAAACACCTCTAAATAGGTTCGTAGAAATGCAATGAATGCTAACCTTTCAGTTTCATGCAAGCATGCGCCTATTTTGATGGTTTTGGGGTTGGAATCATCAACTAGGTTCACTTCTATGAAATCTCCTCCTACTAATTGGGAAGGTTTTTCAAAATCGAGAATTTTATGAAATTCTAGGAGCTCAGAAGCGGGATCTTCCTCCAGGGGATCCACTTCCAGGCTTTGATCATTCTCGTGGGCTATAGACCCGAGGGAATTTGATGCGTGGTTTTCAAAATGACCTGGTTTTGTACTTGAATTTTCAAGTGATTTCGAAACTTTTGGTCTGGCTATGCAGACGATGTTTTTTTCGAAATCCTTTTCTTTTGTCAAAGTCCTACCAAGAGCAGCTATGTACAAAATCTTTTTGGTATTTTCCAAATTTTCGATTTTTTGGGGTTTTTGTAAAACAAGAACTTTGGGAAGTATACAAAGCACTCTATTTTCGAGTTTTTGTTTTTCCATTGTTTTTGGTTTTTCTTGTTTTTCGATTTTTTTGATTTTAAGCTTTTCAAATGTTTTTGTATTTTTAGAACAGGGATCTTCCATCATACCTACAAAAGAAAAACACTACGGGTTAGACTCGAAATAGGAGATCTAAATCATAGGTTTCTTCTAAGGCAGGTTTCGGGGCACCCTTGACCTAGGTGGTCACAGGGGGTGGCTCCGGCGGAATTCGGGGAGTATAGCCGATCCCATATCGACTTGGATTGGCCCTAGGAAGGATGGGCTCTAGGAGACCCTGGTTCTGTGCCCCTAGACTTTTGTAGGGCGTGTAGCCCATGTTCAACAACATGTTCCACGACTTTTTGTTTTTTGAAAATTTTTGATATAAGTCGTGGTCCTGGAACATGCTATCATCCATATTGTGCTCATATGGCCTCTTGTCCAGGGGCTTTGGAAATAGGGAACGCTTGGGTTTTACTAGAAGGGTTAGAATCTGAAGGGGGCCTGCTTTGGGCGGCCCCTTCACACATACAACCTTCCTAGGGTTGTTTAACATGAGCCGAGGTGGCTCAATCATAATTTGCCCCAGGTTAGCCACATGGGCCTGGGAGCTCGATAGACAAGGGGAGTTTATGATCCCCTGAAGCTGTGGGTGACTCTCACCTAGGATCACTACGACCTGGTCCCTAAAAGGGATCTTGACACACCTGTGGAAGGTGGATGGCACAGCGCACAAACTGTGTATCCAGGGCCTTCCCAGCAACAGGTTATAATGGGGGTGGATGTCCAAGACATGGAACACCCCCGTGTGTTCGATCCCTCCCGTTTTCATTGGGAGTTCGATGGATCCTAAAGGTCTAGACGCATTCCCATCGTATCCAGTGATAACGATGGGGCTTGGGTTCACTAAAGTCAAGGTGACTCCGATTTTATACGCCACATGAAGTGGAAGGATGTTCAACCCTCCTCCACCATCGACTAGGCACCTATCTAGAGAGTGGTTATTTAGAACCACCTCGATATGCAGGGCCTGGTTATGGGTTTCATAGGGTCTATCTACATCATCTTCCGAGAAAGTGATGGGCGATTTTGCTCCTAATAAAGCCACTTGGGCAGACAAGGATTCCGGACTTATGTTCGAATCAACCTTGGCCCTTTCTAGAATTTTCTCTAATACAAGTCTATGCCTAGGCGAGGTTTGTATAAGCTCTAAGATAGACATGTGAATAGGAATCTTTGAAAGGTGGTTTTCGAAGTTATAAGGATTTAGGATGACTTTGTCCTTATCTGCTTTTGGCAGAACGCTAGGGATACATGCTTTTGAGGGGCCAGGCACACTGACCACCTTTTGAGCACCTTGAAGGTGCGGGGGTTGATAGATCCTCCCGGATCTAGTGACTTCCCCCACGACCAGCCTAGGGTTCGCGCTAAATTTGGCTCTAAGGATGAGCTGAGGAGAACCTTAGATTTTCAAAACTGGTTTTGCCAGGGATTCCACTTTTGGTGGTCCCCGAATGACGACTTGGGCGGGTTTCTTGTACAGTACAAGAATGGGCGCGCAAGTGGGTTGACCAGGTTCTGGTTTTTGCGCTAGTTCCTTAGAAATGGTGAGGGTACATACCTCCTTTCCTTTCCCACTGCCTCTGGCGTGTTTGGGAAAGGGTTCGTTGAAGGTAGCTTGAGGTGGCTCAGGTTCCGCAGTGACCTGGAGCTGGCCTTCTGCTATCAAGTTCTCAATTTTATTTAAGAGGGAGAAGCAGCGTTTGGTATCATGGCCATTAAGCCGATGATACTTACAAAATCGGTTTAAATACCCCCCTTTGGAAGTGACTCCTTCGGGGATTTCAGGGAGTTCTATCATGCCTTGGGCAAGTAGGAGGTCCAGGACCTCCGACACAGGTTGCCCCAGCGGAGTATACTCCCATTTTTCAACTAGTTTTTGAAAATTTCGCTCCCTCTTATTTTCTAACTTTTCGAAATGTTTGGAAGTGCCTGCCACTCCTGGATCCACCCGAACATTGGCGATTTTATGGGGCTTTGCCCCTTTGTCCATTGTGGGTAGCCCGTATGTGATGGGCTTTTCCAAGCGGGTTTTGAAAACGGCACTTCCTTTCCACAAGTGATCGTATGTCCCTTTTCGCAAGTTGGTTTCGAAAAGGGAGGCCTTTTTTATCAACTTATGGAAAGTTGAGATCTCATGGAGCGAGAGAAGGATTTTTAACTCGCTTTTAAAGTTATCCAGGATGAGCATGACTACGCATCCTTCGGATATGGGTTCTCGCACTTGGCTCACGCTCAAGCAAGTCACCTCCGGACCAGCTCTAAGTAAGTGCCTAACTCGGTCCTTAGTTATAGACTTGCTTAAATTAAATTAAATTTGATACGGGATTGTAATAACGGAGCATTGTCTCCCCCCGCTTGTAATAACGTAGCTTGGCACACCCACACACACGTGCACTTGAGCCTACCTCGCTCTTAGTTGTGCACGATTTTGAACACACACGGGCCTAATAAGGCCTTTAGATATAAGTTTATTTATATATTTTAAGTTGTGTAGGGTTTTTGCTTGAGTTGTGTGTGTTGTCTTTCAATTCTCGCACTCACACACATTGAGCTTCCTGTAGACGCGCGAAAATCCTCGGAGCGGATCCTCTCGTGTGTCTAAGGCCTATGTATGCAAACAGGGCGTGCCAGCTAGCTTACCTAAGCTAGCGAAGATATTTTTAACACTGACTTCTAAATGTGGCGACTGTGAGCAAGTAAGCTTTTGTCGTCGCAGACCTTCTTGCACCGATGCGCAAGGGTCAGTCTGTACGCTTTGCAAAAATCGAGTTTTGGGGAGAAAGTCTACGAAGCGGTTCGAGGTGTCTATTTCGGGTCTTTAAAATGCGATTGCATGTTTTAGATCACGTGGATTTGCACGTGCCTAAGTCTCTTCTTTTATCCCTTTTCGGGCCACCTAGTTTGTGTGTTATGAACACTCCACTACATGGGCGAATTCGAGCGGGGCTTGCTTCGATGCAATATGCGTCCTACCTCGTGGTATGGCGTAGATGCAATGCAAACTCACGCTACTCCAAAGGGAAAACCCGAAATGTAAAGACAATATTGAAGGGAAATAACCGAAGGGAAATAACCGAAGGGAAATAACTGAAGGGAGATATGTATATAGATTATGTATATGAGCCCTTACTCGGGTCTTGCAAATAAGAGCGAAGGCTCAATGTGGGTGCGTGCTGGAATTGAAAGACTTACACACACGACATGAAATTAAACCCAAATATAAATTGCAGTATGGCCTTGACTAAGGTCTTGGGAGTAAGAGCGAAGGCTCAATGTGTGTGAGAGTGCTTGAATTGAAAGACTTACACACACGACATGAAATGAAACCCAAATAGTATAGGTCGGCCCTTACTTGGGTCTTTCAAATAAGAGCGAAAGGTCAATGTGTGTGAGAGTGCTTGAATTGAAAGACTTACTCACACGACATGAAATGAAACCCAAATAGTATAGGTCGGCCCTTACTTGGGTCTTTCAAATAAGAGCGAAAGCTCAATGTGTGTGAGTGCTTGAATTGAAAGACAACGCACCCAACTTAAGCAAAACCCTTCGAAAATGAAAGTATATATATATATTTATGTATTAGGGGCTGATTAGGCCCGTGTGTGTTCAAAATCGTGTACAACTAAGAGAGTGCACGTGTGTGGGTGTGCCAAGCCACGTTATTACAAGCGGGGGGAGACTATGCTCCGTTATTACAACCCCGTATCAAATTGAATCTCAAGCAAGTATACAACTAAAGACCGAGTTTAGGCACTTACGAGTAGTTGGTCCGTAGAGGCCTTGCTTGAGCGTGGGCTTGGCCTTCGCCTTGGGCTGCAAACGGGAGGTCCGCGGGGGGGAACGACAAAGGGTGCTGGTCGGCTGCAAGTGGGGCACGGGATAGGCGCCTCGAAGGTGGCCGGCTGCAAGTGGGTGTCGCCTTGATGTGGGGGATTAAAGGGCTGGGCCAAGTGAATATGTAGGGTCACGAATGGAGAGTATAGTGTTCGGGAATATGGGCCTAAAAGGGGATTTAAGGGAAGGCCAAATGGGGATCTAAGGGGGAAAAGAGATGGCTGGCCGGGTATAGTTAGGGTAGTTAGGTAGTGGCTGATGGTTTAGGTTGTGCTAGGTTCGGCTAAGGGAGAATGGTGGCAGCAAAGGGCTGATGTGTAGGTGAGATGATAGTATGGTGGGTGGCTAGGAATGGAGAGGGAGTAGAGAAGGAGTTAGGTAGCGTTACGGGGGTACTTACCGAATGGGGAGATGCGGTGGATGGAAGAGAGAAATCGGGTGGTTGGGATGGAGAGCAAGTGGTGGCGTCCGGCTGGGAGATGGTGGTGGATGGAAGAGAGAAGGTGGCGGTGCAGGTGGAGTAGGTGGAGCAGGAGGGAGATGATGGGACTCGGCTGGGATTGGTGAGGGCTGCTAGCTTGGAAAACCCGCCCCCAAGGGGGGGGGTTTAAATAGGGATGGGTAGGTCGGTTAGGGCTGGGCTTGGGGTAGTGGTTAGGTGGTTTAGGTAGGGTGGTATGTAGATAAGGTGGGCTGGAAAGGGTTGGGCCAGATATTTTGAAAACTAGGGGTTTGGGTAGATTGTGGGCTAGGGGTGGTTTAGGGGTTTAGGGCTAGGTTAGGTGGTTGGGTTTTAGGGTGAGGTTTAGTGAGCTAGGTTAGGTGATTAGGCTAGGTTTAGGCTAGGATTAGGGAAATTAACCTAGGTTTAGGGAAGGATTAGGGAAGTGGGTTAGGTGATTAGGTTGGGATTAGGCCGGGATTAGGGAAGTGGGTTAGGTGATTAGGCTCAGATTAGGGGTGGATTAGGGGGGTAGGTTTGGATTAGGTGTTTTGGGTTAGGTTTAGGTGAAGGAGCTCCCTTTGCATGGCCCATAGACCTTAACCACCTCGTGTTGGTGCAGCCCTAGGTTATGTTTTGGCTAATTACAAGCTTAAACCTACTCAATTAGGCTAACCCACATGATTAACCCCAAACTTGACACACAAGTCAAGCTTAATTACAACCCTCTTGATATTTTCCATCCCCACTCTCTCTCATGCCCATGATCCCACGTGAATTTCAAGTGGGCCCCACCTCCATTTATGAGAAGGTGATGTGGGCCATGGATATGGATATTGGATTGGATCTGAGGATCCAAATCCAAATCCAAATCCACATATGGGTTTGGATTGGGATCTGGATATATATGGTCTAGATCCAATCCAAACTGAACTCTAACTCCTTCGAGCTGGGTTTGAAACGGACGATTCGTGTGGGGCCTGACAACATCAGTACTCCGTCTGTGTTGGGTCTTCGCCAACATGGTCGTCCGTCTCCGTTTCTGCCTTCCAGAGATGACTTCAAAGGATATTTTGATAAGAACAGGGTCTTGGACGTTCGAGATCCTGGGGGTGTGAATCAGATACAAGAGTTGCTGTGCCGGGCTTGACATGTGCTCCGGTTCCGTGCTCTTCTTAGCTCTCCTAGTCCTGTCTTGATCGGGCCAAGCCGCTTTGGGGTTTCAAAACGTGTTTTAAAAGGTTTTCAAAAGCTATATTATATATATTTTTGAAATACAGAGTTTAAAACATATATACAGGGTTGTCTGGAAGGCTCCTGGGTTTCCAAACTCAAAAATGGCCCTTTGGGGCTGCTTTTACAAAACCAGGTTTGTTTAAGGAATTCGTGGGATTTCGGGGTGTTTACACTTCCGCTCTTATTTGCAAGACCCAAGTAAGGGCTGTGTTATACTATCCTTGGGTTTAATTTCATGTCGTGTGTGTAGTATTTCAATTATACTCTCACACACATTGAGCTTTCGCTCTTACTCCCAAGACCTTAGTCAAGGCCATATTGCAATTTATATTTGGGTTTAATTTCATGTTGTGTGCATAGTACTTCAATTCTAGCACTCACACACATTGAGCTTTCGCTCTTATTCCCAAGACCTGAATAGAAGAAAGGACTCACCGAGCCGGGATCACTAACTAATACTAAGATAATAGAAAAGAACTGTCTTTTCTGTATACTTTCCCCGGTTCTGTTGCTACCGCGGGCCTTGCGCAATCGATCGGATCATATAGATATCCCTTCAACATAGGTCATCGAAAGGATCTCGGACGACCCACCAAAGCACGAAAGCCAGGATCTTTCAGAAAATTGATTCCTATTCGAAGAGTGCATAACCGCATGGATAAGCTCACGCCAACCCGTCAATTTGGGATCCAATTCGGGATTTTCCTTGGGAGGTATCGGGAAAGAATTGGAATGTAATCATATCGATTCATACAGAATAAAATGGATTCAAACGCTGTACCTATGGGAAGTTAAGGCCATATTGCAATTTATATTTGGGTTTCATTTAAAGTCGTGTGTATTGTCTTTACATTTTCACACGCACCCACATTGAGCCTTCGCTCTTATTTGCAAGACCCAAGTAAGGGCCCATATATAGTATATACGTATTTCCCTTTTGGCTATGTCTTTTCAATTTGGGTTTTAAGGTTCAGCTGTGTGCGTAGTTGTAGACATGAAAATTCTCATTTCAAAGTTTATGAAACAAACTTGAAATGAAACTTTCCACCCCTACGCTTGCGCGAGCGTGCCAGCTAGTTCAAAACTAGCAAATGTTTGTAAGACTTCTAAGCGATTGTGTGCAAGCGGGATCTTTTCACTCACACCTTCTTGAGCCGATGCTCAAGGGTCAGTGTTGAGCGCTTAGGAATTTCATTTTACAGCAAACATGATTCCCTTTTACATAAACAAGTGTCTTTGAAAATTTTGTTGAATCTTCTGCACTCGGATTCAATACTTGGAAAAACACAAGTTGCTGAAAACAGAGAATTCTGTTTTCAGAGTTATTTTCTAGGGGAGTTTTCAAGGCGTTACAGACTTCCAAAAATTATCAAAATTTTACCAGACAAAGCTGGTAGTGTGGAGAGACTGTAGTCTTTTTCAAATCTGCATTTGGAGCAGTATTGAATCAGAAACAAATAATCTACTCAGACCACCTCACTGACTCGGAACAGCTCTGTTTCAGAAATACAGAAACTCAAAGATGAGTCTGTATCTCTCTGTTCAGAACTCCGATTTTAATGATTTTGATATTGCTGGAAAGCTATGGATGTTAGCTTTCCAATGCATCAAAAATCAACCAATTTGGACTCCTGTGGACAGAGATATGGGACTTTTACCCAACCTCTGTTTCAGAAAATCCGACTGTGCAAACAGTGGTGCAGAAATCTGGTCTTTCTTAATATGCTTTTATTACGTGGCTGAGCGGCCCTAAAATCTTGCCAATTTTATACAGAGTGTCCCAATGTGTGTGGAATCAGTGTGCCAAATTTCAAGACAATCGGAGTAAGCATCACAAAATTAAAATTACAGAAACAAACATATGCAGAGATGCTGAAATCCGGTTTTCTGTTTTATAAATGTAATGATGCATAACCCACCCGAAATTAAAATGCAACAACCCTTAAAGCAAATTTGCTGGAATATAAATGAATGGGAAGTACTTTATAGCTTAGACATAGAGGGGGTTAGAAGTATAGAGGGTATATAGCATATAGGAAGGGAGAAGCATTAAAGCAAACACTTGGCGTGCATGTGGGTGTATAGTGTTTCATCCACGAAATTGAAATGGCAGCAAAGCTAGATTATTACAACTCGGGGGGAGATGAAACTCCATTAATACAACCCCATTTAATGAATTGAATGGAAGGGAATGAAACTTAGATTAAGTAAGAAAGGTCTTACACGAGTTTTGGATGCGAAGGACCGGATTTCAATGATGAAGCCGGTCTTCCTCTTGATGGCCTTCCTTCTTAACTCCTACAAGCTCTCACCTAGCTTCCCCTTCACTAGAAAACGTCCCTCCTTTGCTGAAATTTTTTGCACCTAGTCTAGCACACACCACCCAAGGTCTCTCTCTTCTCTCCCTTCTCTCTCTTCTCTCTCTTCTCCAAGTTATGCAAGTTATGGAACCCACCCCCCCCTCTTGGGCCTTTTTATAGGCCAAGGGGGGCTGGTTCTAGTGGCTTCTTGTGGGGCGGGTTGGAGCTTTAGCTTGGTGGATTTGATCCGCTCCAAACCGGCTTCTTGTAGTTCTTCATTGAGTCGATTCGGACCAGCCCGTATGGGCTGGTATAGGTGCCATGGCTTGGTGTAGCCCTAGAGCATGCGGTTGGTTTTAAACAACCTTACAATGTGCAACATGTTTTGTTTGGGCTGATTTCTTTAAACTTCGACCCACTTGAACTCGCTTCTTTCTTTGATTCGGCTCCCACCTCTTGCTTTTTAGCTACACTTGAAATCTTCTAGAATTGAATGAGCTTGTGACCATGGCCTCGAGTCTTGGTTCCAAGTTGGCCCCATCGGACAAACTTGGATTTGATCGGTCTTGACCTTCCATTTGGATAAGTTGTTGAATTTGAACTTGATATGCTTCAATCTTCTCCACTTTTGGGAATCAATCTGATTTAACTTGATCCGTATCTTGATACACTTTATCTTCTTTCCGAGAATCGAGGCCTGGATTGGGTCTCCGCCTGCTTCGAAACTCATGGGCTATTTGGATTTAAAACCTTTATTTTGAAATAATCTCCCAAAAGGTCTAAACTTTAAAATTTGGGGATTTTGAATTTAAAGGTTCATAAAGGCTTTAAATTGGCCTTCAAAATTTAGGAGTTTTTGAAAATACTTGAAAAAAATTTCGGGTGTTTACAGTAGTCTTTCCATATATACACGACACACACTTGCACTATTGAGCCTTTCCGCTCTTAAGATATAGCCATGTTTCCCTTTTATAATTTCCCTTTGGCATTTTACATTACAAGTCATTTCCCTTCCGCAATTTCCATTTCAAGTCATTTCCCTTCAGCATTGTCTTTTAAATTCGGGTTTTCCTTTTGGAGTTGCGTGAGTTTGCATTGCATATATGCCATACCATGAGTTAGGACGCATATTGCATCAAAGGAAACCCCATACTCCCGCTCAAAATCGCCACATCTTAGTTGAGTGTTCATAACACACACCTAGGTGGCTGAAAAAGGGATAAAAAGAAAGACTTAGGCACGTGCAAATCCACGTGAAATAAAATCTGAAAGTCATACAAAACAAACCCGAATCAAACACCTCAAATCGCTTTCGTAGGTTCTTACACTCAAAAACTCGATTTTAAAAGCATACAGACTGACCCTTGCGCATCGGTGCAAGAAGGTCTGTGACGACAAGAGCTTGCTTGCTCACAGTCGCCACGTTAGGAGTTAGGTCTAAAATATATCTTTGCTAGCTTGAGTAAGCTAGCTAGCACGCCCTGTTTGTTTAAATAGGACTTAGGCACACGAAAAGGTTCGCTTTAGGCCTAAGAACCAGGAGCGGGAATTTTCTGCGTCTACAGTCATTTGGCACGCCCGGTGGGACGTGGGTCTTTTAAAAATCGAGTTACTCTAGGAACCTTGCGAAAAATTTTCAAAAAGGTGGTGTTTTAATTCTTTTCTTTACTTGTACGTAGGAATTTTGAAAAAGCTTGAAAGCATGTCAAAATCCAACCCAAGTGAAGTGTCGAGCCAAGGCTCATGCGCATCAAGTTCTCACTCTAGGAGGATTTTGAAAAATAAGATCAAACTAGATGAGATAGAGGACTTGAGAAGGGAATTCGAGGCCAAAATCGATGCTCTCAGCCAAGAGGCCGAAGTAGGCGATTCATGTTCATCGAATGGTGAACAAAGGGCCAAGAAAAAAATTGAAAAACCTCGCAAGCACAAAGAGGCCTCCGTAATGGAAGGCAACCAATACCACGAGTCCTTCACACAAAAGGACCGTAAAGCCCTACAACAGCTGCTGAAAGGGCAAAATAAAGAGAAAAGGAGTTACGCTCTGTCTAATTTCCTTCCTATGGATTATGAAACAGATAGTGACGATGAAATACCGAACTTTCATCGGTATGATGGCATGGGAGACCCTAGGTCTCACTTGCAACTTTTCTCGCGTCGAGCCCATAATAAGAAAAAGGACTCGATGAAATGGGTGTATTGGTTCCCTTTATCCCTTAAAGGCACAGCTGCCAAATGGTTGGCTTCCTACGATTTAAGCTAGTTCGCTACTTTTGAAGAGTTAGCGAACTGCTTCATGCAAAGATTTGCACATAACGTAGAAGTCACGCCGACTTTAAACACTTTAAGGGATACGAAGCAAGGCATGAACGAAGATGTACATGCCTTCATTATTCGATGGAGGTCCCTTTTGGGCCAAGTGCGAGAGCCCATATCCGAAGGATGCGCAGTCATGCTCATCCTAGATAATTTTAAAAGCGAGTTAAAGACCCTTCTCTTGCTCCATGAGATCTCAACTTTCCATAAGTTGATCAAAAAAGCATCCCTTTTCGAAACAAACTTGAAAAAGGGGATATACGATCACCTATGGAAAGAAAGTGCCGTTTCCAAAACCCGCTTGGAAAAGCCCATCACTTATGGGCTACCCACGATGGACAAAGGGGCAAAGCCCCATAAAATCGCTAATGTCCGGGTGGATCCAGGTTTGGCGGGCACTTCCAAAAATTTTGAAAAGCTAGAAAACAAAAGGGAGAGAAATTTCCAAAAACTGATTAAAAAATGGGAGTACACACCGCTGGGGCAACCTGTGTCGGAGGTCTTAAACCTCCTACTTGCCGAAGGCATGATAGAACTTCCCGAAATCCCCGAGGGAGTCACTTCCAAAGGGGGGTATTTAAATCGTTTTTGCAAGTATCATCGGCTCAAAGGCCATGATACAAAACGTTGTTTCTCCCTTTTGAATAAAATCGAGAACTTGATAGCGGAGGGCCAGCTCCAAGTCATTGCGGAACTTGAGCCAACTCAAACTATCATCAAAGAACCCTTTCCCAAGCACGCCAGTAGCAGTGGAAAAGGAAAGGAGGTATGTACCCTCACCTTTTCAAAAGAACTAGCGCAAAAATCTGAGTCTAGTCGACCCACTTGTGTGCCTACTCTTGTACTTTACAAGAAGCCCACCCAAGTCGTCATCCAGGGACCACCAAGAGCTGAATCCTCGGCTAAACTAGTTTTGAAACTTCAAGGTGCTCCTCAACTCATAATTAGAGCCAATTCTAGTGCAAACCCTAGGTTGGTCGTGGGGGAAGTGACTAGATCTGGGAGGATCTATCAACCCCCGCACCTACAAAGTGCTAAAAAGGTGGTCAGTGTGCCTGGCCCCTCAAAAAGCATGTATTCCTGGAGTTCTGCCAAAAATAAACAATGGGAAAGTCGTCCTAAACCCTTATGATTTCGAAAACCATCTTTCAAAGATTCCTATCCACATGTCCATCCTAGAACCTATACAAACTTCACCTAGGCATAGACTCGTGCTAGAGAAAATTCTAGAAAGAGCCAAGGTTAGTTCGAACATAAGTCCGAAATCCCTGTCTGACCAAGTGACATTAATAGGAGTAAAATCTACCATCACATTCTCGGAAGATGATGTAGATAGACCCTACGAGTCCTACAACAGGCCCTGCATATCGAGGTGGTTCTGAATAACCACTCTCTGGACAGGTGCCTAGTCGATGGGGGAGGTGGGCTCAACATCCTTCCACTTCATGTGGCGTATCAAATCGGAGTCACCTTGACTTCTGTGAACCTAAGCCCCATCGTTATCACTAGATATGATGGGAATGCGTCTAGGCCTTTAGGATCGATCGAACTCCCGATGAAAATGGGAGGGATCACACACACGAGGGTGTTCCATGTCTTAGACATCCACCCCCATTATAACCTGTTGCTGGGAAGGCCTTGGATACACAGCTTGTGCGCTGTGCCATCCACCTTCCACAGGTGTGTCAAGATCCCTTTCAGGGACCAAGTCGTGGTGATCCTAGGTGAGAGTCACCCTCAGCTTCAGGGGATCATAAACTCCCCTTGTTTATCGAGTTCCCAGGCCCATGAGGCTAACCTGGGGTAGACCATGGTCGAGCCACCGAGGCTCGTGTTAAATAACCCTAGGAAGGTTGTGTATGTGAAGGGGTGCCCAAAGCAGGCCCCCTCCAGATCCTAACCCTTCTAGGAAGACCCAAGCATCCCTTACTTCCAAAACCCCTAGACAAGAAGCCATATGAGCACGATATGGACGACAACAAGTTCCAAGACCACGATTTATACTCTAAATTTTCAAAAAACAAAAAATCGTGGAACATGCTGTTGAATATGGGCTACACGCCCTATAAAAGTCTAGGGGCACAAAGTCAGGGTCTCCTAGAGCTCATCCTTCCTAGGGCCAACCCAAGCCGATACGGGATCGGCTATACTCCCAAAATACCGCCAGAGCCACCCCCTATGACCACCTGGGTCAAGGGTGCCCTGAAACCTACCCTAGAAGAGACCTACGACTTAGACCTCTTATTCCGAGTCTAACCTGTAGCGTTTTCCCTTTGTAGGTATGATGGAAGATCCCTTTCATAAAAACACAAAAACATTTGGAAAACTTAAAATCAAAAAAATCGAAAAAGAGGAAAAACCAAAAACAATGGAAAAACAAAAACTCAAAAATAGAGTGGTTTGTATAGTTCCTAAGGTTCTTGTTTTACAAAAACCCAAAAAAATCGAAAATCTACAAAATACCAAAAAGATTTTGTATATAGCTGCTCCTGGTAGGACTTTGGAAAGGAATTTCGAAAGGAACGTCATCTGCATAGCCAGACCAAAAATTTCGAAATCAATTGAAAATCCGAATACAAAACCAGGTCTTTTGAAAACTCACGCATCAAATTCCCTCGGGTCTATAACCCACGAGAATGATCAAAGCCCAGAAGTGGATCCCCTTGAGGAAGATCCCACTTCCGAGCTCCCAAAATTTCATAAAATTCTCGATTTTGAAAGACCTTCCAATTCAGTAGGAGGAGATTTCATAGAGGTCAACCTAGGGAATGATTCCAATCCCAAAACCACCAAGATAAGCGCATGTTTGCATGAACATGAAAGATCAACATTCATTGCATTTCTACGAACCTATTTAGATGTGTTTGCATGGATGTATGAAGACATGCCGGGCATAGACCCCAGCATTGTCGAACATCGTCTTCCCTTAGATGCGGATGTAAAACCCATAATGCAGAAGCTTAGGAAAATACACCCGAATATACACACCTAAGTCAAAGAGGGTTTAGAAGATCTGTTAAAAGCCAGATTTATAAAACCCAATGCGTATTCTAATTGGTTGTCAAACATCGTTGTAGTTCGAAAAACCAATGGGAAAATTCGAATATGCATCGATTTCATAAACCTGAATAAAGCCACTCCAAAGGATAATTATCCTTTACCAAACATAGATTTGATAGTCGATAGTACTGCAAATCATGAAATGTTTTCATTTATGGATGGCTATTCAGGCTATAATCAAATCAAACTAAGTCCACGAGATGAGGGTAAGACTGCCTTCACAACCCCATGGGACACATACTGCTATACAGTCATGCCCTTTGGTTTGAAAAATGCCGGCGCAACATACTAGAGAGCCATGACCATGATCTTCCATGATCAAATTCATGAGCTCGTAGAAGTGTATGTAGATGATCTCTTGGCGAAATCCAAAACCCGATGCACTCATATCGAATGCTTGCAAAAGATTTTCGAAAGGCTTAGGCTTTACAAAGTAAAGCTAAACTCTCAAAAATGTGTATTCGGGGTAGAATCTGGGAAGCTTCTAGGCTTTATGGTGAGCCAAAGGGGTATAGAAGGCATACCTAGTGTAGATGCGCGAAAATCCCCATGCCTCCCCACCTTTTCTGAGCTTGGAGTGGATCCTCTCGTGCGTCTAAGGCCTATTTATGTAAACAGGGCGTGCCAACTAGCTTACCTAAACTAGCGAAGATATGTTTTAAACTGACTTCTAATCGTGGCAACTGTGAGCAAGTGAGCTCTTGTCATCGCAGACCTTCTTGCACCGATGCGCAAGGGTCAGTCTGTACGCTTTGCAAAAATCAAGTTTTTGGGATAGAAAGCCTACGAAGCGGTTCGAGGTGTCTAATTCGGGTCTTTTAGATGCGATTGCAATTTTTAGATCACGTGGATTTGCACGTGCCTAAGTCTTTCCTTTTATCCCTTTACGGGCCACCTAGTTTGTGTGTTATGAACACTCCACTACATGGGCAATTTTGAGCGGGGCTTGCTTTGATGCAATATGCGTCCTACCTCGTGGTATGGCGTAGATGCAATGCAAACTCACGCTACTCCAAAGGGAAAAACCCGAATGTAAAGACAATGCCGAAGGGAAATAACCGAAGGGAAATGACTTGTAATGTAAATGCCGAAGGGAGATATGTATATAGAGTATGTATATGGGCCCTTACTCGGGTCTTACAAATAAGAGCGAAGGCTCAATGTGGGTGCATGCTTGAATTGAAAGACTTACACACACGACATGAAATTAAACCCAAATATAACTTGCAGTATGGCCTTGATTAAGGTCTTGGGAATAAGAGCGAAAGCTCAATGTGTGTGAGTGCTTGAATTGAAGTACTACGCACACAACATGAAATTAAACCCAAATAGTATAACACGGCCCTTACTTGGGTCTTTCAAATAAGAGCGAAGGCTCAATGTGTGTGAGTGCTTGAATTGAAAGACTTACACACACGACATGAAATGAAACCCAAATAGTATAGGTCGGCCCTTACTTGGGTCTTTCAAATAAGAGCGAAGGCTCAATGTGTGTGAGTGCTTGAATTGAAAGACAACACACCCAACTTAAGCAAAACCCTACAAAATTAAAGTATATGTATATACTTATGTATTAGGGGCTGATTAGGCCCGTGTGTGGGTGTGCCAAGCCAGATTATTACAAGCGGGGGGAGACTATGCTCCGTTATTACAACCCCGTATCGAATTGAATCTCAAGTATACAACTAAAGACTGAGTTAGGCACTTACTAATAGCTGGTCCGAAGATGCCTTGCTTGAGCATGGGCTTGGCCTTCGCCTTGGGCTGCAAAAGGGAGCTCCGCGAGGTTGAACGGCAAGGGGAGGTGCTGGCCGGATGCCTTGGGCACGCGGGAAGGGCGCCTTGAAGGTGGCCGGCTGCTAAGGAGGGGCTCTTTTGGTGTGTTGGGTTAAAGGACCTAAGTAGGGTCACTAAGGATAGGGTTTAGTTTTAAGGTAGGTTGTGCCAAGGGTGAACCTAAGGGAAGGTCTAACGGATTACCTAAGGTTGGCGGGTTGCTATGGTGGCCGAATGAAATGACAGTCGGTTGGAGTGGCCGACTAGGAGGACTTAGTGGTGGCGGGTAGTTAGAGTGGCTAGGAATGGCTTAAGGTAGGGGAACTAGCTAGGAGATGGGTCCAGGTGGTAGTGTGTGTAGTAGGTGTATTGGGATGATATGGGCAGGTTTTAGGGAGTCAGATAGGGTGGCCGAATGAAGCTAAGGTCTCTAGGTGGTGGCGGGTAGTTAGGGTGGCTACGGGTTTGGCTGAGTGGGGCTGGTGGCAGCAAGTGGAAGGGTTGGTGTTAGGGTGATATGGGAGTGGATTAGGCGGTTGAGAGTGGAGAGGGAGTGAAGAAGGAGTAAGATAGAATGTAGGGTGCTTACCGGGTGAAGAGATGGTGGCGGGTAGAAAGGAATCAGCCGGATGATGGTGGTGGTGGTGGCGCTCGACTGGAAGGTAGTGGTGCAGGTGGTGGCGGGACGTGGAGAAGGTGGTGGCGGGATGTGGAGCAGGTGGAGCAGGTGGGGATTCGGCTGAGCTGGGGAAGTGGAGGACCCGGCTGGGAAGGTGGGGCTGCTAGATGATGAAACCCGCCCCCAAGGGGGGGGGGGTTTATATAGGGCTGGGCTAGGTCGATTAGGGCTGGGTTTGGGGTAGTGGTTAGGTGGTTTAGGTAGGGTGGTATGATGATGAGGTGGGCTGGAAAGGGTAGGGCCAAATATTTTAAATACAAGTGGTTTGGGTAGGTTGTGGGCTAGGGGTGGTTTAGAGGTTTAGGGTTTAGTTAGGTGGGTTGGTTCTAGGGTGAGGTTTAGTGAGCTAGGTTAGGTGATTAGGCTAGGATTAGGCTAGGTTTAGGGAAATTAACCTAGGTTTAGGGAAGGATTAGGAAAGTGGGTTAGGTGATTAGGTTGGGATTAGGCCGGGATTAGGGAAGTGGGTTAGGTGATTAGGCTCATATTAGGGCCGGATTAGGGTGGAAGGCTAGGATTAAGTGTTTTTGGTTAGGTTTAGGTGAAGGAGCTCCCTTTGCATGGCCCATAGACCTTAACCACATCATGTTGGTGCAGCCCTAGGTTAGGTTTTGGCTAATTACAAGCTTAAACCCACTTAATTAGGCTAACCCACATGATTAACCCCAAACTTGACACACAAGTCAAGCTTAATTACAACACACACTTGATCTTATCCTCCCCCACTCTCTCTCATGCCCATAATCCCACGTGAAATTCAAGTGGGCCCCACCTCCATTTATGAGAAGGTGATGTGGGTCATGGATATGGATATTGGATTGGATTTTTGAATCCAAATCCAAATCTAAGTCCATACATGGGTTTGGATTGGGATCTGGATATATATGGTCCAGATCCGATCCAAACTGAACTCTTACTCCTTCGAGCTGTGTTCGAAACGAATGGTTTGTGCGGGGCCTGACAGCATCAGTGCTCCATCTTCGTTGGGTCTTCGCCAACATGATCATCCGCCTCTATTTTCGCCTTCCGGAGATGACTTTAAACAATGTTTTGATGATAACAGGGTCTTGGACGTTCGAGATCCTGGGGGTGTGGATTTGATACGAGAGTTGCTGTGCCGGGCTTGACATGTGCTCCGGTTTCGGGCTCTCCTTAGCTTTCCTGTTCGTGTCTGGATTAGGCCAAGCTACTTCGGGGTTCCAAAACATGTTTTTAAAAGGTTTTCAAAAACCATATCACATATTTTTGAAATATAAAGTTTAAAACATATATACAGGGTTGTCTGGAAGGCTCCTGGGTTTCCAGACTCAAAATGGCCCTTTGGGGCTGCTTTTACAAAACCAGATGGATTTGAGCAATTCGTGGGATTTCGGAGTGTTTACACCTGGTTAATCCCCGCGTTTTGAATCCTCCAAAGCAAGGAAAACCGCTTTTACTTTATATTTCTGTGCATACGAATGCTTTGGGAGCCCTATTGGCCCAATACGAGGATGACACTCATAAGGAGTATGCCATCTACTATATTTCGAAAACTCTCTTGGCTTATGAACGAAATTATCAAGCCATGGAGAAGACGTGCTTGGCCCTAGTCTGGGCCTGCGAGAAATTCAGACACTATATCCTAGATCATGAGATCTGGATAGTGTCCAAGATTGATCCAATCAAGCACTTGTTCGAAAAACCCATTCTCACAGGTAGATTGGGCAAATGGCAACTCCTTCTAATGGAGTATGACCTGAAATACCATCACCAGATCTCCATTAAGGGGCAAGCCCTAGCAGATTACGTGGCGGAGTTCCCCCTGGAGGACGCATATCCCACACTTGATGAAATGCCTGATGAAGTCATATTACAAAACCATTTCCAAAACCACATTTTGGCAAACTCTTTCGAAAACCAAGTGTGGAAGATGCACTTCGATGGGGCACGAAACCAACGAGGGGCTGGTGCTGGGGTCATCCTCATCTCCCCTGAAAAGGGTGAGATTCACATAGCAATCCGCCTAGATTTCGAATGTTCCAACAACATAGCTGAGTATGAAACACTCATACAAGGTTTAAGGATTTCGAAAAATCTAGGGGCATCATGCATCGAGGTCTTTGGAGATTCGCTCCTTGTTATAAACCATGTTTTGAAAATTTGGCAAGTACGTAACGAAAAACTACTTCCATATCATGAGTTGGCCACTCGATTGGTTGAGTCATTCCAATCGTGTAAACTCACACACGTGGGAAGAGAGGACAATGGCATTGCCGATGCCCTCTCCTCCTTGGGTTCAGCCCTAAAGGTCGATCCCATCTCAGGGACCCGGTCTTTAGAAATATGGCATGCGCCCAACCCATCCACACACAACTTGGATATTTGCCAAAATAACCCAGATTCTATTGAAAAACTCTGGTTTTATGACATCAAACATTTTCTAGAAAATGGGGGATTCGCCGAGGATGCCACATCCAAAGATAAGGCATTCATCCGTAAGATTTCGACCCGATACACCATTCTGGGTGGGGTTCTATACAAGAAAAGTTTTACCGGCATCCTACTTAGGTGTATTCATCTAGAGGAGGCTAGGATAGTGATGCATGAATTCCACGATGGAGAATGTGGAGGTCATGTTAATGCCAACATGATGGCAATGAAAATACTTAGAGGGGGCTATTTTTGGTCAACCCTGAAAAATGATTGCCACGATCATGTTAGGAAGTGTCATCCATGTCAAGTGCATGGGCACGCCATTCATATCCCATCAACTACATTGCATTCCGTGGTTAGCCCCTGGCCATTCACCATGTGGGTGTTTGACATCGTAGGCCCTATATTTCCAAAAGCCTCGAATGGGCATCGATTCATTTTAGTAGCCACTGAGTATTTTTCCAAGTGGGTGGAAGCCATTTCCCTAACCAACGTGCTGGGGCAAAATGTGGTGGCTTTCATTAGGAGGAATATCTTGGCTCGATTTGGGGTTCCACGAGACCTTGTGTCTGATAATGGCACCCCATTCAAGAACGAGCGGATGGTTAAGTTGTGCAACACGTATGGCATAACTCACCACTTCTCTTCGCCCTACTACCCTCAAGGCAACGGCCAAGCCGAAGCCACAAACAAGACTCTCATTAGCATAATTGAGAAGACTTTAGAGAAGGGTAGGACGTGGCACGAGAAGTTGGATGAAGCCTTATGGGCTTATAGGACTTCCATCCAGACTCCCACGAATGCCACACCATTCGAATTGGTCTATGGCACAAATGCCATTCTTCCCATTCATACTCAACTGCATTCATTCCATACATCCATAGCACTCGACCTCCCCCTAGAGACGTTTCAGCATACTAGGATGGCCGAACTAGATTTGCTAGATGAGAGGCGACTCCTTGCCATGGATCATGCTCGTGCATACCGGCAAAGGATAGCCTGACACTATGGCAAACACTTGAGACCTCGCCACTTTGAAGTGGGAGATCTGGTCTTGAAAATCATCCATTATCATGGCCCACATCCCCTTGGAAAGTGGCGCCCCAAGCGGGATGGACCCTATGTTGTACGTGCAACTACCACGAACAACTCATATTGGTTGATCGACTTAGAAGGTAGGAATTTGTAGACGCAAAAAATCTCTGCCTCCTGGTTCTTAGGCCTGGAGTGAACCTTTTCGTGTGTCTAAGTCCTGTTTAAATAAACAGGGCGTGCCAGCTAGCTTACCTAAGCTAGCGAAGATATATTCTAGAACCTGATTTCTAATGTGGCGACTGTGAGTAAGCAAGCTCTTGTCGTCGCAGACCTTCTTGCACCGATGAGCAAAGGTCAGTTTGTACGCTTTTAAAGATCGAGATTTTGGATAGAAGGACCTACGAAAGCGGTTCAAGGTGTTTGATTCGGGTCTTGTTTGTACGATTTTCAGATTTTAGATCACGTGGATTTGCACTTGCCTAAGTCTTTCTTTTTATCCCTTTATGGGCCACCTAGGTGTGTGTTATGAACACTCCACTAAATGTGGCGATTTTGAGTGGGAGTATGGGGTTTTCTTTGATGCAATATGCGTCCTAACTCGTGGTATGGCGTATATGCAATGCAAACTCACGCTACTCCAAAGGGAAAACCCGAATTTAAAGACAATGCCAAAGGGAAATGACCGAAGGGAAATGACTTGTAATGGAAATTGCCGAAGGGAAATGACTTGTAATGGAAATTGCCGAAGGGAAATGACTTGTAATGGAAATTGCCGAAGGGAAATACGTATATAATGTATATATGGGCCCTTACTTGGGTCTTGCAAATAAGAGCGAAGGCTCAATGTGGGTGCGTGCGAGAATTGAAGTACTACACACACGACATGAAATGAAACCCAAATATAACTTGCAATATGGCCTTAACTAAGGTCTTGGGAATAAGAGCGAAAGCTCAATGTGTGTGAGTGCTTGAATTGAAGTACTACGCACACAACATGAAATTAAACCCAAATATAACTTGCAATATGGCCTTAACTAAGGTCTTAGGAATAAGAGCGAAAGCTCAATGTGTGTGAGTGCTTGAATTGAAGTACTACGCACACAACATGAAATTAAACCCAAATATAACTTGCAATATGGCCTTAACTAAGGTCTTGGGAATAGGAGCGAAAGCTCAACGTGTGTGAGTGCTTGAATTGAAGTACTACGCACACAACATGAAATTAAACCCAAATATAACTTGCAATATGGCCTTAACTAAGGTCTTGGGAATAAGAACGAAAGCTCAATGTGTGTGAGTGCTTGAATTAAAGTACTACACACACAACATGAAATTAAACCCAAGGATAGTATCACATGGCCCTTACTTGGGTCTTGCAAATAAGAGCGAAGGCTCAATGTGTGTGAGTGCGAGAATTGAAAGACAACACACGCAACTCAAGCAAAACCCTACGCTACTTAAAGTATATATATAACTTATATCTAAAGGGACTGATTAGGCCCGTGTGTGTTCAAAATCGTGCACAACTAAGAGCGAGGTAGGCTCAAGTGCACGTGTGTGTGGGTGTGCCAAGCCACGTTATTACAAGCGGGGGGAGGCTATGCTCCGTTATTACAACACCGTCTCAAATTTAATTTAAGCAAGTTTACAACTAAGGACCGAGTTAGGCACTTACTTATAGTTGGTCCGGAGGTGACTTGCTTGAGCGTAGGCTTGGCTTCGCCTTGGGCTGCAAGAGGGAGCTCTTCGAAATGGAATGGCAAGGGGAGATGCTGGCCGGGTGACTTGGGTGCACGGGAAGGACGCCTTGAAGCTGGCCGGCTACTAGGAATGGGCTGCCTTGGTGCTTTGGGTTAAGGTGGCTAAGGAGGGTCACTAAGGGATGGTGTAGTGTTAGGAAAGGTGGCTTTAAGGGGAGCCTAAGGAAATGCCTAAGGGAAATGGGGTGGCTAGCCGGGAGGACTTGGTTGTAGTTGGTTGGGGTGGCCGACTAAAGGGGAGTTTAGTGGTGGCCGGGTGCTAAGGTGGCTAAGGAATGGCAAGGATGGGAAGGGAGCTAGCTAGGGTGTGGTGTAAGGTAGGACTAAGGGCTGGTGGAAAGCGGTATGGGCAGGTCTTAGGGAGCCAAGTGGGGTGGCCAGGTATCACTAGGGGAAGTGGTTCAAGGCGGGTGATGTAAGGTGGAGGTCTGGCCGAATGGGTAGGGATGACGGGTAGGTGGTGTTGGCGAGAGGTTATGGTGATATGGGTGGTTGAGAGTGGAGGGGGAGTGAAGAAGAGGTGGAGCTAAGGGTAGGGTACTAACCGGTTGGTGAAGAAGCTGGCGGATGGAAGAAGGGCAACGGGGTGCTTCGGGTGGATGGGATTCGGCCAGGAGGTGGTGGCGACGGGGAGCTGGCAAGATGGAAGTGGTGGTGTAGGAGGAGCTTGGCCGGGGGTAATGGTGGTGCAGGTAGAGGAGGGTGGAGGATTCGGCTGAGAGGTGGCTGGCCAAGGTCGGCTGGGCCAAGGTGGAGAAGACTTGAAAACCCGCCCACTAGGGGGGGGGGTTTATAGCCTTGGAGATGGCGGTTGGGGATGGTATTTGGAGGGTGGTAAGGTAGTTTAGGGGGTGGTGGTGTGGTGATAAGGTGGGCTGGTTTTGAGGAGGGGCCAGATATTTTAATACAAGGGGTTTTAGGTAGATGGTGTGCTAGGTTTATGTGGGGTGGTTTAGGAGTTTAGGGTTTAGCTAGGTGGGTTGGTTTTGGGGTGAGGTTTAGTGAGGTGGGTTAGGTGATTAGGCTAGGATTAGGTTAGGTTTAAGGGAATTAAGCTAGGTTTAGGGGAGGATTAGGGAAGTGGGTTAGGTGATTAGGTTGGGATTAGGCCGGGATTAGGGAAGTGGGTTAGGTAATTAGGCTAGGTTTAGGACGGGATTAGGGTAAAAGGCTAGGATTAGGGGTTTTTGATTAGGATTGGGTTAGGGAGCTCCCTTTGCATGACCCATAGACCTTAATTGCATCATGTTGGTGCAGCGCTAGGTTAGGTTTTGGCTAATACAAGCTTAAACCCATGCTAATTAGGCTAACCCACATGATTAACCCCAAACTTGACACACAAGTCAAGCTTAATTACAATCACCCTCAAATCTTATCCTCCCCCACTCTCTCTCATGCCCATAATCCCACGTGAATTTCAAGTGGGCCCCACCTCCATGTATGAGAAGGTGATGTGGGCCATGGATGTGAATATTGGATTGGATCTCTAGATCCAAATCCAAATCCAAGTCCACACATAGGTTTGGATTGGGATCTGGATATATATGGTCCAGATCTGATCCAAACTGAATTCTAACTCGTTCAGGCTGTGTTCGAAACGAAAGGTTTGTGCGGGGTCTGATAGCATCAGTACTCCGTCTGCGTTGGGTCTTCGCCAACATGATCGTTCGCTTCTGTTTTCACCTTCTGGAGATGATTTCGAGTAATGTTTGCTGATAACAGGGTCTTGGACGTTCGAGATCCTCGGGTGGATTCAATACAAGAGTTGTTGTGCCGCGCTCGACATGTGCTCCAGTTCCGGGCTCTTTGTAGCTCTTCTGGTCCTGTCTTGATCAGGCCAAGCTTGCTTTATGGGGTTTCAAAACATATTTTAACAGTTTTTAAAATATATTATACATATTTAAAACATATAAAAGTTTGAAACATCTGTACAGGGTTGCCTGGAAGGCTCCTGGGTTTCCAGACTCAAAATAGCCCTTTGGGGCTGCTTTTACAAAACCAGGTTGTTTTGAGAAGTTCGTGGCATTTCGGGGTGTTTACAAATGCCCCTCTTTGGCCTTGTCCAAATCGATTTGGATAAGGGCAAAGATGACAAACACCCCTTTCGATGTCTCCCTAGATCTAACCACGAAGAATATGGGATCGTCCCAATCTTTAGCAAAAATCTCAGTTTTAAAACCCTGGTAGGAGGAGATATCACGCCAAAGGGATATGCATGGAATCTGGTCCTAAATGGGATCATGTTTATGCCAGTGTCATGCGTGGAATGCAGATGCATGACATGGGTGTGGTGCCAAGAGTGGCAACCTCCCAGAGACCAGATGTGGTCGAACTCTAGAGACTTACAAGGCCTGTTGCTCCAAGTGAGCAGATCCTATGCTGTTCGATGTTTGATTTTTTTCAAAATCTATTTACAAGACTATTTACAAAAGGGACAACTGTCTTGAGTCTCGATCCTAAGGATCTCAAGCTCTTTGTGCTTGCCCTTGTTTGAGTCTTAACACTCGCTTATCTAGCGGAGGTTTTATAAGAAAACAAGCTATATTTCAAATTCCTACGTCTTACTCGAAACGTCGAATTCTCAAACAAGATGAAATTCAAGTAAGTAAATCCTATTTTTACTTTAGGATTCCTCGAAATGAATCATGCTTTAGCTTGGGATAAGCCAGCGATGGGAAAGAGATACCACGGTCCCTTCTAGAGCGTCTCGTGGTTTAAGGCATAGAAGGCAGAAAACTCCTCTTTTTTTGAGCTTTATGGCCTCTTTTTCCTTTTTTTCGTAGAGGGTCTCCCTTTGGGAGTATTTTTTATTTAATCCCTCTTTTTCATAAGAGAATCGATTTTTCTTTTGAATTTTGGTTTCTTTCTTTTGGAAAGATACTTTCGAGGGGAAATTCCCTTCATTTGGGCCTTTGTTTTCCTTTTGGAAGGAGAAGAAAAGAGGGGAGGACTTATCCCAAGCTCACACTCGATCCATTCCAGATCAGCCTATTTAGAAATAGCACGTACTACTTGCAAGTATCTTGCTATGTTGAACTAGGCCTTTCTTTGTAAGAAGAAGGATTTTGAAATGTAACCACGATTTTGAAGACTCCACTCTTTCACAAGTGCGAATTCTCTTACTCAGGGTCACACGACTTTGCCTTTGCACCTTATTTTCAAGTCTCAGGGCAGCTATCCCTAAAATTTTCGAAAATTGGAATCTAATCCAAATCCTACACATAATACTTCTTTAATTATTGAATATTGATAGGATCTGCTAAATTCCTACCTTCTACATCGATCAACCAATATGAGTTGTTCGTAGTGGTTGCCCGTACAACATAGGGTCCATCCCACTTGGGGCGCCACTTTCCAAGGGGATGTGGGCCACGATAGTGGATGATTTTCAAAACCAGATCCCCACTTCAAAGTAGCGAGGTCTCATGTGTTTGCTATAGTGTCGGGCTATCCTTTGTCGGTATGCACGAGCATGATCCATGGCAAGGAGTCGCCTTTCATCTAGCAAATCTAGTTCGGCCATCCTAGCATGCTGAAGCGTCTCTAGGGGGAGGTCGAGTGCTATAGATGTATGGAATGAATGCAGTTGAGTATGAATGGGAAGAATGGCGTTTGTGCCATAGACCAATTCGAATGGTGTGGCATTCGTGGGAGTCTGGATGGAAGTCCTATAAGCCAATAAGGCTTCATCCAGCTTCTCGTGCCATGTCCTACCCTTCTCTAAAGTCTTCTCAATTATACTAATGAGAGTCTTGTTTGTAGCCTCGGCTTGGCCGTTGCCTTGAGGGTAGTAGGGTGAAGAGAAGTGGTGAGTTATGCCATACGTGTTGCACAACTTAACCATCCGCTCGTTCTTGAATGGGGTGCCATTATCCGACACAAGGTCTCGTGGAACCCCAAATCGAGCCAAGATATTCCTCCGGATGAAAGCCACCACATGTTGCCCCCAGCACGTTGGTTAGGGAAATGGCTTCCACCCACTTGGAGAAAAACTCCGTGGCTACTAAAATGAATCGATACCCATTCGAGGCTTTTGGAAATATGGGGCCTATGATATCAAACGCCCACATGGTGAATGGCCAGGGGCTGACAATGGAATGTAATGCAGATGAAGGGATATGAATGGCGTGCCCATGCACTTGACATGGATGACACTTTCTAACATGATCATGACAATCCTTTTTCAGGGTGGACCAAAAATAACCCCTGTAAGTATTTTCATTGCCATCATGTTGGCATTAACATGACCTCCACATTCTCCATCATGGAACCCATGCATAACTATTCTAGCCTCCTCTAGATCGATACACCTAAGCAGAATGCCGGTAAAGCTTTTTTTATATAAAACCCCACCCAGAATGGTGTATCGGGTCAAAATCTTACTGATGAATGCCTTATCTTTGGATGTGGCATCCTCGGCGAATCCCCCATTTTCTAGAAATTGTTTTGTGTCGTAAAACCAGGGTTTTTCAATAGAGTCTGGGTTATTTTGGCAAATATCTAGATCGTGTGTGGATGGGTTGGGCGCATGCCATATTTCTAAAGATCGGGTCCTTGAAATGGGATCGACCTTTAGGGCTGAACCCAAGGAGGAGAGGGCATCGGCGATGCCATTGTCCTCTCTTCCTACGTGTGTGAGTTTACACGACTGGAAGGATTGGACCAATCGAGTGGCCAACTCGTGATATGGAAGTAGTTTCTCATTATGTACTTGCCAAATTTTTAAAGCTTGGTTTATGACAAGGAGCGAATCTCCAAAGACCTCAATGCATGATGCCCCTAGAGTTTTCGAAATCCTTAAGCCTTGTATGAGTGCTTCATACTCAGCTACGTTGTTGGAACATTCGAAATCTAAGCGGACTGCTATGGGAATCTCGCCCTTTTCAAGGGAGATTAGGATGACCCCTGCACCAGCCCCTCGTTGGTTTCGTGCCCTGTCGAAGTGGATCTTCCACACTTGGTTTTCGAAAGAATTTGCCAAAATGTGGTTTTGAAAATGGTTTTGCAATATGCCTTCATCAGGCATTTCGACAAGAGTGGGATAAGCGTCCTCTAAGGGGAATTCAGCCACGTAATCTGCTAGGGCTTGCCCCTTAATGGAGATCTGGTGATGGTATTTCAGATCATACTCCATTAGAAGGAGTTGCCATTTGCCCAATCTACCCGTGAGAATGGGTTTTTCGAACAAGTGCTTGATTGGATCAAGCTTGGACACTATCCAGATCTCATGATCTAGGAAATAGTGTCTGAATTTCTGGCAGGCCCAGACTAGGGCCAAGCATGTCTTCTCCATGGCTAGATAATTTCGTTCATAAGCCAAGAGAGTTTTCGAAATATAGTAGATGGCATACTCCTTATGGGTGTCATCCTCGTATTGAGCCAACAGGGCTCCTAAAGCATTTACATGCAAGGAGATGTATAATAAAAGCGGTTTTCCTTGCTTTGGAGGATTCAAAACCGGGGGATTAACCAAGTATGCCTTCAGTCTCTCGAAGGACTTTTGGCATTCGTCATCCCATAAGAATTTCGTACCCTTCCTCAACAATTTGTTGAAGGGTTCGCATCTAGTTGCCAGATTCGATATGAATCGGTGCACGGATTGTAATCGACCCTGGAGGCTACGGATTTGAGTGAGATTGGAGGGTGGAGCCATGTCTATGATGGCTCGACACTTAGAGGAGTCGACTTCTATTCCCCTTTGGCTCACCATAAAGCCTAGAAGCTTTCCTGATTCTACCCCGAACACACATTTTTGAGGGTTTAGCTTTACTTTGTAAAGCCTAAGCCTTTCGAAAATCTTTTGTAAACATTCGATATGGGTGCATCGGGTTTTGGATTTTGCCAAGAGATCATCCACATACACTTCTACAAGCTCATGAATTTGATCATGGAAGATCGTGTTCATGGCTCGTTGGTATCTTGCGCCGGCATTTTTCAAACCAAAGGGCATGACTGTATAGCAATACGTGCCCCATGGGGTTGTGAAGGCGGTCTTACCCTGATCTCGTGGACTTAGTTTGATTTGATTATAGCTTGAATAGCCATCCATAAATGAAAACATTTCATGATTTGCAGTACTATCGACTATCAAATCTATGTTTGGTAAAGGATAATTATCCTTTGGAGTGGCTTTATTCAGGTTTCTGAAATCGATGCATATTCGAATTTTCCCATTGGTTTTTCGAACCACAACGATATTTGACAACCAATCAGAATACGCAATGGGTTTTATAAATCCGGCTTTTAGCAGATCTTCTAAACCCTCTTTGACTTGCGTG
The DNA here is from genome assembly GCA_036023115.1 of Brasenia schreberi. Classification (NCBI taxonomy): domain Eukaryota; kingdom Viridiplantae; phylum Streptophyta; class Magnoliopsida; order Nymphaeales; family Cabombaceae; genus Brasenia; species Brasenia schreberi. The sequence goes on from JAYKKT010000016.1 coordinate 2,185,430, forward strand.
TGTACATTCGGGTGTATTTTCCTAAGCTTCTGCTTTATGGGTTTTACACCTGCATCTAAGGGAAGACGATGCTCGACAATGCCGGGATCTATGCCCGGCATGTCTTATTACGTCCATGCAAACACATCTAAATAGGTTCGTAGAAATGCAATGAATGCTAACTTTTCAGTTTCATGCAAGCATGCGCCTATCTTGATGGTTTTGGGATTGAAATCATCCCCTAGGTTCACCTCTATGAAATCTCCTCCTACTGATTGGGAAGGTCTTTCAAAATCGAGAATTCTATGAAATTCTAGGAGCTCAGAAGTGGGATCTTCCTCAAGGGGATCCACTTCTGGGCTTTCATCATTCTCGTGGGCTATAGACCCGAGGGAACTTGATGCGTGGTTTTCAAAATGACCTGGTTTTGTACTTGGATTTTCAAGTGATTTCGAAATTTTTGGTCTGGCTATGTAGACGACGTTTCTTTCGAAATCCTTTTCTTTTGCCAAAGTCCTACCAGGAGCAGCTATGTACAAAATCTTTTTGGTATTTTCCAAATTTTCGATTTTTTTGGGTTTTTGTAAAACAAGAACTTTGGGAACTATACAAAGCACTCTTTTTTCGAGTTTTTGTTTTTCCATTATTTTTGGTTTTTCTTGTTTTTTCGATTTTTTTTTATTTTAAGTTTTTCAAATGTTTTTGGTATTTTTAGAATAGGGATCTTCCGTCATACCTACAAAGGGAAAACACTACGGGTTAGACTCGGAATAGGAGGTCTAAATCGTAGGTCTCTTCTAAGACAGGCTCCGGGGCACCCTTGACCCAGGTGGTCACAGGGGGTGGCTCCGGCGGTATTCGGAGAGTATAGCCGATCCCATATCGGCTTGGGTTGGCCCTAGGAAGGATGGGCTCTAGGAGACCCTGGTTCTGTGCCCCTAGACTCTTGTAGGGCGTGTAGCCCATCTTCAACAACATGTTCCACGACTTTTTGTTTTTTGAAAAAGTTGGATATAAGTCATGGTCCTGGAACATGCTATCGTCCATATTAGGCTCGTATGGCCTTTTGTCCAGGGGCTTTGGAAATAGGGAACGCTTGGGTTTTCCTAGGAGAATTAAAGTCGGGAGGGGGCCTGCTTTGGGCGGCCCCTTCACACATACAACCTTCCTAGGGTTGTTCAACACGAGCCGAGGTGGCTCAACCATAATTTGCCCCAGGTTAGCCTCATGGGCCTGGGAGCTTGATAAACAAGGGGAGTTTATGATCCCTTGAAGCTGTGGGTGACTCTCACCTAGGATCACTACGACCTGGTCCCTAAAAGGGATCTTGACACACCTGTGGAAGGTGGATGGCACAGCGCACAAACTGTGTATCCAGGGCCTTCCCAGCAACAGGTTATAATGGGGGTGGATGTCCAAGACATGGAACACCCCCGTGTATTCGATCCCTCCCGTTTCTATTGGGAGTTCGATGGATCCTAAAGGTCTAGACGCATTCCCATCATATCCAGTGATAACGATGGGGCTTGGGTTTACTGAAGTCAAGGTGACTCCGATTTTGTACGCCACATGAAGTGGAAGGATATTGAGCCCTCCTCCACCATCGACTAGGCACCTGTCCAGAGAGTGGTTGTTTAGAACCACCTCGATATGCAGGGCCTGGTTATGGGTTTCGTAGGGTCTATCTACATCATCTTCCAAAAAAGTGATGGGCGATTTTGCTCCTAATAAAGCTACTTGGGCAGACAAGGATTCCGGACTTATGTTCGAATCAACCTTGGCCCTTTCTAGAATTTTCTCTAATACCAGTCTGTGCCTAGGCGAGGTTTTTATAAGCTCTAGGATAGACATGTGAATAGGAATCTTTGAAAGGTGTTTTTCGAAATCATAAGGATTTAGGATGACTTTGTCCTTATCTGCTTTTGGCAGACCACTAGGGATACATGCTTTTGAGGGGCCAGGCACACTGACCACCTTTGAGCACCTTGAAGGTGCGGGGGTTGATAGATCCTCCCAGATCTAGTGACTTCCCCCACGACCAGCCTAGGGTTCGCGCTAAACTTGGCTCTAAGGATGAGCTGAGGAGAACCTTGGATTTTTAAAACTAGTTTTACCAGGGTTTCCACTTTTGGTGGTCCCCGAATGACGACTTGGGCGGGCCTCTTGTATAGTACAAGGATGGGCGCACAAGTAGGTCGACCAGGTTCTGGCTTTCGCGCTAGTTCCTTAGAAATGGTGAGGGTACATACCTCCTTTCCTTTCCCACTGCCACTGGCGTGTTTGGGAAAGGGTTCCTTGAAGATAGCTTGAGGTGGCTCAGGTTTCGCAGTGACTTGGAGCCGGCCTTCTGCTATCAAGTTCTCAATTTTATTTAAGAGAGAGAAGCAACGTTTGGTATCATGGCCTTTGAGCCAATGATACTTACAAAATCGGTTTAAATACCCCCCTTTGGACGTGACTCCTTCGGGGATTTCAGGGAGTTCGATCATGCCCTGGGCAAGTAAGAGGTCTAGGACCTCCGACACAGGTTGCCCCAGCGGAGTATACTCTCGTCTTTCAACCGGTTTTTGAAAATTGCGTTCTCTCTTATTTTCTAATTTTTCAAAATTTTTGGAAGTGCCCGCCATGCCTGGATCCACCCGGACATTGGCGATTTTATGGGGCTTTACCCCTTTGTCCGTCGTGGGCAGCCCATATGCGATGGGCTTTTCCAAACGGGTTTTTGGAACGACACTTCCTTTCCATAAGTGGTCGTATGTCCCTTTTCGCAAGTTGGTTTCGAAAAGGGAGGCCTTTTTGATCAACTTATGGAAAGTTGAAATCTCATGGAGCGAAAGATGGGTTTTTAACTCGCTTTTAAAATTATCCAGGATGAGCATTACTGCGCATCCTTCGGATATGGGCTCTCGCACTTGGCCCAAAAGTGACCTCCATCTTATAATGAAGGCATGTACGTCTTCGTTCATGCCTTGCTTTGTATCCCTTAAGGTATTCAGAGTCGGCGTGACTTCTACGTTGTGTGCAAATCTTTGCATGAAGCAGTTCGCTAACTCTTCAAAAGTAACGAACTGGCTTAAGTCGTAGGAAGCCAGCCATTTGGCAGCTGTGCCTTTAAGGGATAAAGGGAACCAATACACCCATTTCATCGAGTCCTTTTTCTTCTTATGGGCTCGACGTGAGAAAAGCTGCAAGTGAGACCTAGGGTCTCCGATGCCATCATACCGATGGAAGTTCGGTATTTCATCGTCACTGTCTCTTTCGTAGTCCATAGGAAGGAAATCAGACAGGGCGTAGCTTCTTTTCTCTTTATTCTGCCCTTTTAGCAACTGCTGTAGGGCTTTACGGTCCTTTTGTGTGAAGGACTCGTGGTATTGGTTGCCTTCCATTACGGAGGCCTCTTTTTGCTTGCGAGGTTTTTCAGATTTTTTTTTAGGCCTTTGTTCACCATTTGATGAACATGAATCGCCTACTTCAGCCTCTTGGCTGAGAGCATCGATTTTGGCCTCAAACTCCCTTCTCAAGTCCTCGATTTCATCTAGTTTTATTTTGTTTTTAAAAATCCTCCTAGAGTGAGAACTTGATGCGCATGAGCCTTGGCTCGACACATCACTTGGATTGGATTTTGACATGCTTTTCAAGCTTTTTTCAAAATATCCTAAGTACAAGCAAAGAAAACAAGTTAAAACGACACCTTTTTACAAAATTTTCGCAAGACTTCTACTTACAAACTCGATTTTTGAAAGGCTCACGTCCCACCGGGCATGCCAATCCCTGTAGACGCGCGAAAATCCAATGCCTCTCGCCTCTTTTCAGGGGCTTGGAGCGGATCCTTTCGTACGTCTAAGGCCTATGTATGCAAATAGGGAGTGCCAGGTAGCTTACTTAAGCTAGCGAAGATATATTTAATACTGACTTCTAAACGTGGCGACTGTGAGCAAGTAAGCTCTTGTCATCGCAGACCTTCTTGCACCGATGCGCAAGGGTCAGTATGTACGCTTTGCAAAAATCGAGTTTTTGGAGAGAAAGTCTACGAAGCGGTTTTGAGGTGTCTATTTCGGGTTTTTAAAATGCGATTGTATGTTTTAGATCACGTGGATTTGCACGTGCCTAAGTCTTTTCTTTTATCCCTTTTCGGGCCACCTAGTTTGTGTGTTATGAACACTCCACTACATGGGCGAATTCGAGCGGGGCTTGCTTTGATGCAAATATGCGTCCTACCTCGTGGTATGGCATAGATGCAATGCAAACTCACGCTACTCCAGAGGGAAAATCCGAAATGTAAAGACAATACTGAAGGGAAATAACCGAAGGGAGATATGTATATAGATTATGTATATGAGCCCTTATTCGGGTCTTGCAAATAAGAGCGAAGGCTCAATGTGGGTGTGTGCTTGAATTGAAAGACTTACACACACGACATGAAATTAAACCCAAATATAAATTGCAGTATGGCCTTGACTAAGGTCTTGGGAGTAAGAGCGAAGGCTCAATGTGTGTGAGAGTGCTTGAATTGAAGTACTACACACACCCAAGTGAAGAAAAGCATGTCAAAATCCAATCCAAGTACTTAGGACATTTTGAAAAAGCTTGAAAAGCATGTCAAAATCCAATCCAAGTGAAGTGTCGAGCCAAGGCTCATGCGCATCAAGTTCTCACTCTAGGAGGATTTTCAAAAACAAAATAAAACTAGATGAAATCGAGGACTTGAGAAGGGAGTTTGAGGCCAAAATCGATGCTCTCAGCCAAGAGGCTGAAGTAGGCGATTCATGTTCATCAAACGGTGAACAAAGGCCTAAAAAGAAATCTGAAAAACCTCATAAGCACAAAGAGGCCTCCATAATGGAAGGCAACCAATACCACGAGTCCTTCACACAAAAGGACCGTAAAGCCCTACAACAGTTGCTGAAAGGGCAGAATAAAGAGAAAAAAAACTACGCCCTGTCTGATTTCCTTCCTATGGATTACGAAACAGACAGTGACGATGAAATACCGAACTTCCATCGATATGATGGCATGGGAGACCCTAGGTCTCACTTGCAGCTCTTCTCGCGTCGAGCCCATAAGAAGAAAAAGGACTCGATGAAATGGGTGTATTGGTTCCCTTTATCCCTTAAAGGCACAGCTGCCAAATGGCTGGCTTCCTACGACTTAAGCCAGTTCGCTACTTTTAAAGAGTTAGCGAACTGCTTCATGCAAAGATTTGCACACAACGTAGAAGTCACGCCGACTCTGAATACCTTAAGGGATACAAAGCAAGGCATGAACGAAGACGTCCATGCCTTCATTATAAGATGGAGGTCGCTTTTGGGCCAAGTGCGAGAGCCCATATCTGAAGGATGCGCAGTAATGCTCATCCTGGATAATTTTAAAAGCGTGTTAAAAACCCTTCTCTCACTCCATGAGATCTCAACTTTCCATAAGTTGATAAAAAAGGCCTCCCTTTTCGAAACCAACTTGCGAAAAGGGACATACGATCACTTGTGGAAAGGAAGTGCCGTTCCAAAAACCCGCTTGGAAAAGCCCATCACATATGGGCTACCCATGACGGACAAAGGGGCAAAGCCCCATAAAATCGCCAATGTCCGGGTGGATCCAGGCGTGGCGGGCACTTCCAAAAATTTCGAAAAGATAGAAAATAAGAGGGAGTGAAATTTTCAAAAACCGGTTAAAAAATGGGAGTACACTCCGCTGGGGCAGCCTGTGTAGGAGGTCCTAGACCTCCTACTTGCCCAGGGCATGATAGAACTCCCTGAAATCCCTGAAGGAGTCACTTCCAAAAGGGGGTATTTAAACCGATTTTGTAAGTATCATCGGCTGAAAGGCCATGATACCAAACGCTGCTTCTCCCTCTTAAATAAAATTGAGAACTTGATAGCAGAAGGCTGGCTCCAAGTCACTGCGGAACCTGAGCCACCTCAAGCTATCTTCAAGGAACCCTTTCCCAAACACGCCAGTGGCAGTGGGAATGGAAAGGAGGTATGTACCCTCACCATTTCCAAGGAACTAGCGCAAAAACTAGAACTTGGTCGACCCACTTGTGTGCCCATTCTTGTACTATACAAGAAGCCCGCCCAAGTCGTCATTCGGGGACCACCAAAAGTGGAATCCCCGGTAAAACCAGTTTTGAAAACCCAAGGTTCTCCTCAACTCATTCTTAGAGCCAAATTTAGCGCGAACCCTAGGCTGGTTGTGGGGGAAGTCACTAGATCCGGGAGGATCTATCAACCCTCGCACCTTCAAGGTGCTCAAAAGGTGGTCAGTGTGCCTGAACCCTCAAAAGCATGTATCCCTAGTGTTCTGCAAAAAGCAGATAAGGACAAAGTCATCCTAAATCCTTATGACTTCGAAAACCACCTTTCAAAGATTCCTATTCACATGTCTATCCTAGAGCTTATAAAAACTTCGCCTAGGCATAGACTTGTATTAGAGAAAATTCTAGAAAGGGCCAAGGTTGATTCGAACATAAGTCCGGAATCCTTGTCTGCCCAAGTGGCTTTATTAGGAGCAAAATCGCCCATCACTTTCTCAGAAGATGATGTAGATAGACCCTACGAAACCCATAACGAAGCCCTGCATATCGAGGTGGTTCTAAACAACCACTCTCTAGACAGGTGCCTAGTCGATGGTGGAGGAGGGCTCAACATCCTTCCACTTCATGTGGCGTACAAAATCAGAGTCACCTTGACTTCAGTGAACCCAAGCCCCATCGTTATCACTGGATACGATGGGAATGCATCTAGACCTTTAGGATCCATTGAACTCCCATTGGAAACGGGAGGGATCGAACACACGGGGGTGTTCCATGTCTTGGACATCCACCCCCATTATAACCTGTTGTTGGGAAGGCCCTAGATACACAGTTTGTGCGCTGTGCCATCCACCTTCCACAAGTGTGTCAAGATCCATTTTAGGGACCAGGTCGTAGTGATCCTAGGTGAGAGTCACCCACAGCTTCAGGGGATCATAAACTCCCCTTGTTTATCAAGCTCCCAGGCCCATGAGGCTAACCTGGGGCAAATTATGGTTGAGCCACCTCGGCTCGTGTTAAACAACCCTAGGAAGGTTGTATGTGTGAAGGGGCCGCCCAAAGCAGGCCCTCTCCCGACTCTAATCCTTCTAGGAAAACCCAAGCGTTCCCTATTTCCAAAGCCCCTAGACAAGAGGCCATATGAGCACAATATGGACGATAGCATGTTCCAGGACCACGACTTATATCCAACTTTTTCAAAAAACAAAAAGTCGTGGAACATGTTGTTGAACATGGGCTACACGCCCTACAAGAGTCTAGGGGCACAGAACCAAGGTCTCCTAGAGCCCATCCTTCCTAGGGCCAATCCAAGCCGATATGGGATCGGCTATACTCCCCGAATACCGCCGGAGCCACCCCCTGTGACCACCTGGGTCAAGGGTGCCCCGGAGCCTGTCTTAGAAGAGACCTACGATTTAGATCTCCTATTCCGAGTCTAACCCGTAGTGTTTTCCCTTTGTAGGTATGACGGAAGATCCCTTTTCTAAAAATACAAAAACATTTGAAAAGCTTAAAATCAAAAAAATCGAAAAACAAAAAAAAACAAAAACAATGGAAAAACAAAAACTCGAAAAAAGAGTGCTTTATATAGTTCCCAAAGTTCTTGTTTTACAAAAACCCAAAAAAATCAAAAATTTGGAAAATACCAAAAAGATTTTGTATATAGCTGCTCCTGGTAGGACTTTGGCAAAAGAAAAGGATTTCGAAAGAAACGTCGTCTGCATAGCCAGACCAAAAATTTCGAAATCACTTGAAAATCCAAGTACAAAACCAGGTCATTTTGAAAACCACGTATCAAATTCTCTCGGGTCTATAGCCCACGAGAATGATCAAAGCCCAGAAGTGGATCCCCTTGAGGAAGATCCCACTTCTGAGCTCCTAGAATTTCATAAGATTCTCGATTTTGAAAGACCTTCCCAATCAGTAGGAGGAGATTTCATAGAGGTGAACCTAGGGGATGATTCCAATCCCAAAACCATCAAAATAGGCGCATGCTTGCATGAAACTGAAAGGTTAGCATTCATTGCATTTCTACGAACCTATTTAGATGTGTTTGCATGGACGTATGAAGACATGCCGGGCATAGATCCCAGCATAGTCGAACATCGTCTTCCCTTAGATGCAGGTGTAAAACCCATAAAGCAGAAGCTTAGGAAAATACACCCGAATGTACACACGCAAGTCAAAGAGGGTTTAGAAGATCTGCTAAAAGCTGGATTTATAAAACCCATTACGTATTCTGATTGGTTATCAAATATCGTTGTAGTTCGAAAAACTAATGGGAAAATTCGAATATGCATCGATTTCAAAAACCTGAATAAAGCCACTCCTAAGGATAATTATCCTTTACCAAACATAGATTTGATAGTCGATAGTACTGCAAATCATGAAATGTTTTCATTCATGGATGGCTATTCAGGCTATAATCAAATCAAATTAAGTCCACGAGATCAGGGTAAGACCGCCTTCACAACCCCATGGGGCACGTATTGCTATACAGTCATGCCCTTTGGTTTGAAAAATGCCAGCGCAACATACCAACGAGCCATGACCATGATCAAATTCATGAGCTTGTAGAAGTGTATGTAGATGATCTCTTGGCGAAATCCAAAACCCGATGCACCCACATCGAATGTTTACAAAAGATTTTTGAAAGGCTTAGGCTTTACAAAGTAAAGCTAAACCCTCAAAAATGTGTGTTCGGGGTAGAATCAAGGAAGCTTCTAGGCTTTATGGCGAGCCAAAGGGGAATAGAAGTCGACCCCTCTAAGTGTCGAGCCATCATAGACATGGCTCCACCCTCCAATCTCACCCAAATCCGTAGCCTCCAGGGTGACTTACAATCCGTTCGCCGATTCATATCAAATCTGGCAACTAGATGCGAACCCTTCAACAAACTGTTGAGGAAGGGCACGAAATTCTTATGGGATGACGAATGCCAAAAGTCCTTCGAGAGACTGAAGGCATACTTGGTTAATCCCCCCGTTTTGAATCCTCCAAAGCAAGGAAAACCGCTTTTATTATACATCTCCGTGCATGCAAATGCTTTAGGAGCCCTGTTGGCTCAATACGAGGATGACACCCATAAGGAGTATGCCATCTACTATATTTCGAAAACTCTCTTGGCTTATGAACGAAATTATCAAGCCATGGAGAAGACGTGCTTGGCCCTAGTTTGTTCCTGCCAGAAATTCAGACTCTATTTCCTAGATCATGAGATCTGGATAGTGTCCAAGCTTGATCCAATCAAGCACTTGTTCGAAAAACCCATTCTCACGGGTAGATTGGGCAAATGGCAACTCCTTCTAATGGAGTATGATCTGAAATACCATCACCAAATCTCCATTAAGGGGCAAGCCCTAGCAGATTACGTGGCTGAATTCCCCTTAGAGGACGCATATCCCACTCTTGTCGAAATGCCTGATGAAGGCATATTGCAAAACCATTTTCAAAACCACATTTTGGCAAAATCTTTCGAAAACCAAGTGTGGAAGATGCACTTCGATGGGGCACGAAACCAACGAGGGGCTGGTGCTGGGGTCATCCTAATCTCCCCTGAAAAGGGCGAGATTTCCATAGTAGTCCGCTTAGATTTCGAATGTTCCAACAACGTAGCTGAGTATGAAGCACTCATACAAGGCTTAAGGATTTCGAAAACTCTAGGGCATCATGCATCGAGGTCTTTGGAGATTCGCTCCTTGTCATAAACCAGGTTTTGCAAATTTGGCAAGTACATAATGAGAAACTACTTCCATATCACGAGTTGGCCACTCGATTGGTCCAATCCTTCCAGTCGTGTAAACTCACACACATAGGAAGAGAGGACAATGGCATCGCCGATGCCCTCTCCTCCTTGGGTTCAGCCCTGAAGGTTGATCCTATTTCAGGGACCAGATTTTTGGAAATATGGCATGCGCCCCACCCATCCACACACGACTTGGATATTTGCCAAACTAACCCAGAGTCTATTGAAAAACCCTGGTTTTATGACATCAAACAGTTTTTAGAAAATGGAGGATTCACCGAGGATGCCACATCCAAAGATAAGGCATTCATTCGTAAGATTTCGACCCGATACACCATTCTGGGTGGGGTCTTATACAAAAAGAGTTTTACCGGCATTCTGCTTAGGTGTATCGACCTAGAGGAGGCTAGGATAGTGATGCACGAGTTCCACGATGGAGAATGTGGAGGTCATGTTAATGCCAACATGATGGCAATGAAAATACTTAGAGGGGGCTATTTTTGGTCCACCCTAAAAAAGGATTGTCACGATCATGTTAGGAAGTGTCATCCATGTCAAGTGCATGGGCACGCCATTCATATCCCATCATCTGCATTGCATTCCGTGGTCAGCCCCTGGCCATTTACCATGTGGGCGTTTGACATCGTAGGCCCAATATTTCCAAAGGCCTCGAATGGGCATCGATTTATTTTACAGCCACGGAGTATTTCTCCAAGTGGGTGGAAGCCATTTCCCTAACCAATGTGATGGGGCAACAGGTGGTGGCTTTCATCCGGAGGAATATCTTGGCTCGATTTGGGGTTCCACGAGACCTTGTGTCTGATAATGGCACCCCATTCAAGAACGAGCGGATGGTTAAGTTGTGCAACATGTATGGCATAACTCACCACTTCTCCTCGCCCTACTACCCTCAAGGCAACGGCCAAGCCGAAGCCACAAACAAGACTCTCATTGGTATCATTGAGAAGACCTTAGAGAAGGGTAGGAGGTGGCATGAGAAGCTGGATGAAGCCTTATGGGCTTATAGGACTTCCATCCGGACTCCCACGAATGCCACGCCATTCGAATTGGTCTATGGCACAAACGCCATTCTTCCCATTCATACCCAACTGCATTCATTCCATACATCCATTGCACTCGACCTCCCCCTAGAGACGCTTCAGCATGCTAGGATGGCCGAACTAGATTTGCTAGATGAGAGGCGACTCCTTGCCATGGATCATGCTCGTGCATACCGGCAAAGGATAGCCCGACATTATAGCAAACACATGAGACCTCGCCACTTTGAAGTGGGAGATCTGGTCTTGAAAACCATCCACCATCGTGGCCCACACCCCCTAGGCAAGTGGCGCCCCAACTGGGATGGACCCTATGTTGTGCGAGCAACCACTACGAACAATTCGTATTGGTTGATCGATGTAGAAGGTAGGAATTTAGCAGATCCTATCAATATTCAATACTTAAAGAAGTATCATGTGTAGGATCTGGATTAAATTCCATTTTTCAAAAAATTTTAGGGATAGCTGCCCTGAGACATGTGAATAAGGTGCAAAGGCAAACTCGTGTGACCCTGAGTGAGAGAATTCGCACTTGTGAAAGAGCGGAGTCTTCAAAATCGTGGTTACATTTCAAAATCCTTCTTCTTACAAAGAAAGGCCTAGTTCAACATAGCAAGATACTTGCAAGTGGTATGTGCTATTTCTAAATAGGCTGATCTGGAATGGATCGAGTGTAGGCTTGGGATAAGTCCTCCCCTCTTCTCTTCTCCTTCCAAAAGGAAAACAAAAGCCCAAACAAAGGGAATTTCCCATTCAAAGTCTCTTTCCAAAAGAAAGAAACCAGAATTTAAAAGAAAAATCGATTCTCTTATGAAAAAGAGGGATTAAAGAAAAAATACTCCCAAAGGGAGACCCTCTATGAAAAAAATGAAAAAGAGGCCAAAAAGCTCAAAAAGAGCAGTTTTCCGCGTTCTATGCCTTAAACCACGGGACGCTTCAGAAGGGACCGTGGTATCTCTTTCCCATCCCCGGCTTATCCCAAGCTAAAGCATGGTTCATTTCAAGGAATCCTAAAGTAAAAATAGGATTTACTTACTTGAATTTCATCTTGTTTGAGAATTCGACGTTTCGAGTAAGGCATAGGAATTTGAAATATGCCTTGTTTTCTTATAAAACCTCCGCTAGATAAGCGAGTGTTAAGACTCAAACAAGGGCAAGCACGAAGAGCTCGAGATCCTTAGGATTGAGGCTCAAGACAGTTGTCACTTTTGTAAATAAGTTTTGAAAACCAAACATCGAACAACATAGGATTTGCTCACTTGGAGCAACAAGCCTTGTAAGTCTCTAGAGTTCGACCACATCTGGTTTCTGGGAGGTCGCCACTCTTGGCACCACACCCATGTCATGCATCGGCATTCCACACATGGTACTTGCATAAACATGATCCCATTTAGGACCAGATTCCATAGTACAATCCCTTTGGCGTGATATCTCCTCCTACCAGAGTTTGTAAATTGAGATTTTGCTAAAAAAATTGGGGCGATCCCATATTCTTCGTGGATAGATCTTGGGAGATATTGAAAGGGGTGTTTGTCATCTTTGCCCTTATCCAAATCGATTTGGACAAGGCCAAAGAGGGGCATCTATAAACACCCCGAAATCCCATGAATTTCTCAAACCCATCTGGTTTTGCAAAAGCAGCCCCAAAGGGCTATTTTGAGTCTGGAAACCCAGGAGCCTTCCAGACAACCCTGTACATATGTTTTGAACTCTGTATTTCAAAAATATACAATATGGCTTTTAAAACCTTTTTAAAACATGTTTTGAAACCCCGAAGCAGCTTGGCCTAATCCAGACAGGACCAGGAGAGCTAAGAAGAGCCCGAAATAGGAGCACCTGTCAAGCCCGGCACAACAACTCTTGTATCAAATTCACACCCCCAGGATCTCGAACGTCCAAGACCCTGTTATCATCAAAACATCCTTTGAAGTCATCTCCGGAAAGCGAAAACAGAGGTGGATGATCATGTTGGCGAAGACCCAACGCAGACGGAGCACTGATGCTGTCAGGCCCCGCACAAACCGTTCATTTCGAATACAGCTCGAAGGAGTCAGAGTTCAGTTTGGATTGGATCTGGACCATATATATCCAGATCCCAATCCAAACCCATGTATGGACTTGGATTTGGATTTGGATTCAAAAATCCAATCCAATATCCATATCCATGGCCCACATCACCTTCTCATAAATGGAGGTGGGGCCCACTTGAATTTCACGTGGGATTATGGGCATGAGAGAGAGTGGGGATGGATAAGATCAAGTGTGTTGTAATTAAGCTTGACTTGTGTGTCAAGTTTGGGGTTAATCATGTGGGTTAGCCTAATTGAGTGGGTTTAAGCTTGTAATTAGCCAAAACCTAACCTAGGGCTGCACCAACATGATGTGGTTAAGGTCTATGGGCCATGCAAAGGGAGATCCTTCACCTAAACCTAACCCAAAATACCTAATCCTAGCCTTCCACCCTAATCCGCCCCTAATCTGAGCCTAATCACCTAACCTACTTCCCTAATCCCGGCCTAATCCCAACCTAATCACCTAACCCACTTCCCTAATCCTTCCCTAAACCTAGGTTAAATTCCCTAAACCTAGCCTAATCACCTAACCTAGCTCACTAAACCTCACCCTAGAACCAACCCACCTAACCCAACCCTAAATCCCTAAACCACCCCTAGCCCACAACCTACCCAAACCACTAGTATCTAAAATATCTGGCCCTACCCTTTCCAGCCCACCTTATCATCATACCACCCTACCTAAACCACCTAACCACTACCCCAAACCCAGCCCTAACCGACCTACCCATCCCTATATAAACCCCCCCCCCCTTGGGGGCGGGTTCCATCATCTAGCCGCCTTCCCCAAGCCCAGCCGGGTCCTCCACTTCCCCAAGCTCAACCGCCTTCCCCAAGTCCAGCCAAATCCCACCGGCTCCACCTGCTCCGCCTGCACCACCACCTGCTCCACATCTCGCCACCACCTGCATCGCTTCCCCAGCCCAGCCGAACACCACCACCTGCACCATTTCCCTCCAGCCGAGCGCCACCCTCTCTTCACCCGCCCTTCCACCCGCCACCACCAAACTCCCTTAGTCGGCCACTTCAACCGACTGCCATTCCCTTCATTCGGCCAGCCATCCGCCAGCCATCACCCTCTCCTTGCTAGCTCATTCCCTTAGTGCCATATTCCCTTAGTGACCTTACTTAGGTCCTTTAACCCAACACACCAAAACTAGCCCATCTCTAGTGGCCGACCACCTTCAAGGCGCCTCTTCCGCGCACCAAGAACCTCCGGCCAGCACCCCCTCTTGCCGTTCAACCTCGCGGAGGTCCCTTTCGCAACCCAAGGCGAAGGCCAAGCCCACGCTCAAGCAAGGCATCTACGGACCAGCTACTAGTAAGTGCCTAACTCGGTCTTTAGTTGTATACTTGCTTGAGATTCAATTCGATACGGGGTTGTAATAACGGAGCATAGTCTCCCCCCGCTTGTAATAACGTGGCTTGGCACACCCACACACGTGCACTCTCTTAGTTGTGCACGATTTTGAACACACACGGGCCTAATCAGCCCCTAATACATAAATATATATATATACTTTGATTTTGTAGGGTTTTGCTTAAGTTGGGTGCGTTGTCTTTCAATTCAAGCACTCACACACATTGAGCCTTCGCTCTTATTTGAAAGACCCAAGTAAGGGCCGACCTATACTATTTGGGTTTCATTTCATGTCGTGTGGGTAAGTCTTTCAATTCAAGCACTCTCACACACATTGAGCCTTCGCTCTTATTTGAAAGACCCAAGTAAGGGCCGACCTATACTATTTGGGTTTCATTTCATGTCGTGTGTGTAAGTCTTTCAATTCAAGCACTCTCACACACATTGAGCCTTCGCTCTTATTTGAAAGACCCAAGTAAGGGCCGACCTATAATATTTGGGTTTCATTTCATGTCGTGTGGGTAAGTCTTTCAATTCAAGCACTCTCACACACATTGAGCCTTCGCTCTTACTCCCAAGACCTTAGTCAAGGCCATACTGCAATTTATATTTGGGTTTCATTTCATGTCGTGTGGGTAAGTCTTTCAATTCAAGCACTCTCACACACATTGAGCCTTCGCTCTTATTTGAAAGACCCAAGTAAGGGACGACCTATACTATTTGGGTTTCATTTCATGTCGTGTGTGTAAGTCTTTCAATTCAAGCACTCTCACACACATTGAGCCTTCGCTCTTATTTGAAAGACCCAAGTAAGGGCCGACCTATAATATTTGGGTTTTATTTCATGTCGTGTGTGTAAGTCTTTCAATTCAAGCACTCTCACACACATTGAGCCTTCGCTCTTACTCCCAAGACCTTAGTCAAGGCCATACTGCAATTTATATTTGGGTTTAATTTCATGTCGTGTGTGTAAGTCTTTCCATTCAAGCACGCACCCACATTGAGCCTCCGCTCTTATTTGCAAGACCCGAGTAAGGGCTCATATACATACTCTATATACATATCTCCCTTCGGCATTTATATTTCAAGTCATTTCCCTTCGGTTATTTCCCTTCAGTATTGTCTTTACATTCTGGTTTTCCCTTTGGAGTAGCGTGAGTTTGCATTGCATCTACGCCATACCACGAGGTAGGACGCATATTGCATCAAAGGAAGCCCCGCTCGAATTTGCCCATGTAGTGGAGTGTTCATAACACACAAATTAGGTGGCCCGAAAAGGGATAAAAGGAAAGACTTAGGCACGTGCAAATCCACGTGATCTAAAATATGCAATCGCATCTAAAAGACCCGAATTAGACACCTCGAACCGCTTCGTAGGCTTTCTATCCCAAAAACTCGATTTTTGCAAAGCGTACGGACTGACCCTTGCGCATCGGTGCAAGAAGGTCTGCGACGACAAGAGCTCACTTGCTCACAATCGCCACGATTAGAAGTCAGTTTTAAATATATCTTCGCTAGCTTAGGTAAGCTAGCTGGCAGACCCTGTTTGCATAAATAGGCCTTAGACGCACGAGAGGATCCACTCCAAGCCCTGAAAAGGTGAGAGGCGTGGATATTTTTCGCGCGTCTACAGAGACCCTAGTTTTGTGCCCCTAGACTTTTGTAGGGCGCGTAGCCCATATTCAACAACATGTTCCACGATTTTTTGTTCTTTGAAAATTGATGATATAAATCGTAGTCCTAGAACTTGCTGTCATCCATATCGTGCTCGTATGGCTTCTTGTCCAGGGGCTTTGGAAATTGGGAACGCTTGGGTCTTCCTAGAAGGGTTAAGATCGGGAGGGAGCCTGCTTTGGGTAGCCCCTTCACATATACAACCTTCCTTGGGTTTTTTAACACGAGCCGAGGTGGCTCAATCACAATTTGCCCTAGGTTAGCCTCATGGGCCTGGGAGCTCGATAGACAAGGGGAGTTTATGATCCCCTGAAGCTGTGGGTGACTCTCACCTAGGATCACTACGACCTGGTCCCTAAAAGGGATCTTGACACACCTGTGGAAGGTGGATGTCATAGCACACAAACTGTGTATCCAGGGCCTTCCCAACAACAGGTTATAATGGGGGTGGATGTCCAAGACATGGAACACCCCCGTGTGTGTGATCCCTCCCGTTTTCATCAGGAGTTCGATCGATCCTAATGGCCTAGACGCATTCCCATCGTATCCAGTGATAACGATGGGGCTTGGGTTCATAGAAGTCAAGGTGACTCCGATTTGGTATGCCACATGAAGTGGAAGGATGTTGAGCCCTCCTCCCCCATCGACTAGGCAACTGTCCAGAGAGTGGTTATTCAGAACCACCTCGATATGCAGGGCCTGGTTATGGGACTCATAGGGTCTATCTACATCATCTTCTGAGAAAGTGATGGGCGATTTTGCTCCTATTAAAGCCACTTGGGCAGACAGGGATTCCAGACTTATGTTCGAATCAACCTTGGCTCTTTCTAGAATTTTCTCTATCACGAGTCTATGCCGAGGCGAGGTTTGTATAAGCTCTAGGATAGACATGTGGATAGGAATCTTTGAAAGGTAGTTTTCGAAGTCATAAGGATTTAGGATGGCTTTATCCTTGTCTGCCTTTGGCAGAACTCCAGGAATACATGCTTTTGAGGGGCCAAGCACACTGACCACCTTTTTAGCACTTTGTAGGTGTGGGGGTGATAGATCCTCCCGGATCTAGTCACTTCCCCCACGACCAGCCTAGAGTTCGCACTGAAATTGGCTCTAAGTATGAGTTGAGGAGTACCTTGAAGTTTTAAAACTGGTTTAGCCGGGGATTCAGCTTTTGGTGGTCCCCGGATGACGACTTGGGTGGGCTTCTTGTATAGTACATGAGTGGGCGCACAAGTGGGCCGACCAGACTCAAAATTTTGCACTAGTTCCTTTGAAAAGGTGAGGGTACATACCTCCTTTCCTTTCCCATTATCACTGGCGTGCTTGGGAAAGGGTTGTTTGAAGATAGCTTGAGGTGGCTCAGGTTTCGCAGTGATCTGGAGCCGGCCCTCCGCTATCAAGTTCTCGATTTTATTTAAAAGGGAGAAACAACGTTTGGTATCATGGCCTTTGAGCCGATGATACTTGCAAAATCGATTTAAATACCCCCTTTGGAAGTGATTCCTTCGGGAATTTCGGGAAGTTCTATCATGCCTTGGGCAAGTAGGAGGTCTAAGACCTCCGACACAGGTTGCCCCAATGGAGTGTACTCTCGTTTTTCAATCAGTTTTTGAAAGGTTCGCTCCCTTTTGTTTTCTAGCTTTTTAAAATTTTTGGAAGTGCCTGCCACGCTTGGATCCACCCGGACATTGGCGATTTTATGGGGCTTTGCCCCTTTGTCCATCGTGGGTAGCCCATAAGTGATAGGCTTTTCCAAGCGGGTTTTAGAAACTACACTTTCTTTCCATAAGTGATTGTATGTCCCTTTTCTCAAGTTTGTTTCGAAAAGGGATGCTTTTTTGATCAACTTATGGAAAGTTGAGATCTCATGGAGCGAGAGAAGGGTTTTTAACTTGTTTTTAAAATTATCCAGGATGAGCATGACTACGCATCCTTCGGATATGGGCGCTCGCACTTGGCCCAAAAGGGACCTCCATCGTATAATGAAGGCATGTACGTCTTCGTTCATGCCTTGCTTTGTATCTCTTAAAGTGTTCAGAGTCGGCGTGACTTCTACGTTGTGTGCAAATCTTTGCATGAAGCAGTTCGCTAACTCTTCAAAAGTAGCGAACTGGCTTAAGTCGTAGGAAGCCAGCCATTTGGTAGCTGTGCCTTTAAGGGATAAAGGGAACCAATACACCCATTTCATCGAGTCCTTTTTCTTCTTATGGGCTCGACGTTAGAAAAGTTGCAAGTGAGACCTAGGGTCTCCCATGCCATCATACCGATGGAAGTTCGGTATTTCATCATCACTGTCTGTTTCGTAATCCATAGGAAGGAAATCAGATTGGGCGTAACTCCTTTTCTCTTTATTTTTCCCTTTCAGCAGCTGCTGTAGGGCTTTACGGTCCTTTTGTATGAAGGACTCGTGGTATTGGTTGCCTTCCATTATGGAGGCCTCTTTGTGCTTGCGAGGTTTTTCAGATTTTCTTTTGGCCTTTTGTTCACCGTTCGATGAACATGAATCGCCTAATTCAGTCTCTTGGCTGAGAGCATCGATTTTGGCCTCGAATTCCCTTCTCAGGTCCTCTATCTCGTCTAGTTTGATCTTGTTTTTGAAAATCCTCCTAGAGTGAGAACTTGATGCGCATGAGCCTTGGCTCGACACTTCACTTGGGTTGGATTTTGACATGCTTTCAAGCCCTTTTCAAAATTCCTAAGTACAAGTAAAGAAAAAAAGTTTAAAACAACACCTCTTTGAAAAAAATCTTTTCGCAAGTTTCCTAGTGTAACTCAACTTTTGAAAGACACACCTCCCACCGGGCGTGCCAAACTTCTGTAGATGCAGAAAATCTCCGCCTCCTGGTTCTTAGGCCTGGAGCGAACCTTTTCATGTGTCTAAGTTCTATTTAAATAAACAGGGCGTGTCAGCTAGCTTACCTAAGCTAGCGAAGATATATTCTAGAACCTGACTTCTAACTTATAGTAAAACCCTACGCTACTTAAAGCATATATATAACTTATATCTAAAGGGGCTGATTAGGCCCGTGTGTGTTCAAAATCGTGCACAACTAAGAGCGAGGTAGGCTCAAGTGCACGTGTGTGTGGGTGTGCCAAGCCACGTTATTACAAGCGGGGGGAGGCTATGCTCCGTTATTACAACCCCGTATCAAATTTAATTTAAGCAAGTCTACAACTAAGGACCGAGTTAGGCACTTATAGCTAGTCCGGAGGTGACTTGCTTGAGCGTAGGCTTGGCTTCGCCTTGGGCTGCAAGAGGGAGCTCCTCGAAATGGAACGGAAAGGGAAGATGTTGGCCGGGTGACTTGGGTGCGCGGGAAGAACGCCTTGAAGGTGGCCGGCTGCTAGGAATGGGCTGCCTTGGTGCTTTGGGTTAAGGTGTCTAAGGAGGGTCACTAAGGGATGGTGTAGTGTTAGGAAAGGTGGCTCTAAGGGGAGCCTAAGGGAATGCCTAAGGGAAATGGGGTGGCTAGCCGGGAGGACTTGGTTGCAGTCGGTTGGGGTGGCCGACTAAAGGGGAGCTTAGTGGTGGCCGGGTGCTAAGGTGGCTAAGGACTGGCAAGGATGGGAAGGGAGCTAGCTAGGGTGTGGTGTAAGGTAGGACTAAGGGCTGGTGGAAAGCGGTATGGGCAGGTCTTAGGGAGCCAAGTGGGGTGGCCGGGTATCACTAGGGGAAGTGGTTCAAGGCGGGTGATGTAAGGTGGAGGTCTGGCCGAATGGGTAGGGATGACGAGTAGGTGGTGTTGGTGAGAGGTTATGGTGATATGGGTGGTTGAGAGTGGAGGGGGAGTGAAGAAGAGGTGGAGCTAAGGGTAGGGTACTAACCGGCTGGTGAAGAAGCTGGCGGATGGAAGAAAGGCAGCTGGGTGCTTCGGGTGGATGGGATTCGGCTGGGAGGTGGTGGCGACGGGGAGCTAGCCGGATGGAAGTGGTGGTGTAGGAGGAGCTTGGCCGGGGGCAATGGTGGTGCAGGTAGAGGAGGGTGGAGGATTCGGCTGAGAGGTGGCTGGCCAAGGTCGGTTGGGCCAAGGTGGAGAAGACTTGAAAACCCGCCCACTAGGGGGGGGGGGGGTTATAGCCTTGGAGATGGCGGTTGGGGCTGGTATTTGGAGGGTGGTAAGGTAGTTTAGGGGGTGGTGGTGTGGTGATAAGGTGGGCTGGTTTTGAGGAGGGGCCAGATATTTTAATATAAGGGGTTTTAGGTAGATGGTGTGCTAGGTTTATGTGGGGTGGTTTAGGGGTTTAGGGCTTAGCTAGGTGGGTTGGTTTTGGGGTGAGGTTTAGTGAGGTGGGTTAGGTGATTATGCTAGGATTAAGTTAGGTTTAAGGGAATTAAGCTAGGTTTAGGGGAGGATTAGGGAAGTGGGTTAGGTGATTAGGTTGGGATTAGGCTGGGATTAGGGAAGTGGGTTAGGTAATTAGGCTAGGTTTAGGATGTGATTAGGGTAAAAGGCTAGGATTAGGGGTTTTTGATTAGGATTGGGTTAGGGATCTCCCTTTGCATGACCCATAGACCTTAATTGCATCATGTTGGTGCAGCCCTAGGTTAGGTTTTGGCTAATACAAGCTTAAACACATGCTAATTAGGCTAACCCACGTGATTAACCCCAAACTTGACACACAAGTCAAGCTTAATTACAATCACCCTCAAATCTTATCCTCCCCCACTCTCTCTCATGCCCATAATCCCACGTGAATTTCAAGTGGGCCCCACCTCCATGTATGAGAAGGTGATGTGGGCCATGGATGTGGATATTGGATTGGATCTCTGGATCCAAATCCAAATCCAAGTCCACACATAGGTTTGGATTGGGATCTGGATATATATGGTCCAGATCTGATCCAAACTGAATTCTGACTCCGTCAGGCTGTGTTCGAAATGAACGGTTTGTGCGGGGTCTGACAGCATCAGTACTTCGTCTGCGTTGGGTCTTCTTCAACATGATCGTTCGCTTCTGTTTTCACCTTTTGGAGATGATTTCGAGTGATGGTTGTTGATAACAGGGTCTTGGACGTTTGAGATCCTGGGGGTGGATTCAATACAAGAGTTGCTGTGCCGGGCTCGACATGTGCTCCGGTTCCGGGCTCTCTTTTAGCTCTTCTAGTCCTGTCTTGATCAGGCCAAGCTTGCTTTGTGGGGTTTCAAAACATATTTTAACAGTTTTTAAAATATATTATACATATTTAAAACATATAAAAGTTTGAAACATCTTTACAGGGTTGCCTGGAAGGCTCTTGGGTTTTTAGACTCAAAATAGCCCTTTGGGGCTGCTTTTACAAAACCAGGTTGTTTTGAGAAGTTTGTGGGATTTCGGGGTGTTTACAGAATTTAGTAGATCCTATCAATATTCAATACTTAAAGAAGTATTATGTGTAGGATTTGGATTAAATTCCCCATTTTCAAAAATTTTAAGGATAGCTGCCCTGAGACCTAAAAATAAGGTGCAAAGGCAAAATCGTGTGACCTTGAGTGAGAGAATTCGCACTTGTGAAAGAGTGGAGTCTTCAAAATCGTGGTTACATTTCAAAATCCTTCTTCTTACAAAGAAAGGCCTAGTTCAACATAGCAAGATACTTGCAAGTAGTACATGCTATTTCTAAATAGGCTAATCTGGAATGGATCGAGTGTGAGCTTGGGATAAGTCCTCCCCTCTTCTCTTCTCCTTCCAAAAGGAAAACAAAAGCCCAAATAAAGGGAATTTCCCATCCAAAATCTCTTTCCAAAAGAAAGAAACCAGAATTCAAAAGGAAAAATCGATTTTCTTGTGAAAAAGAGGGATTAAAGAAAAAATACTCCCAAAGGGAGACCCTCTACGAAAAAAAGGAAAAAGCAGCCGAAAGCTCAAAAAGAGCAGTTTTCTGCCTTCTATGCCTTAAACCACGAGACGCTTCAGAAGAGACCATGGTATCTCTTTCCCATCCCTGGCTTATCCCAAGCTAAAACATGGTTCATTTCAAGGAATCCTAAAGTAAAAATAGGATTTACTTAATTGAATTTCATTTTGTTTGAGAATTCGACGTTTCGAGTAAGACGTAGGAATTTGAAATATAGCTTGTTTTCTTATAAAACCTCCGCTAGATAAGCGAGTGTCAAGACTCAAACAAAGGCAAACACAAAGAGCTTGAGATCCTTAGGATTGAGACTCAAGACAGTTATCCCTTTTGTAAATAGTTTTGTAAATAGATTTTGAAAAATCGAACATCGAACAACATAGGATTTGCTCACTTGGAACAGTAGGCCTTGTAAGTCTCGAAAGTTCGACCATATCTGGTCTCTGGAAGGTCGCCACTCTTGGCACCACACCCATATCATGCATCTTAATTCCATGCATGGCACTTGCATAAACATGATCCCATTTTAGGACCAGAAACCATTTTGTAAATCCCTTTGGCGTGATATCTCCTCCTACTAGGGTTTTAAAAGTGAGATTTTGCTAAAGATTGGGACGATCCCATATTTTCGTGGTTAGATCTAGGGAGACATTAAAAGGGGTGTTTGTCATCTTTGCCATTATCCAAATCGATTTGGACCATCTGTAAACACCCCGAAATCCCACGAACTTCTCAAATCAACCTGGTTTTGTAAAAGCAGCCCCAAAGGGCTATTTTGAGTTTGAAAACCCAGGAGCCTTCTAGGCAACCCTGTACATATGTTTTAAACTGTATATGCTTTAAAATATGTATAATATGTTTTTAAAACCTTTTAAAACACATTTTGAAACCCCACAAAGTGGCTTGGCCTGATACAAGCAGGACCAGAAGAGCCAAAGAGAGCCCGGAACTGGAGCACATGTCGAGCCCGGCACAGCAACTCTCATGTTGAATCCACCCCCAGGATCTCGAACGTCCAAGACCCTGTTATAATCAGAAATCATATGAAATCATCTCCGGAAGGTGAAAACAGAAGCGGACGACCATGTTGGTGAAGACCCAACACAGACGGAGTACTAATGCTGTCAGACCCCGCACAAACCGTTCGTTTCGAGCACAGCCTGAAGGAGTCAGAATTCAGTTTGGATTGGATCTGGACCATATATATCCAGATCCCAATCCAAACGTATATGTGGATTTGGATCTAGAGATCCAATCCAATATCCACATCCATGGCCCACATCACCTTCTCATAAATGGAGGTGGGGCCCACTTGAAATTCACGTGGGATTATGGGCGTGAGAGAGAATGGGGAGGATAAGCATGAGGGGAATTGTAATTAAGCTTGACTTGTGTGTCAAGTTTGGGGTTAATCATGTGGGTTAACTTAATTAGTGTGGGTTTAAGCTTGTATTAGCCAAAACCTAACCTAGGGCTGCACCAACATGATGCAATGAAGTCTATGGGTTATGCAAAGGGAGCTCCCTAACCCAATCCTAAGCCAAAACCCCTAATCCTAGCCTTTGACCCTAATCCTTCCCTAAACCTAGCCTAATTCCCTTAATCCTAACCTAATCTTAGCCTAATCACCTAACCCACCTCACTAAACCTCACCCCAAAACCAACCCACCTAGCTAAGCCCTAAACCCCTAAACCACCCCACCTAAACCTAGCACACCATATCCCTAAAACCCCTTAAAGCAAAATATATGGTCCCTCCTCAAAACCAGCCCACCTTATCACCACACCACCACCACCTAAACCACCTAACCACCCTCTAAAAACCGCCCCCAACCGACTTTCAAAAATCTATATAAACCTCCCCCTAGTGGGCGGGTTTTAAATCTTCTCCCCAGCCAGCTCTTGGGCCAGCCGAGCCCTCTCATCTTGCTCCCTTCTTCCACCTGCACCACCACAACCCCCGGCCAGCTCCACCTCGCACTGCCACTTCCAGCCAGCCTGCTCCACTCCACACTGCCACCTTCATCACCCGGCTGCCCTTCTTCCACACACCGACCTCCTTCACCCATTCGATTAGTACCTCAACCCAACTCCATCTTCTCTTCTCTCCCCCTCCACTCTCAGCCACCCATACCACCACCACATAGCTCCATCATAGCCTTCCCGCCACCCTTCCCCATTCGGCCAGACCTAACCCTTTACATCACTCGATCCTATACTTTCCCTTTAGTGATACCCGACCACCCTACCTTGCTCCCTAGGACCTGCCCTCTCCACTCTTAGTCACACATTAACTCCACCTTCCACAGCACCCTAGCTAGTTCCCTCGCCATTCCCCAAACATCCCCTAGCTACCCCAGCCGGCCACCACTAAACCATCCCTAATCGGCCAGTCATAGCCGACTGCACCCAACCCATTCGGCCAGCCACACCCTTTTCCTTAGACATTCCCTTTAGGCTCCCCTTAGCGCCACCTTCCATAGAGCCTTCCCTACCTTAGTGACCTTCTATAAACAACCCGAAATCCCACGAATTTCTCAAATTCATCTGGTTTTGTAAAAGCAACCCCAAAGGGCTATTTTGAGTCTGGAAACCCAGGAGCCTTCCAAACAACCCCATACATATGTTTTGAACTCTGTATTTCGAAAACATACAATATGGCTTTTAAAACCCTTTTTAAAAACATGTTTTGAAACCCCTGTAAACACCCCGAAATCCCACGAATTTCTTAAACAAATCTGGTTTTATACAAGCAGCCCCCAAAGGGCCATTTTTGAGTTTGGAAACCCAGGAGCCTTCCAAACAACCCTGTATATATGTTTTAAACTTTATCTTTCAAAAACATATGATATAGCTTTTGAAAACCCTTTTAAAACATGTTTTGAAACCCCGAAGTGGCTTGGCCCGATCAAGACAGGACCAAGAGAGCCAAGAAGAGCCCGGAACCGGAGCACATGTCAAGCCCGGCACAACAACTCTTGTATCTGATTCACACCCCAGGATCTCGAACGTCCAAGACCCTGTTCTTACCAAAATAGCATTTGAAGTCATCTCCGGAAGGCAGAAACGGAGGCGGACGACTATGTTGGCGAAGACCCAACGCAGACGGAGTACTGATGCTGTCAGGCCCCGCACAAAATCGTCCCTCTCGAACCCAGCTCGAAGGAGTCAGAGTTCAGTTTGGATTGGATCTGGACCATATATATCCAGATTCCAATCCAAACCCATATGTGGACTTGGATTTGGATTTGGATCCAGAGATCCAATCCAATATCCATATCCATGGCCCACATCACCTTCTCATAAATGGAGGTGGGGCCCACTTGAAATTCACGTGGGATATTGGGCATGAGAGAGAGTGGGGGTGAAAAATATCAAGAGTGTTGTATTAAGCTTGACTTGTGTGTCAAGTTTGGGTTAATCATGTGGGTTAGCCTAATTGAGTGGGTTTAAGCTTGTAATTAGCTAAAACCTAACCTAGGGCTGCACCAACATGGGGTGATCAAGGTCTATGGGCCATGCTAAGGGAGCTCCCTCCCCTAAACCTAACCCAAAATGACTAATCCTAGCCTAAACCCCTAATCCACCCCTAATCCTAACCTAATCACCTAACCCACTTCCCTAATCCCGGCCTAATCCCAACCTAATCACATAACCCACTTCCCTAATCCTTCCCTAAACCTAGATTAATTTCCCTAATCCTAGCTTAAACCTAGCCTAATCACCTAACCTAGCTCACTAAACCTCACCCTAAAACCCAACCACCTAACCTAGCCCTAAACCCCTAAACCACCCTTAGCCCACGATTTACCCAAACCCCTAGTTTTAAAATATCTGGCCCAACCCTTTCCAGCCCACCTTATCTACATACCACCCTACCTAAACCACCTAACCACTACCCTCAGCCCAGCCCTAACCGACCTACCCATCCCCTATTTAAACCCCCCTCCTTGGGGGCGGGTTTTCTAAGTGGGAGCCCTCACCTCAGCCCAGCCGACTCCACTCTCCAACCTGTCCGCCTGCTCCACTCCCCAACTGCTCCACCTGCTCCATCAGCTCCAACCTGCACCGCCACCTTCCCTCTTCCATCCACCACCACCATCCCTCAGTCGGACGCCACCACCTCCACCCAACCGAACCAGCCAACAGCCACCTGCCCGCTTGCTTCCCACTTCATCCGCCACCTCTCCCCATTCGGTAAGTATCCTGCACCTTACCTAGCCCCCTTCTCTACCACCTCTCCACTCTTAGCCATCCATCCTACCTTCATCTTAGCCCCTTTGCCACCACCACTTTAACCTAGCCGAACCTAGTATAACCCAAACAAGCCGGCCACTACCTAGCCATCATCTCCCATTCGGCCTTCCCCTAGGTGTCCTATTCGGCCTTCCCACTAGCTCACCTTTTAGGTCCAGTTTCCCTAAACTCTCAACTCCCCTAGTCACCCTAAGAACCCACTCATTCAGCCCCTTTAAACCTCCTACTTTGAGGCGCCATCTACTTGCCACCGGCCACCTTCGAGGCGCCTATCCCGCGCCCCACTTGCAGCCGGCCAGCACCTTTGATCACCTACCTTCGTGGAGCTCCCGTTTGCAGCCCAAGGCCAAGCCCACGCTCAAGCAAGACCTCTACAGACCAGCTACTCGTAAGTGTCTAAACTCGGTCCTTAGTTGTATACTTGCTTGAGATTCAATTCGATACGGGGTTGTAATAACGGAGCATAGTCTCCCCCCGCTTGTAATAACGTGGCTTGGCACAACCACACACGTGCACTCTCTTAGTCGTGCACGATTTTTAGCACACACGGGCCTAATCAGCCCCTAATATATAAGTGTACATATATACTTTCATTTTCGAAGGGTTTTGTTTAAGTTGGGTGCGTTGTCTTTCAATTCAAGCACTCACACACATTGAGCTTTCGCTCTTATTTGAAAGACCCAAGTAAGGGCCGACCTATACTATTTGGGTTTCATTTCTTGTCGTGTGAGTAAGTCTTTCAATTCAAGCACTTTCACACACATTGAGCTTTCGCTCTTACTCCCAAGACCTTAGTAAAGGCCTTATTGCAGTTATATTTGGGTTTCATTTATGTCGTGTGGGTAGTCTTTAAATTCAAGCACTCTCACACACATTGAGCCTTCGCTCTTATTCCCAAGACCTTAGTAAAGGCCATACTGCAATTTATATTTGGGTTTAATTTCATGTCGTGTGTGTAAGTCTTTCAATTCAAGCACGCACCCACATTGAGCCTTCGCTCTTATTTGCAAGACCCGAGTAAGGGCTCATATACATAATCTATATACATATTTCCCTTCGGTTATTTCCCTTCGGTTATTTCCCTTCTGTTATTTCCCCTTCAGTATTGTCTTTACATTTCGGGTTTTCCCTTTAGAGTAGCGTGAGTTTGCATTGCATCTACGCCATACCACGAGGTAGGACGCATATTGCATCAAAGCAAGCCCCGCTCGAATTCGCCCATGTAGTGGAGTGTTCATAACACACAAACTAGGTGGCCCGAAGAGGGATAAAAGAAAAGACTTAGGCACATGCAAATCCACGTGATCTAAAACATGCAATCGCATCTTAAAGACCCGAAATAGACACCTCGAATCGCTTCGTAGACTTTCTCTCCAAAAACTCGATTTTTGCAAAGCGTACAGATTGACCCTTGCGCATCGGTGCAAGAAGGTCTGCGACGACAAGAGCTTACTTGCTCACAGTCGCCACGTTTAGAAGTCAGTGTTTAAAATATCTTCGCTAGCTTAAGTAACCCTATAGGTTGACCCTATCTAGTTACCTTCCCTTAGTGCCATATTCCCCAACACTACACTCCCCCTAGTAACCCTCCTTAGGTCCTTTAACCCAACCCACCAAAGACAGCCCATCTCTAGTGGCCGGCCACCTTCAAGGCGCTTCTTCCGCGCACCAAGGACCTTCGGCCAGCACCTCTTGCCGCTCAACCTCGCGGAGCTCCCTTTTGCAGCCCAAGGCGAAGGCCAAGCCCACGCTCAAGCAAGGCATCTACGGACCAGCTACTAGTAAGTGCCTAACTCGATCTTTAGTTGTATACTTGCTTGAGATTCAATTCGATACGGGGTTGTAATAACGGAGCATAGTCTCCCCCCGCTTGTAATAACGTGGCTTGGCACACCCACACACGTGCACTCTCCTAGTTGTGCACGATTTTGAACACACACGGGCCTAATCAGCCCCTAATACATAAGTATATACATATACTTTCATTTTTGTAGGGTTTTGCTTAAGTTGGGTGTGTTGTCTTTCAATTCAAACACTCACACACATTGAGCCTTCGCTCTTATTTGAAAGACCCAAGTAAGGGCCGACCTATACTATTTGGGTTTCATTTCATGTCGTGTGTGTAAGTCTTTCAATTCAAGCACTCTCACACACATTGAGCTTTCGCTCTTATTTGAAAGACCCAAGTAAGGGCCGACCTATACTATTTGGGTTTCATTTCATGTCGTGTGTGTAAGTCTTTCAATTCAAGCACTCTCACACACATTGAGCTTTCGCTCTTATTTGAAAGACCCAAGTAAGGGCCGACCTATACTATTTGGGTTTCATTTCATGTCGTGTGTGTAAGTCTTTCAATTCAAGCACTCTCACACACATTGAGCTTTCGCTCTTATTTGAAAGACCCAAGTAAGGGCCGACCTATACTATTTGGGTTTCATTTCATGTCGTGTGTGTAAGTCTTTCAATTCAAGCACTCTCACACACATTGAGCTTTCGCTCTTACTCCCAAGACCTTAGTCAAGGCCTATTGCAGTTATATTTGGGTTTCATTTCATGTTATGTGCGTAGTACTTCAATTCAAGCACTCACACACATTGAGCTTTCGCTCTTATTCCCAAGACCTTAGTTAAGGCCATACTGCAATTTATATTTGGGTTTAATTTCATGTCGTGTGTGTAAGTCTTTTAATTCAAGCATGCACCCACATTGAGCCTTCGCTCTTATTTGCAAGACCCGAGTAAGGGCCCATATACCTACTCTATATACATGTCTCCCTTCGGCACTTACTTTACAAGTCATTTCCCTTCGGTTATTTCCCTTCGATTATTTCCCTTCGGTTATTTCCCTTTAGTATTGTCTTTACATTCGGGTTTTCCCTTTGGAGTAGCGTGAGTTTGCATTGCATCTACGCCATACCACGAGGTAGGACGCATATTGCATCAAAGCAAGCCCCGCTCGAATTCGCCCATGTAGTGGAGTGTTCATAACACACAAACTAGGTGGCCCGAAAAGGGATAAAAAGAAAGACTTAGGCACGTGCAAATCCACGTGATGTAAAATATGCAACCGCATCTAAAAGACCTGAATTAGACACCTCGAACCGTTTTGTAGGCTTCCTATCCCAAAACTTGATTTTTTGCAAAGCGTACAGACTGACGCATCGGTGCAAGAAGGTCTGCGACGACAAGAGCTCACTTGCTCACAATCGCCACGATTAGAAGTCAGTTTTAAATATATCTTCGCTAGCTTAGGTAAGCTAGCTGGCATGCCTTGTTTGCATAAATAGGCCTTAAACGCACAAGAGGATCCACTCCAAGCCCAAAAAAGGTAGGGGAGGCGTGGATATTTTTCGCGCGTCTACAGAGATTGGCACGCCCGGTGGGACGTGAGCCTTTCAAAAATCGAGTTTTTAAGTAGAAGTCTTGCGAAAATTTTGTAAAAGGTGTCATGTTAACTTGTTTTCTTTGCTTGTACTTAGGACATTTTGAAAAAGCTTGAAAAGCATGTCAAAATCCAATCCAAGTGAAGTGTCGAGCCAAGGCTCATGCGCATCAAGTTCTCACTCTAGGAGGATTTTCAAAAACAAAATAAAACTAGATGAAATCGAGGACTTGAGAAGGGAGTTTGAGGCCAAAATCGATGCTCTCAGCCAAGAGGCTGAAGTAGGCGATTCATGTTCATCAAACGGTGAACAAAGGCCTAAAAAGAAATCTGAAAAACCTCGCAAGCACAAAGAGGCCTCCGTAATGGAAGGCAACCAATACCACGAGTCCTTCACACAAAAGGACCGTAAAGCCCTACAGCAGTTGCTGAAAGGGCAGAATAAAGAGAAAAGGAGCTACGCCCTGTCTGATATTTTTCGCGCGTCTACACCTTC
This sequence comes from Brasenia schreberi, assembly GCA_036023115.1. NCBI lineage: Eukaryota > Viridiplantae > Streptophyta > Magnoliopsida > Nymphaeales > Cabombaceae > Brasenia > Brasenia schreberi. The sequence continues at coordinate 2,215,309 of JAYKKT010000016.1, forward strand.
CTTAATCACTTCAGCCTGAGACACCACGACAGCACTCCCCTAGCAGCCGGCAAGCCCCAAGGCACCACATCCGCGCTCCATTGTCACCCGGCCAGCACACCCCTTTGCCGTGCCATTCCGAGGAGCTCCCTCTTGCAGCCCAAGGCGAAGCCCAAGCCCACGCTCAAGCAAGTCACCTCCGAACCAGCTATAAGTAAGTGCCTAACTCGGTCCTTAGTTGTAGACTTGCTTAAATTAAATTAAATTTGATACGGGATTGTAATAACGGAGCATTGTCTCCCCCCGCTTGTAATAACGTGGCTTGGCACACCCACACACACGTGCACTTGAGCCTACCTCGCTCTTAGTTGTGCACGATTTTGAACACACACGGGCCTAATCAGCCCTTTAGATATAAGTTTATTTATATATTTTAAGTTGCGTAGGGTTTTTGCTTGAGTTGTGTGTGTTGTCTTTCAATTCTCGCACTCACACACATTGAGCTTCCGCTCTTATTTGCAAGACCCAAGTAAGGGCCGTGTTATACTATCCTTGGGTTTAATTTCATGTCGTGTGTGTAGTATTTCAATTATACACTCACACACATTGAGCTTTCGCTCTTACTCCCAAGACCTTAGTCAAGGCCATATTGCAATTTATATTTGGGTTTAATTTCATGTTGTGTGTGTAGTACTTCAATTCTAGCACTCACACACATTGAGCTTTCGCTCTTATTCCCAAGACCTTAGTTAAGGCCATATTGCAATTTATATTTGGGTTTCATTTAAAGTCGTATGTGTTGTCTTTACATTTTCACACGCACCCACATTGAGCCTTCGCTCTTATTTGCAAGACCCAAGTAAGGGCCCATATATAGTATATACGTATTTCCCTTTTGGCTATGTCTTTTCAATTTGGGTTTTAAGGTTCAACTGTGTGCATAGTCTTTCCATATATACACGACAGACACTTGCACTATTGAGCCTTTCCACTCTTAAGATATAGCCATATTTCCCTTTTGTAATTTCCCTTCGGCATTTTACATTACAAGTCATTTCCCTTCGGCAATTTCCATTTCAAGTCATTTCCCTTCAGCATTGTCTTTTAAATTCGGGTTTTCCCTTTGGAGTTGCGTGAGTTTGCATTGCATATATGCCATACCACGAGTTAGGACGCATATTGCATCAAAGCAAACCCCATACTCCCACTCAAAATCACCACATCTTAGTTGAGTGTTCATAACACACACCTAGGTGGCCCAAAAAGGGATAAAAAGAAAGACTTAGGCACGTGCATCCACGTGAAATAAAATCTGAAAGTCATACAAAACAAACCCGAATCAAACACCTCAAATCGCTTTCGTAGGTTCTTACACTCAAAAACTCAATTTTAAAAGTGTACAGACTGACCCTTGCGTATCGGTGCAAGAAGGTCTGCGACGACAAGAGCTTGCTTGCTCACAGTCGCCACGTTAGGAATCAGGTCTAAAATATATCTTCGCTAGCTTGAGTAAGCTAACTGGCACGCCCTGTTTGTTTAAATAGGACTTAGGCACACGAAAAGGTTTGCTTCAGGCCTAAGAACCAGGAGCGGGAATTTTCTGCGTCTATACATCCATGTCAAGTGCATGGGCATGTCATTCATATCCCCTCATCATCATTGCATTCCGTGGTCAGCCCCTAGCCATTTACCATGTGGGCGTTTGATATTGTAGGCCCAATATCTCCAAAGTCATCGAATGGGCATAGGTTCATTTTAGCAGCCACTGAGTACTTCTCCAAGTGGGTCGAAGCCACCTCCTTGACCAACGTACAGGGGTAACATGTGGTGACTTTCATTAGGAGGAATATCTTGGCTCGATTTGGAGTTCTAAGAGACCTTGTGTCCAATAATGGTACCCCATTAAAAAACGAGCGGATGGTTAAGTTGTGCAACACTTATGGCATAACTCACCACTTCTCCTCACCCTACTACCCTTAAGGCAATGGCCAAGCTGAAGCCACGAATAAGACTCTCATTAGCATAATTGAGAAGACTTTAGAGAAGGGTAGGACGAGGCACGAGAAGCTGGATGAAGCCTTATGGGCTTATAGGACTTCCATCCGGACTCCCACGAATGCCACTCCATTTGAGTTGATCTACGGCACTAATGCCATTCTTCCAATTCATACACAATTCCATTCATTCCATACATCCATTGCACTCGACCCCCCCAGAGACACTTCAACATGCTAGGATGGCCGAACTAGATTTGTTAGACGAGAGGCGACTCCTTGCTATGGATCATGCTCATGCATACCGGCAAAGGATAGCCCGATATTATGACAAACATATGAGACCTCGCCACTTTGAAGTGGGAGATCTGGTTTTGAAAATCATCCACTATCGTGGCCCACATCCACTTGGAAAGTGGCGCCCCAAATGGGATGGACCCTATGTTATGCGTGCAACCACCACGAACAACTCATATTGGTTGATCGATGTCGAAGGTAGGAATTTAGCAGATCCTATCAATATTCAATACTTGAAGAAGTATTATGTGTAGGGTTTGGATTAAATTCCCATTTTCGAAAATCCTTAGGAATAACCGCTTTGAAACTTCGAAAGTAGGGTTCAAAGGCAAATTGTGTGACCCTGAGCGAGAGAATTCGCACTTGTGAAAGAGTGGAGTTTTCCAAATATGTGATTACATTTCAAAATCCTTCTTCTTACAAAGAAAGGCCTAGTTCAATATAGCAAGATACTTGCAAGTAGTACGTGCTATTTCTAAATAGGCTGAACTGGAATGGATCGAGTATGACCTTGGGATAAGTCCTCCCCTCTTCTCTTCTCCTTCCAAAAGGAAAATGTGGCCAAAACAAAGGGAAATCCCTGCCAAAGATCTCTTTCCCAAAGAAAGAAACATGAATCAAAAAGAAAATTCGATTCTTTTATGCAAAAGAGGGATTAAAGAAAAAATACTCCCAAAGGGAGACCCTCTATGAAAAAAAGGAAGAAAAGGCCAAAAAGCTCAAAAAGAGCAGTTCTCCACTTTCTATGCCTCAAACCACAGTGTAAACACCCCGAAATCCCACGAATTTCTCAAATCAACCTAGTTTTATAAAAGCAACTCCAAAGGGCTGTTTTGAGTCTGCAAACCCAGGAGCCTTCCAGACAACCCTGTACAGGCGTTTTAAACTTTTATATGTTTTAAATATGTATAATACGTTTTAAAAACTATTAAAACACGTTTTGAAACCCCACAAAGCAAGCTTGGCCTGATCAAAGCAGGACCAAAAGAGCTAAAGAGAGCCCGGAACTGGAGCACAAGTCGAGCACTACACAACAACTCTCGTGTTGAATCCACCCCCAGGATCTCGAACGTCCAAGACCCTGTTATAATAAAAAATCATATGAAGTCATCTCCGGAAGGTGAAAATGGAAGTGGACGATCATGTTGGCGAAGACCCAACGCAGACGAAGTACTGATGCTGTCAGACCCCGCACAAACCGTTTGTTTCGAACACAGCCTGAAGGAGTCAGAATTCAGTTTGGATTGGATCTGGACCATATATATCCAAATCCCAATCCAAACCTATGTAAGGACTTGGATTTGGATTTGGATCCAGAGATCCAATCCAATATCCACATCCATGGCCCACATCACCTTCTCATAAATGGAGGTGGGGCCCACTTGAAATTCACGTGGGATTATGGGCATGAGAGAAAGTGGGGGAGGATAAGATTTGGGAGTGGTTGTAATTAAGCTTGACTTGTGTGTCAAGTTTGGGGTTAATCATGTGGGTTAGCCTAATTAGCATGGGTTGAAGCTTGTATTAGCCAAAACCTAACCTAGGGCTGCACCAACATGATGCAACAAGGTCTATGGGTTATGCAAAGGGAGCTCCCTAACCCAATCCTAATCAAAAACCCCTAATCCTAGCCTTTTACCCTAATCCTGGCCTAAACCTAGCCTAATCACCTAACCCACTTTCCTAATCCATCCCTAAACCTAGCCTAATGTCCTTAATTCTAGCCTAATCACCTAACCCACCTCACTAAACCTCACCCCAAAACCAACCCACCAAGCTAAGCCCTAAACCCCTAAACCACCCCACCTAAACCTAGCACACCATCTACCTAAAACCCCTTGCATTAAAATATCTGCCCCCTCCTCAAAACCAGCCCACCTTATCACCACACCACCACCACCTAAACCACCTTACCACCTCCTCAAAACCAGCCCCAACCGCCATCTCCAACCCTATATAAACCCCCCCCTAGTGGGTGGGTTTTTCATTCACTCCGATCCACCTTGGCCCAGCTGACCTTGGCCAATCCCCTTCCAGCCGAGCCTTCCACCTTGCTCCACCTGCGCCACTGCCTCCCAGCCAAGCTCCACCTCCACCACCACTGCTTCCACCAAGCTCCACCTCGCGCCACCTTCATCTCCCGGCTGCCCCTCTTCCATCCGCCAGCTTCTTCCCCTTTCGGTTAGTACCCTACCCTTAGCTCCACCTCTTTTCACTCCCCCTCCACTCTCAACCACCCACACCACCACAACCTCCCGCCAACACCACCTACCCATCATCCCTACCCATTCGGCCAGACCTCCACCTTATATCACCCGCCTTGAACCACTTCGCCTAGTGACACCCGACCACCCCACTTGGCTCCCTAGGACCTGCCCATACCCCTTTTCACCAGCCCTTAGCTCTACCTTACACCACACCCTAGCTAGCTCCCTTCCCATCCACAACATCCCTAGCCACCCTAGCAGCCGGCCACCACCAAGCTCCCCTTAGTCGGCCACTCCAACCGACTGTACCAAATCCACTCGGCCAACCATACATCTCCCTTAGGCACTCCCTTAGGCTCCCCTTTAGCACTACCTTCCTTTATACCAGCCCATCCTTTAGTGACCTTCCTTAGTCACCTTAACCCAAAGCACCAAGGCAACCCCTTTCTAGCAGCCGGCCACCTTCAAGGCGTCCTTCCCGCGCACCCAAGGCACCCGGCCAGCATCACCCCTTGCAGTTCCATTTCCAGGAGCTCCCTCTTGCAGCCCAAGCCTACGCTCAAGCAAGTCACCTCCGGACCAGCTATAAGTAAGTGCCTAACTCGGTCCTTAGTTGTAGACTTGCTTAAATTAAATTTGATACGCGGTTGTAATAACGGAGCATAGTCTCCCCCCGCTTGTAATAACGTGGCTTGGCACATCCACACACACGTGCACTCTCTTAGTTGTGCACGATTTTGGACACACACGGGCCTAATCAGCCCCGAAGATATAAATTTATGTATATACTTTAAATTACGTAGGGTTTTGCTTAAGTTGGGTGTGTTGTCTTTAAATTCTCGCACTCACACACATTGAGCCTTCGCTCTTATTTGTAAGACCCAAGTAAGGGCTGTGTTATACTATCCTTGGGTTTATTTCATGTCGTGTGTGTAGTACTTCAATTCAAGCACTCACACACATTGAGCTTTTGCTCTTATTCCCAAGACCTTAGTTAAGGCCATACTGCAATTTATATTTGGGTTTAATTTCATGTTGTGTGCGTAGTACTTCAATTCAAACACTCACACACATTGAGTTGTCGCTCTTATTCCCAAGACCTTAGTTAAGGCCATATTGCAATTTATATTTGGGTTTAATTTCATGTTGTGTGCGTAGTACTTCAATTCAAGCACTCACACACATTGAGCTTTCGCTCTTATTCCCAAGACCTTAGTTAAGGCCATATTGCAAGTTATATTTGGGTTTCATTTCATGTCGTGTGTGTAGTACTTCAATTCAAGCACGCACCCACATTGAGCCTCCGCTCTTATTTGCAAGACCCAAGTAAGGGCCCATATATACATTATATACATATTTCCCTTCGGCAATTTCCCTTCAGCATTTACATTTCAAGTCATTTCCCTTCGGTATTATCTTTTAAATTCGAGTTTTCCCTTTGGAGTAGCATGAGTTTGCATTGCATATACGCCATACCACAAGTTAGGACGCATATTGCATCAAAGCAAACCCCATACTCCCGCTCAAAGTCGCCACATTTAGTGGAGTGTTCATAACACACACCTAGGTGGCCCATAAAGGGATAAAAAGAAAGACTTAGGCACGTGCAAATCCACGTGATCTAAAATCTGAAAATCATACAAACAAGACCCGAATCAAATACCTCGAACCGCTTTTGTAGGCTTTTTCCACTCCAAACTCGATTTTTAAAAGCATACAGACTGACCCTTGCGCATCGGTGCAAGAAGGTCTGCGATGACAAGAGCTTACTTGCTCACAGTTGCCACGTTAGAAGTCAGGTTCTAGAATATATCTTCGCTAGCTTAGGTAAGCTAGCTGGCACACCCTGTTTATTTAAATAGGACTTAGACACACAAAAAGGTTCGCTCCAGGCCTAAGAACCGGGAGGCGGAGATTTTTCTGCGTCTACAGTAGATTGGCACGCCCGGAGGGACGTGAGTCTTTCAAAAATCGAGTTACTCTAGGAAACTTGCGAAAAGATTTTCAAAGAGATGATTGTTTTTAACTCTGTTTTCTTTACTTGTACTTAGGAATTTTGAAAAAAGGCTTGAAAGCATGTCAAAATCCAACCCAAGTGAAGTGTCGAGCCAAGGCTCATGCACATCAAGTTCTCACTCTAGGAGGATTTTGAAAAACAAGATCAAACTAGACGAGATAGAGGACCTGAGAGGGGAATTCGAGGCCAAAATCGATGCTCTCAGCCAAGAGGCTGAAGTAGGCGATTCGTGTTCATCGAATGGTGAACAAAAGGCCAAAAGAAAATCTGAAAAACCTCGCAAGCACAAAGAGGCCTCCGTAATGGAAGGCAACCAATACCACGAGTCCTTCACACAAAAGGACCGTAAAGCCCTACAACAGCTGCTGAAAGGGCAAAATAAAGAGAAAAGGAGTTACGCCCTGTCTGATTTCCTTCCTATGGATTACGAAACAGATAGTGACGATGAAATACCGAACTTCCATCGGTATGATGGCATGGGAGACCCTAGGTCTCACTTGCAACTTTTCTCGCGTCGAGCCCATAACAAGAAAAAGGACTCGATGAAATGGGTGTATTGGTTCCCTTTATCCCTTAAAGGCACAGCTGCCAAATGGCTGGCTTCCTACGATTTAAGCTTGTTCGCTACTTTTGAAGAGTTAGCGAACTGCTTCATGCAAAGATTTGCACACAACGTAGAAGTCACGCCGACTTTGAACACTTTAAGGGATACAAAGCAAGGCATGAACGAAGACGTGCATGCCTTCATTATACGATGGAGGTCACTTTTGGGCCAAGTGAGAGAGCCCATATCCAAAGGATGCGCAGTCAAGCTCATCTTGGATAATTTTAAAAGCGAGTTAAAGACCCTTCTCTCGCTCTATGAGATCTCAACTTTCCATAAGTTGATAAAAAAAGTTTCTCTTTTCGAAACAAACTTGAGAAAAGGGACATACGATCACTTATGGAAAGGAAGTGCCATTTCTAAAACCCGCTTGGAAAAGCCCATCACTTATGGGCTACCCACAATGGACAAAGGGGCAAAACCCCATAAAATCGCCAATGTCCAAGTGGATCCAGGCGTGACAGGCACTTCCAAAAATTTTGAAAAGATAGAAAACAAAAGGGAGCGAACCTTTCAAAAACCGATTGAAAAACGGGAGCACACACCGTTGGGGCAACCTGTGTCGGAGGTCCTAGACCTCCTACTTGCCCAAGGCATGATAGCACTTCCCGAAATCCCCGAAGGAGTCACTTCCAAAGGGGGGTATTTAAATCGATTTTGTAAGTATCATCGGCTCAAGGGCCATGATACCAAACATTGTTTCTCCCTTTTAAATAAAATCGAGAACTTGATAGCGGAGGGCCGGCTCCATGTCACTGTGGAACCTGAGCCACCTCAAGCTATCTTCAAAGAACCCTTTCCCAAGCACGCCAGTAGTAGTGGGAAAGGAAAGGAGGTATGTACCCTCACCTTTTCAAAGGAACTAGCACAAAAACCTGAGTCTGGTCGACCCACTTGTGCGCCCACTCTTGTACTGTACAAGAAGCCCGCCCAAGTCATCATCCGGGGACCACCAAAAGCTGAATTCCCGGCTAAACCAGTTTTAAAACTTCAAGGTACTCCTCAACTCATACTTAGAGCCAAATTTAGCGTGAACCCTAGGCTGGTCGTGGGGGAAGTAACTAGATCCGGGAGGATCTATCAACCCCCGCACCTACAAAGTGCTAAAAAGGTGATCAGTGTGCCTGGCCCCTCAAAAGCATGTATTCCTGGAGTTCTGCCAAAAACAGACAAGGATAAAGTCATCCTAAATCCTTATGACTTCGAAAACCACCTTTCAAAGATTCCTATCAACATGTCTATCCTAGAGCTTATACAAACCTCGCCTAGGCATAGACTCGTGCTAGAGAAAATTCTAGAAAGAGCCAAGGTTGATTCGAACATAAGTTCGGAATCCCTGTCTGCCCAAGTGGCTTTAATAGGAGCAAAATCGCCCATCACTTTTTCGAAAGATGATGTAGATAGACCCTACGAGTCCCATAACCAGGCCCTGCATATCGAGGTGGTTCTAAATAACCACTCTCTAGACAGGTGCCTAGTCGATGGGGGAGGAGGGCTCAACATCCTTCCACTTCAGAATCCTGCACACGGGGGTGTTCCATGTCTTGGACATCCACCCCCATTATAACCTGTTGCTGGGAAGGCCCTGGATACACAGCTTGTGCGCTGTGCCATCCACCTTCCACATGTGTGTCAAGATCCCTTTCAGGGACCAGGTCGTGGTGATCCTAGGTGAGAGTCACCCACAGCTCCAGGGGATCATAAACTCCCCTTGTTTATCAAGCTCCTAGGCCCATGAGGCTAACCTGGGGCAGATTGAGATTGAGCCACCAAGGCGTGTGTTAAACAACCCTAGGAAGGTTGTATGTGTGAAGGGGTCGCCCAAAGCAGGCCCCCTCCCAATCTTAACCCTTCTAAGAAAACCCAAGAGTTCCCTATTTCCAAAGCCCCTGGACAAAAAGCCATACGAGCACGATATGGACGACAGCAAGTTTCAGGATCACGATTTATACTCTGCATTTTCAAAAAATAAGAAATCGTGGAACATGTTGTTGAATATGGGCTACACGCCCTACAAAAGTCTAGGGGCGCAAAATCAGGGTCTCCTAGAGCCTATCCTTCCTAGGGCCAACCCAAGCCGATACGAGATCGTCTACACTCCCAAAATACCACCAGAGCCACCCCTTGTGACCACCTAGGTCAAGGGTGCCCTGAAGCCTATCCTAGAAGAGACCTACGATTTAGACCTCCTATTCCGAGTCTAACCCGTAGTGTTTTCCCTTTGTAGGTATGATGGAAGATCCCTTTCAGAAAAATACAAAAACATTTGGAAAACTTAAAATCAAAAAAATCGAAAAAGAGGAAAAACCAAAAACAATGGAAAAACAAAAACTCGAAAAAAGAGTGCTTTGTATAGTTCCTAAGGTTCTTGTTTTACAAAAACCCAAAAAAATCGAAAATCTAGAAAATTCCAAAAAGATTTTGTATATAGCTGCTCCTGGTAGGACTTTGGAAAAAGATTTCAAAAGAAACGTCGTCTGCATAACCAGATCAAAAACTTTGAAATCAATTAAAAAACCGAGTGCAAAACCAGGTCTTTTTGAAAATCACACATCAAATTCCCTCGGGTCTATAGCCCACGAGAATGATCGAAGCCCAGAAGTGGATCCCTGTGAGGAAGATCCCACTTCTGAGCTCCTAGAATTTCATAAAATTCTCGATTTTGAAAGACCTTCCAATTCAATAGGAGGAGATTTCATAGAGGTGAACCTAGGGAGTGATTCCAATCCCAAAACCATCAAAATAGGCGCATGCTTGCATGAACATGAAAGATTAACATTCATTGCATTTCTAAGAACCTATTTAGATGTGTTCGCAAGGACGTATGAAGACATGCCGGGCATAGACCCTAGCATTGTCGAACATCGTCTTCCCTTAGATGCGGATGTAAAACCCATAAAGCAGAAGCTTAGGAAAATACACCCGAATGTACACACGCAAGTAAAAGAGGGTTTAGAAGATCTGTTAAAAGTCGGATTTATAAAACCCATTGCGTATTCTGATTGGTTGTCAAACATCGTTGTAGTTCGAAAAACCAATGGGAAAATTCGAATATGCATCGATTTCAGAAACCTGAATAAAGCCACTCCAAAGGATAACTATCCTTTACCAAACATAGATTTGATAGTCGATAGTACTGCAAATCATGAAATGTTTTCATTTATGGATGGCTATTCAGGCTATAATCAAATCAAACTAAGTCCACGAGATCAGAGTAAGACCGCCTTCACAACCCCATGGGGCACGTACTACCATACAGTCATGCCCTTTGGTTTGAAAAATACTGGTGCAACATGCCAGAGAGCTATGACCACGATCTTCCATGATCAAATTCATGAGCTCGTAGAAGTGTATGTAGATGATCTCTTGGCAAAATCCAAAACCCGATGCACTCATATCGAATGTTTGCAAAAGATTTTCGAAAGGCTTAGGCTTTACAAAGTAAAGCTAAACCCTCAAAAATGTGTGTTCAGGGTAGAATCTGGGAAGCTTCTAGGCTTTATGGTAAGCCAAAGGGGTATAGAAGTCGACCCCTCTAAGTGTCGAGCCATCATAGACATGGCTCCACCCTCCAATCTCACCCAAATTCGTAGCCTCCAGGGTCGATTACAATCCGTTCGCCGATTCATATCAAATCTGACGACTAGATGCGAACCCTTCAACAAACTGTTGAGGAAGGGCACGAAATTCTTATGGGATGACGAATGCCAGAAGTCCTTCGTGAGACTAAAGGCATACCTGGTTAATCCCCCCGTTTTGAATCCTCCGAAGCAAGGAAAACCACTTTTACTCTACATCTCTGTGCATGCAAATGCTTTAGGAGCCCTACTGGCTCAATACGAGGATGACACCCACAAGGAGTATGCCATCTACTACATTTCGAAAACTCTCTTGGCTTATGAACGAAATTATCAAGCCATGGAGAAGACGTGCTTGGCCCTAGTCTGGGCCTGCCAGAAATTCAGACACTATTTCCTAGATCATGAGATCTAGATAGTGTCCAAGCTTGATCCAATCAAGCACTTGTTCGAAAAACCCATTCTCACGGGTAGATTGGGCAAATGGAAACTCCTTTTAATGGAGTATGACCTGAAATACCATCACCAGATCTCCATTAAGGAGCAAGCCCTGGCAGATTACGTGGCTGAGTTCCCCTTAGAGGACGCATATCCCACGCTTGATGAAATGCCTGATGAAGGCATATTACAAAACCATTTCCAAAACCACATTTTGGCAAACTCTTTCGAAAACCAAGTGTGGAAGATGCACTTCGATGGGGCACGAAACCAACGAGGGGCTGGTGCTGGGGTCATCCGCATCTCTCCTGAAAAGGGCGAGATTCCCATAGCAGTCCGCCTAGATTTCGAATGTTCCAACAACATAGCTGAGTATGAAGCACTCATACAATGCTTAAGAATTTCGAAAACTCTAGGGGCATCATGCATCGAGGTCTTTGGAGATTCGCTCCTTGTTATAAACCAAAATTTGAAAATTTGGCAAGTACGTAATGAAAAACTGCTTCCATATCACGAGTTGGCCACTCGATTGGTTAAGTCCTTCCAATCGTGCAAACTCACACACGTGGGAAGAGAGGACAATGGCATCGCCGATGCCCTCTCCTCCTTGGGTTCAGCCCTAAAGGTCGATCCCATCTCAAGGACCCGATCTTTAGAAATATGGCATGCGCCTAACCCATCCACACACGATCTGGATGTTTGCCAAAATAACCCAGACTCTATTGAAAAAACCTGGTTTTACGACATCAAATAATTTTTAAAAAATGGGAGATTCGCCGAGGATGCCACATCCAAAGATAAGGCATTCATCCAAAAGATTTCGACCCGATACACCATTCTAGGTGGGGTTTTGTACAAAAAGAGTTTTACCGGCATCCTACTTAGGTGTATTGACCTAGAGGAGGCTAGGATAGTAATGCATGAGTTCCACGATGGAGAATGTGGAGGTCATGTTAATGCCAACATGATGGCAATGAAAATACTTAGAGGGGGCTATTTTTGGTCCACCCTGAAAAAGGATTGTCACGATCATGTTAAGAAGTGTCATCCATGTCAAGTGCATGGGCACGCCATTCACATCCCTTCATCTGCATTGCATTCTGTGGTCAACCCCTGGCCATTTACCATGTGGGCGTTTGACATTGTAGGCCCTATATTTCCAAAAGCCTCGAATGGGCATCGATTCATTTTAGCAGCCACAGAGTATTTCTCCAAATGGGTGGAAGCCATTTCCCTAACCAACGTGTTGGGGCAACATGTGGTGGCTTTCATTAGGAGGAATATCTTGGCTCGATTTGGGGTTCCACGAGACCTTGTGTCTGATAATGGCACCCCATTCAAAAACGAGCGGATGGTTAAGTTGTGCAACACGTATGACATAACTCACCACTTCTCCTCGCCCTACTACCCTAAAGGCAACGGCCAAGCCGAAGCCACAAACAAGACTCTCATTAGTATAATTGAGAAAACTTTAGAGAAGGGTAGGACGTGGCATGAGAAGCTGGATGAAGCCTTATGGGCTTATAGGACTTCCATCCGGACTCCCACGAATGCCACACCATTCGAATTGGTCTATGGCACAAACGCCATTCTTCCCATTCATACTCAACTGCATTCATTCCATACATCCATAGCACTCGACCTCCCCCTAGAGACGCTCCAGCATGCTAGGATGGCCGAACTAGATTTGCTAGATGAGAGGCGACTCCTTGCCATGGACCATGCTCGTGCATACCGGCAAAGGATAGCCCGACACTATGGCAAACACATGAGACCTCGCCACTTTGAAGTGGGGGATCTAGTCTTGAAAATCATCCACTATCGTGGCCCACATCCCTTTGGAAATTGGCGCCCCAAGTGGGATGGACCCTATGTTGTACGTGCAACCACCACGAACAACTTGTTTTAGTTGATCGATGTAGAAGGTAGGAATTTAGCAGATCCTATCAATGTTCAATACTTAAAGAAGTATCATGTGTAGGATTTGGATTAAATTCCAATTTTCGAAAATTTTAGGGATAGCTACCCTGAGACATGAAAATAAGGTGCAAAGACAAAGTTGTGTGACCCTGAGTGAGAGAATTCGCACTTGTGAAAGAGTGGAGTCTTCAAAATCGTGGTTACATTTCAAAATCTTTCTTCTTACAAAGAAAGGCCTAGTTCAACATAGCAAGATACTTGCAAGTAGTATGTGCTATTTCTAAATAGGCTGATCTGGAATGGATCGAGTGTCAGCTTGGGATAAGTCCTCCCCTCTTCTCTTCTCCTTCCAAAAGGAAAACAAAGGCCTAAATAAAGGGAATTTCCTATTCAAAGTATCTTTCCAAAAGAAAGAAACCAGAATTCAAAAGAAAAATCCATTCTCTTGTGAAAAAAAGAGGGATTAAAGAAAAAATACTCCCAAAGGGAGACCCTCTACGAAAAAAAAGGAAAAAAAGGCCAAAAAGCTCAAAAAGAGCAGTTTTTTGCCTTCTATGCCTTAAACCACGGGACGCTTCAAAAGGGACCGTGGTATCTCTTTCCCATCCCTGGCTTATCCCAAGCTAAAGCATGGTTCATTTCGAGGAATCCTAAAGTAAAAATAGGATTTGCTTACTTGGATTTCATCTTATTTGAAAATTCAACGTTTCGAGTAAGACGTAGGAATTTGAAATATAGCTTGTTTTCTTACAAAACCTCCGCTAGATAAGCGAGTGTCAAGACTCAAACAAGGGCAAACATGAAGAGCTCGAGATCCTTAGGATTGAGACTCAAGACAGTTGTCCCTTTTGTAAATAGCTATTGTAAATAGATTTTGAAAAATTGAACATCGAATAGCATAGGATTTGCTCACTTGGAGCCGTAGGCCTTGTAAGTCTCTAGAGTTCGACCACATCTGGTCTCTTGGAGGTCGCCACTCTTGGTACCACACCCATGCCATGCATCTGCATTCCACGCATGGTACTTGCATAAACATGATCCCATTTAGGACCAGATTCCATAACATATCCCTTTGGCGTGAAATCTCCTCCTACCAGGGTTTCAAAACTGAGATTTTTGCTAAAGATTGGGACAATCCCATATTCTTCATCGCTAGATCTAGGGAGACATTGAAAGGGGTGTTTGTCATCTTTGCCCTTATCCAAATCGATTTGGACAAGGCCAAAGAGGGGCATCTGTAAACACCCCGAAATCCCACGAATTTCTCAAATCAACCTGGTTTTATAAAAGCAGCCCCAAAGGGCTGTTTTGAGTCTGAAAACCCAGGAGCCTTCCAAACAACCCTGTACAGGCGTTTTAAACTTTTATATGTTTTAAACATGTATAATATGTTTTAAAAACTGTTAAAACACGTTTTGAAACCCCACAAAGCAGGCTTGGCCTGATCAAAGCAGGACCAGAAGAGCTAAAGAGAGCCCGGAACCGGAGCACAAGTCGAGCCCGGCACAGCAACTCTCGTGTTGAATCCACCCCCAGGATATCGAACGTCCAAGACCTTGTTATAATAAAAAATCATATGAAGTCATCTCTAGAAGGTGAAAACGGAAGCGAACGATCATGTTGGTGAAGACCCAACGCAGACGGAGTACTGATGCTGTCAGACCCCGCACAAACCGTTCATTTCGAACACAGCCTGAAGGAGTCAGAATTCAGTTTGGATTGGATCTGGACCATATATATCCAGATCCCAATCCAAACCTATGTGTGGACTTGGATTTGGATTTGGATCCAAAGATCCAATCCAATATCCACATCCATGGCCCACATCACCTTCTCATAAATGGAGGTGGGGCCCACTTGAAATTCACGTGGGATTATGGGCATGAGAGAAAGTGGGGGAGGATAAGATTTGGGAGTGGTTGTAATTAAGCTTGACTTGTGTGTCAAGTTTGGAGTTAATCATGTGGGTTAGCCTAATTAGCATGGGTTGAAGCTTGTATTAGCCAAAACCTAACCTAGGGCTGCACCAACATGATGCAACAAGGTCTATGGGTTATGCAAAGGGAGCTCCCAAACTCAATCCTAATCAAAAACCCCTAATCCTAGCCTTTTACCCTAACTCAATCCTAATCAAAAACCCCTAATCCTAGCCTTTTACCCTAATCCTGACCTAAACCTAGCCTAATCACCTAACCCACTTCCCTAATCCCGGCCTAATCCCAACCTAATCACCTAACCCACTTCCCTAATCTTTCCCTAAACCTAGCCTAATTTCCTTAAACCTAGCCCAATTTCCTTAAACCTAGCCTAATCACCTAACCCACGTCACTAAACCTCACCCCAAAACCAACCCACCTAGCTAAGCCCTAAACCCCTAAACCACCCCACCTAAACCTAGCACATCATCTACCTAAAACCCCTTGTATTAAAATATCTGGCCCCTCCTCAAAACCAGCCCACCTTATCACCACACCACCACCACCTCCTCAAAACCAGCCCCAACCGCCATCTCCAACCCTATATAAACCCCCCCCTAGTGGGCGGGTTTTTCATTCACTCCGATCCACCTTGGCCCAGCTGACCTTGGCCAATCCCCTTCCAGCCGAGCCTTCCACCTTGCTCCACCTGCGCCACTGCCTCCCAGCCAAGCTCCACCTCCACCACCACTGCTTCCACCAAGCTCCACCTCGCGCCACCTTCATCTCCCGGCTGCCCCTCTTCCATCCGCCAGCTTCTTCCCCTTCGGTTAGTACCCTACCCTTAGCTCCACCTCTTTTTCACTCCCCCTCCACTCTCAACCACCCACACCACCACAACCTCCCGCCAACACCACCTACCCGTCATCCCTACCCATTCGGCCAGACCTCCACCTTATATCACCCACCTTGAACCACTTCGCCTAGTGACACCCGACCACCCCACTTGGCTCCCAAGGATCTGCCCATACCCCTTTTCACCAGCCCTTAGCTCTACCTTATACCACACCCTAGCTAGCTCCCTTCCCATCCACAACATCCCTAGCCACCCTAGCAGCCGGCCACCACCAAGCTCCCCTTAGTCAGTCACTCCAACCGACTATACCAAATCCACTCGGCCAACCATACATCTCCCTTAGGCACTCCGTTAGGCTCCCCTTTAGCACTACCTTCCTTTATACCAGCCCATCCTTTAGTGACCTTCCTTAGTCACCTTAACCCAAAGCACCAAGGCAGCCCCTTTCTAGCAGCCGGCCACCTTCAAGGCATCCTTCCCGTGCACCCAAGGCACCCGGCCAGCATCTCCCCCTGCCGTTCCATTTCGAGGAGCTCCCTCTTACAGCCCAAGGCGAAGCCCAAGCCTATGCTCAAGCAAGTCACCTCCGGACCAGCTATAAGTAAGTGCCTAACTCGGTCCTTAATTGTAGACTTGCTTAAATTAAATTTGATACGGGGTTGTAATAACGGAGCATAGTCTCCCCCCACTTGTAATAACGTGGCTTGGCACATCCACACACACGTGCACTCTCTTAGTTGTGCACGATTTTGGACACACACGGGCCTAATCAGCCCCTAAGATATAAATTTATGTATATACTTTAAATTACATAGGGTTTTGCTTAAGTTGGGTGTGTTGTCTTTAAATTCTCGCACTCACACACATTGAGCCTTTGCTCTTATTTGTAAGACCCAAGTAAGGGCTGTGTTATACTATCCTTGGGTTTATTTCATGTCGTGTGTGTAGTACTTCAATTCAAGCACTCACACACATAAAGCTTTCGCTCTTATTCCCAAGACCTTAGTTAAGGCCATACTGCAATTTATATTTGGGTTTAATTTCATGTTGTGTGCGTAGTACTTCAATTCAAGCACTCACACACATTGAGCTTTCGCTCTTATTCCCAAGACCTTAGTTAAGGCCATATTGCAATTTATATTTGTGTTTAATTTCATGTTGTGTGCGTAGTACTTCAATTCAAGCACTCACACACATTGAGCTTTCGCTCTTATTCCCAAGACCTTAGTTAAGGCCATATTGCAAGTTATATTTGGGTTTCATTTCATGTCGTGTGTGTAGTACTTCAATTCAAGCATGCACCCACATTGAGCCTCCGCTCTTATTTTCAAGACCCAAGTAAGGGCCCATATATACATTATATACATATTTCCCTTCGGCATTTACATTTCAAGTCATTTCCCTTCGGTATTGTCTTTTAAATTCAGGTTTTCCCTTTAGAGTAGCGTGAGTTTGCATTGCATATACGCCATACCACGAGTTAGGACGCATATTGCATCAAAGCAAACCCCATACTCCCGCTCAAAGTCGCCACATTTAGTGGAGTGTTCATAACACACACCTAGGTGGCCCGTAAAGGGATAAAAAGAAAGACTTAGGCACGTGCAAATCCACGTGATCTAAAATCTGAAAATCGTACAAACAAGTCCCGAATCAAACACCTTGAACCGCTTTCGTAGGCTTTTTCCACTCCAAACTCGATTTTTAAAAGCGTATAGACTGACCCTTGTGCATCGGTGCAAGAAGGTCTGCGACGACAAGAGCTTGCTTGCTCACATTCACCACGTTAGAAGTCAGGTTCTAGAATATATCTTTGCTAGCTTAGGTAAGCTAGCTGGCACGCCTTGTTTATTTAAATAGGACTTAGACACACGAAAAGGTTCGCTCCAGGCCTAAGAACTGGGAGGCGGAGATTTTTCTGCGTCTACACACGGGACGCTTTAGAAGGGACCATGGTATCTCTTTTTCCATCCCTATGGCTTATCCCAAGTAAAACATGGTTCATTCCGAGGAATCCTAAAGTAAAAATAGGATTTACTTACTTGAATTCCATTTTGTTTGAGAATTCGATGTTTCGAGTAAGGCGTAGGAATTTTGAAATATAGCTTATTTTCTTATAAAACCTTCGCTAGATTAGCGAGTGTCAAGACTCAAGCAAAGACAAACGCGAAGAGCTCGAGATCCTTAGGATTGAGGCTAAAAGCAGTTTTCCCCTTTTTGTAAATAGATTTTGAAAAGTCGAACATCAAGCAACTTAGGGCCCGCTCACTTGGAGCAGCAGGTTCTCATAAACCTCAAGAGTTCGATCATGCCATCTAGTCTCTGGGAGGTCGCCCTACTTGGCGTCTCATCCATGTCACACATGTGCACATCCACGCATGAACACTTGCATAACATGATCCCGTTTAGGACCAGAAACCATAGAAATGCCCTTTGGCGTAATATCTCCTCCTACTAGGTTTAAAAGAAAGATTTTGCTCAAAAATTGGGACGATCCCATATTTTCGTGGATAGATCTAGGGAGACATCGAAAGGAGTGTTGTCGTCTTTGCCTGGTCTTGCAAAAGCAACCCCAAAGGGCTATTTTGAGTTTGGAAACCCAGGAGCCTTCCAGACAACCCTGTACATACTTTGAACCTGTATATATGTTTTTAAACTCTATACATATAGTTTTAAAACCTTAAAAAGGTGTTTTGAAACCCCAAAAGCAGCTTGGCCTGATGAAAGCAGGACCGAAAAGGCAAAAGAGAGCCCAGACCCGGAGCATACTTCAAGCCCGGCACATCAACTCTCCTATCAGAATCATCCCTAGATTCTCAGACATCTAAGCCCCAGATATCAGAAATTTGCTCAAAATGAACTCCGAAAGGTGAGAAGAAGAGCGAACGACAATGTTGGCGAAGACCCAATGCAAGACAGAATACTGATGCAGTCAGGCCTCGCACAAACCGTCTATTTCGAAACGCCATGAAGGAATCAAAAAATCAGATTTGGGCCAGATCTGGACCATATATATCTAGATCCAAGCCCAACATGTATTTGGATTTGGATCCCAAGATCCAAATCCAATATCTACATCCATGGCCCACATCACCTTCTCATAAATGGAGGTGGGGCCCACAAATATTTCATGTGAAAAGCTTGGGTAGAGAGAGAAAAAGGGGTGATAAAGTATGAGTGAGAAAGTTGGTAGGCTTGACTTTTGGTCAAGTATGGGTTAACCTTGTGGGTTTAGCCTAGAGTGTGGGTTTAAGCTTGTATGCACCTACACCTAACCTGGGGTTGCACCAACTTGGACATGGCTGCAACTGGGTCAATGGACCGACGCCAAGGGGAGGTTCCTAAACCTAGCCCTAAGCTAGCCCACCTCACCTAGCCATCTCCCCTAAAACCTAACCCAAACCTAGCCATTCTCACCCAAAACTATCCCAACCTCACCTAGCCAACCTCACCTAACCGACCTCACCTAGCTAGACCACCTAGACCCTAACCAACTAAGCCTAAACCCACCTTAGTGCACCTAATTAAACCCCTAACCACTAAGTCCCAGCCCACCTAACCGACCTACCCTAAACCACTAACCAGCCCCCCCTAACCGACCTACCTATAGACATGGAAAACCTCCGCCTCCCTGGTTTCTAAGGCCTGGGGCGGATCCTTTCGTGTGTCCAAGTCCTATTTGAATAAACAGGGCGTGCCAGCTAGCTTACCTAAGCTAGCGAAGATATATTTTAACCTGACTTCTAATGTAGCGACTGTGAGCAAGTGAGCTCTTGTCGTCGCAGACCTTCTTGCACCAATGCGCAAGGGTCAGTCTATATGCTTTAAAAATCGAGTTTTAGGGTAGAAAAAGCCTACGAAAGTGGTTCGAGGTGTTTGATTCGGGTCTTTTTAGTGCGATTGCAGATTTTTAGATCACGTGGATTTGCACATGCCTAAGTTTTTCTTTTTATCCCTTTATGGGCCACCTAGGTGTGTGTTATGAACACTCCACTAAATGTGGCGAATTTTGAGCGGGAGTATGGGGCTTGCTTCGATGCAACATGCATCCTAACTCGTGATATGGCGTATATGCAATGCAAACTCACGCTACTCCAAAAGGAAAACCCGAATGTAAAGACAATACCGAAGGGAAATGACTTAAGGAAAATGACTTGAAATGAAAATGCCGAAGGGAAATAACCGAAGGGAAATATGTATATATAAGGTATATATGGGCCCTTACTCGGGTCTTGCCAATAAGAGCGAAGGCTCAATGTGGGTGCATGCTTGAATTGAAAGACTACACACACGACATGAAATGAAACCCAAATATAACTTGCAATATGGCCTTAACTAAGGTCTTGGGAATAAGAGCGAAAGCTCAATGTGTGTGAGTGCTTGAATTGAAGTACTACGCACATAACATGAAATTAAACCCAAATATAAATTGCAGTATGGCCTTAACTAAGGTCTTGGGAATAAGAGCGAAAGCTCAATGTGTGTGAGTGCTTGAATTGAAGTACTACGCACACAATATGAAATTAAACCCAAATAGTATAACACGGCCCTTACTTGGGTCTTACAAATAAGAGCGAAGGCTCAATGTGTGTGAGTGCTTGAATTGAAGTACTACGCACACATGTAATTAAACCCAAATATAAATTGCAGTATGGCCTTAACTAAGGTCTTGGGAATAAGAGCTAAAGCTCAATGTGTGTGAGTGCTTGAATTAAAGTACTACGCACACAACATGAAATTAAACCCAAATAGTATAACACGGCCCTTACTTGGGTCTTACAAATAAGAGCGAAGGCTCAATGTGTGTGAGTGCTTGAATTGAAGTATTATGCACACAACATGTAATTAAACCCAAATAGTATAACACGGCCCTTACTTGGGTCTTACAAATAAGAGCGAAGGCTCAATGTGTGTGCGTGCTTGAATTGAAAGACAACACACTCAACTTAAGCAAAACCCTACGTAATTTAAAGTATATATATAGATTTATATCCTAGGGGCTGATTAGGCCCGTGTGTGTTCAAAATTGTGCACGACTAAGAGAGTGCACGTGTGTGTGGGTGTGCCAAGCCACGTTATTACAAGCGGGGGGAGACTATGCTTCGTTATTACAACCCCGTATCAAATTGAATTTAAGCAAGTTTACAACTAAGGACCGAGTTAGGCACTTACTTATAGCTGGTCTGAAGATGCCTTGCTTGAGCGTGGGCTTGGCCTTCGCCTTGGGCTGCAAGAGGGAGCTCCTCGAAGTTGAACGGCAAGGGGGGGGCTGCTAGCCGGATGCCTTGGGTGCGCGAGAAGGGCGCCTTGAAGATGGCCGGCTGCTAGGAATGGGCTGGCTTTGTGTGTTGGGCTAAGGTGACTAAGTAGGGTCACTAAGGATGGGTGTAGTATTAGGAAAGATAGCACTAAGTGGGAGCCTAAGGGAGTGTCTAAGGGAGTGCCTAAGGCTGGCAGGTGGCTCGGCCGAGTGGTTTAGGTACAGTCGGTTGGAGTAGCCGACTAAGGGAAACTTGGTGGTGGCCGACTGCTAGGGTGGCTAGGTAATGGCGAGGATGGGAAGGGAGCTAGCTAGGGTATGGGATAAGGTGGAGTTAGGGGCTGGTGGGAAGTGTATGGGACAGGTCCTAGGGAGCTAAGTGGAGTGGCCGGCTACTAAGGGGAGTGGTTCTTGGTGGGTGGTTGAAGTGGCTAAGGTCTGGCCGAATGGGTAGGAATGATGGGTGGCTGATGTTGGCAGGGTGTGGTGGTGGTGTAGGTGGTTGAGAGTGGAGGGGGAGTGAAGAAGTGGTAGAGTGAAGCTGAGGTACTAACCAGATGAAGAGGCGGTGGATGGAAGAGGGGCAGTAGGGCGGTTGGAGTGGATGGGGTTCGGCCGGGCTTGGATGCGTAAGATGCAGCCGGGAGGTGGTGGCGACGGGGAGCTGGCCGACTGGGAGTGGTGGTGTAGGAGGAGCTGGGTGGTGGTGCAGGTGGAAGACTCGGCTGGAAGGTGGCTGGGATCGGCTGGGCTGGAAGAACTTGAAAAAACCCTCCCCTTGGGGGGGGGGGGGGTTATATAGGGCTGAAGTGGGGTTGGGGCTGGTATTAGGAGGGTGGTAAGGTGGTCTAGGGGTGGTGGTGTGGTGATAAGGTGGGCTGGTTTTGGGGAGGGGCCAGATATTTTGATTTAGGGGGTATTAGGAATATGGTGTGCTAGGTTTCGGTGGGGTGGTTTAGGGGTTTAGGGTTTAGCTAGGTGGGTTGGTTTTGGGGTGAGGTTTAGTGAGGTGGGTTAGGTGATTAGGCTAGGATTAGGTTAGGTTTAGGGAAATTAAACTAGGTTTAGGGAAGGATTAGGGAAGTGGGTTAGGTGATTAGGTTAGGATTAGGGAAGTGGGTTATGTGATTAGGCTAGGTTTAGGACAGGATTAGGGTAAAAGGCTAGGATTAGGGATTTTTTATTAGGGTTGGTTTAAGGAGCTCCCTTTGCATGACCCATAGACCTTAATTGCATCATGTTGGTGCAGCCCTAGGTTAGGTTTTGGCTAATTACAAGCTTAAACCCACTTTAATTAGGCTAACCCACATGATTAACCCCAAACTTGACACACAAGTCAAGCTTAATTACAACCACACTCTAATCTTATCCTCCCCCACTCTCTCTCATGCCCATAATCCCACATGAATTTCAAGTAGGCCGCACCTCCATTTATGAGAAGGTGATGTGGGCCATGGATGTGGATATTGGATTGGATCTCTGAATCCAAATCGAAATCGAAATCCACACATAGGTTTGGATTGGGATTTGGATATATATGGTCTAGATCCAATCCAAACTGAATTCTGACTCCTTCAAGCTGTGTTTGAAACGAACGGTTTGTGCGGGGTCTGACAGCATCAGTACTCCGTTTGCGTTGGGTCTTCGCCAACATGATCGTCCGCTTCTGTTTTCGCCTTCCGGAGATGACTTGAAGTGATGTTTTGATGATAACAGGGTCTTGGACGTTCGAGATGCTGGGGGTTGATTCAATACGAGAGTTGTTGTGCCGGGCTCGACTTGTGCTCCGGTTATGGGCTCTCTTTAGTGTAGACACCCAAAATTTTCTTTTAATTCTTATCTTTTTAGGAAAGTGTCCATTTTTGGTAATTTTGGGTTTTCGAAGGAAAAAGGTACTAAACGAGTTTGTTTTGGTACCAAAATTTTATGAAAGATTTAAAATGATAAAAGAATACTTTCCTTTCTGAAAAATTCGAATTTTGACAAAATTGGAAAAAAATGACGATTTTGCCCCCGGCATGGAAAAGCTAGATTTTGTTTTCTTAAAAGATCTATGACAAAAAAATATGTTGAAAGCTTGCCTTTTGAAAAGATGCAGGCATTTATAAGACAATTTGACACCTATAAAGGCAAGTGGGTGCCCAAAAAGGAGAGCGGGCATCAAAAAGGGAAAGTGAGCTTCCCAAAAAGAAAAGTTCATATTCGGAAAGAAATCAGTTGCCCGAGGAAAAAGTTGATGTTATCAAAGGAAAGGAAAGATGGAAACAAGAACAATAGCTTCCGAAAAGAAAGGTTTGGTATCAAATGCATTTCGTAACATGTCCATGTTATGTTTGATTGTCAAGGTAATTAGTGTATCGATATGCATCAGTTTGGCATTGTCATCTGTTACTTTTATGTTAAGAACAATGTTAAAGTTTTAACACTCATGAGGGAAATCTAGTGAGCATGATGGTTGGTTTTCAAAAACGTAACATGGGCTTACTTGAACGCCTTTGTAGTAAAGCATGTAACATGGATTTGCATAACTACTTTCAGCAAATGTGCAGTTAGGTTCTCAAATTGCAAAAAGATGGAGCCACCTTTTGCAATGTTGCATAGGCACAATAGTCATCAGGCTTGCTGAGTTTGTGAATCATGGCCTTTTTAAACGGACAAGGATATTACGGCAGCAGATAGCTAAACCAGCTGATAGTTGTAGTTCTTCCAATGGTGTATCATTCCTTGATAAAATTATTTCCCCCCTTTATGAAGTTACGGCACAGCTAATGGGAGCACGATCATGTTCAGCAGACAATAACATTGATGTTTAATAAGAATGACTTTCCTCCAACTTAGCTGATATGATATTAGAGGTTATTAAAGAATTTTATGTGAGGAATGTTATGGACGATGTTCATCAAGTGCAACTGCGATGGCATCTCTGAAGAAGCATATTGAATCCCTCAACTGATGCTATTACACAGGGTGCTGCATTGGGACAGCTAGCTGCTAAAGAACTAACTCAAGTTACATCTCGATTCCCATCAAACAATTTGATTGGAAAAGGAGGTAGCAGTCAAAGGTCGTTTTCAGATCGTAAAAAGTTAGCTGTGAAAATACTGAAGTTCGTTGGTGATGATTGGAAAAAATTCTTATTTGAGATTGAAATCGTGACTACCTTGGAACTTAGTTTCTTCGGTTTTTTAGTTTCACAGAAAGTAAACATCTCTTTGTTTACAACTTTGTATGTAAGGGAAGTCTGGAAAGAAACCTTCATGGTTCAACGGATAAAAGTATACTTGGTTGTTCAGAAAATCTAAAGACGTGAGATCAATCAGCTGAAGCGTGCCCGTGGCAAGTGTTCCTCGGATATGAGAGGCCAGTCTGATCTTAAGGAAGCACTTGGCGGCAAAGAAGAGATTGAAGGAAATCTTATGCTAGAGCAGGAGTTCAGCTCTCTCAGAGAGGAGGTCTCACAAGCTGATGCTCACATCAAATCCATTGAAAAGGAATTGTCAGATTGGTACCGAGAAATTATTTTTTTTTCACGATCTCAGGTAGCTTCTGCAAATAATGTGTGTCAGGAAGTATATCTAAATCTGAAAGATCTCAAGCAACAAGAGTATGAGAAGAACAAACCTTTTTTTTATCAGAACAGAAGGGATATTCAGATGGCTTATGAGCTGGCAAAGGAACCAGATGCAACTGAGTGAATATGCCATGGGAAGATCACGCACGAATGGAGATGACAAAAGCTTTAGTGCTGCGTCTCAATCTATCATGCAAGCAGAAACACCATCAGGTACACAAATGGCTGCGCCAAAGAAATCATGCCATCACAAGGACAAAAACTACCTCAGCGTTGCCTACCAGACATCCTGATTTCAAGTTAAATCCAAAGCACGTCCAGGTCGAAGGTGGAACTTGTCGTTTACAAGGACACGCTTCCCCGGCTCATCCCCTACACAGTCCACATTCAGAATGTTTAGCACCACCAACCATACCTGCAATTCCATGTAACTTGATGCCTGTCCTTCCACGATTGAATATCTTGTGCCTAAGCTATCGTGACAAGGATGAGCTGATAAAGCAAATTCTGAATTCTGGCCTAATTCAGCAACAAGGAAAGATCGAGCCAATAAATCTTGGCAAGAAAAAAAGAAACCTCCCAAAGCCAGTAGCTCACCGACGGATTTGGAAGATGTAAACACCCCGAAATCCCACGAATTTCTCAAAATCCATCTGGTTTTATACAAGCAGCCCCAAAGGGCCATTTTGAGTTTGGAAACCCAGGAGCCTTCCAAACAACCCTGTATATATGTTTTAAACTTTATCTTTCAAAAACATATGATATAGCTTTTGAAAACCCTTTTAAAACATGTTTTGAAACCCCGAAGTGGCTTGGCGTGATCAAGACAGGACCAGGAGAGCCAAGAAGAGCCCGGAACTGGAGCACCTGTCGAGCCCGGCACAGCATCTCTTGTATCTGATTCACACCCCAGGATCTCGAACGTCCAAGACCCTGTTCTTATCAAAAAAGCATTTGAAGTCATCTCCAGAAGGCAGAAACGGAGGCGGACGACTATGTTGGCGAAGACCCAACGCAGACGGAGTACTGATGCTGTCAGGCCCCGCACGAATCGTCCGTCTCGAACCCGGCCCGAAGGAGTCAGAGTTCAGTTTGGATTGGATCTGGACCATATATATCCAGATTCCAATCCAAACCCATATGTGGACTTGGATTTGGATTTGGATCCAGAGATCCAATCCAATATCCATATCCATGGCCCACATCACCTTCTCATAAATGGAGGTGGGGCCCACTTGAAATTCACGTGGGATATTGGGCATGAGAGAGAGTGGGGGTGATAAATATCAAGAGTGTTGTATTAAGCTTGACTTGTGTGTCAAGTTTGGGTTTAATCTTGTGGTTTAGCCTAATTGAGCGGGTTTAAGCTTGTAATTAGCTAAAACCTAACCTAGGACTGCACCAACATGGGATGATCAAGGTCTATGGGCCATGCTAAGGGAGCTCCATCACCTAAACCTAGCCAAAAATGCCTAAACCTAGCCTAAACCCCTAATCCACTCCTAATCTGAACCTAATCACCTAACCCACTTCCCTAATCCCGGCCTAATCCCAACCTAATCACCTAACCCACTTCCCTAATCCTTCCCTAAACCTAGATTAATTTCCCTAAACCTAGCCTAAACCTAGCCTAAACCACCTAACCTAGTTCACTAAACCTCACCCTAAAACCCAACCACCTAACCTAGCCCTAAACCACCCTTAGCCCACGATTTTCCCAAACCCCTAGTTTTAAAATATCTGGCCCAGCCCCATCCAGCCCACCTTATCTACATACTACCCTACCTAAACCACCTAACCACTACCCACAACCCAGCCCTAACCGACCTACCCATCCCCATTTAAACCCCCCCCATTGTGGGCGGGTTTTCCAAGTGGGAACCACTTTCCACTCCCAGCCGGGCCCTCTTCCTCTCCCATCTCTCACCCGTCTTCCCAGCAGCTCCAGCCCCACCAGCCGCCACCTGCTCCGCCACTCTCCCTCCTCCATCCACCATCACTGCCCCACCAGCCGGACGCCACCACCTCACTCAACCGGGCCCTCTCCTCCTCCCATCTTCCACCAGCCGACAGCCACCTTTTGCCGCCACTTCTTCCCATTCGGTAAGTCCCCCTAACTCCCTCAAAACCACTCTCTACCACCTCTCCACTCTTAGCCACCCATCTTCCCCTTAGCTCAGCCTCTTTGCCGCCACCACCTAAGCCTAGCCGAACCTAGGATAACCCAAGTGGCTGGCCACTACTCAGCCACCACCTCCCATTCGGCCGACCTCCCCCTAGGCGTCCTCTTTGGCCTTCCCACTAGCTCACCTTTTAGGTCCAGTTTCCCTAAGTCCCTAACTTACCTAGTGACCCTAAGACCCACTTAGTCAGCCACTCTAAACTCCCTACTTGGAGGCGCCGCCCACTTGCCACCGGTCCCCTTCGAGGCGTCCATCCCACGCCCATTTGCAGCCGGCCAGCACTCTTGGTCACACACCTTCGCGGAGCTCCCGTTTGCAGCCCAAAGCCAAGGCCACGCTCAAGCAAGACCTCTACGGACCAGCTACTTGTAAGTTTCTAAACTCGGTCTTTAGTCGTACGCTTGCTTGAAATTCAATTCGATACGGGGTTGTAATAACGGAGCCTAGTCTCCCCCCGCTTGTAATAACGTGGCTTGGCACAACCACACACGTGCACTCTCTTAGTCGTGCACAACTTTGAACACACACGGGCCTAATCAGCCCCTAATATATAAGTATACGTATATATTTCATTTCCGAAAGGTTTTGTTTAAGTTGGGTGTGTTGTCTTTCAATTTAAACACTCTCACACACATTGAGCTTTCGCTCTTATTTGAAAGACCCAAGTAAGGGCCGACCTATACTATTTGGGTTTCATTTCATGTCGTGTGAGTAAGTCTTTCAATTTAAACACTCTCACACACATTGAGCTTTCGCTCTTATTTGAAAGACCCAAGTAAGGGCCGACCTATACTATTTGGGTTTCATTTCTTGTCGTGTGAGTAAGTCTTTCAATTCGAGCACTTTCACACACATTGAGCCTTCGCTCTTACTCCCAAGACCTTAGTAAAGGCCTTATTGCAGTTATATTTGGGTTTCATTTATGTCGTGTGTGTAGTACTTCAATTCAAGCACTCTCACACACATTGAGCCTTCGCTCTTACTCCCAAGACCTTAGTCAAGGCCATACTGCAATTTATATTTGGGTTTAATTTCATGTCGTGTGTGTAAGTCTTTCAATTCAAACACGCACCCACATTGAGCCTTCGCTCTTATTTGCAAGACCCGAGTAAGGGCTCATATACATAAGATATATACATATCTCCCTTCGGTTATTTCCCTTCGGTTATTTCCCTTCGGTTATTTCCCTTCAGCATTGTCTTTACATTTCGGGTTTTCCCTTTGGAGTAGCGTGAGTTTGCATTGCATCTACGCCATACCACGAGGTAGGACGCATATTGCATCGAAGCAACCCCCGCTCGAATTCGCCCATGTAGTGGAGTGTTCATAACACACAAACTAGGCGACCCAAAAAGGGATAAAAGAAAAGACTTAGGCACGTGCAAATCCACGTGATCTAAAACATGCAATCGCATCTTAAAGACCCGAAATAGACACCTCGAACCGTTTCATAGACTTCCTCCCCAAAACTCGGTTTTTGCAAAAGCGTACAGACTGACCCTTGCGCATCGGTGCAAGAAGGTCTGCGACGACAAGAGCTCACTTGCTCACAGTCGCCACGTTTAGAAGTCAGTGTTAATATATCTTCGCTAGCTTAAGTAAGCTAGCTGGCACGCCCTGTTTGTATACATAGGCCTTAGACGCACGATAAGATCCACTCCAAGCCACGAAAGGGGCAAAGAGGCGGGGATTTTTCGCGCGTCTACAGAAGACACAAATCACTACCCACTTACCAAAATACAGCGATCCGTTTCAGCAAGAAACAGTGGCGATTGACTTGGTGAAGACTGGTCCATCCACAGCAGTAGGAAACAACTCCAACTTACCTCATCCGGTTCCATGTTGATAAATTCAGCAACCGTCTACAGCAAGCAATTGCCAGAACCAGCGATACTTTCCAAAACCTCTTTTTGCAGCAATTACATGCCAAAAACGAATTTGATCAGCAAGGCAACTTGCCTTGCCCAATGCTACACCCAAGGGGCACCTTTTGGCCTATAAAAGGAGCCTAAAGGAGGCTGCAAGGGGGGGGACCAAGACACAGGAACATTCAGTCCGAAAATTCAGAGAAATAGAGAGAGAGAGAGAGGGAAAGGAAGAGAAGAAGGAGAAGAAGGAAGTCCGGCCTGGTTCCGACGTTCGACGATCGTCCGGCGAAGTGCTCTTACGTCCCCTCTCACTCACACAGGTTGGAATTCTTGCACAAATTGGTTTTAATCCATGAGAACCTGAAAAAGCACAGATTCTAGAAATTTGTACATGAATCAAGGCTTTGAGCCCATGTTCTTCATTTATATCGATACAAACATGCATAATTCCTTCATGAACGAAACAAAAATCCATGTTTGTATGATTTCCATGCTTTATTAGGACTGATACAGGTTGAACTTTGTTCTAGAATAATCTTAGGAACCTTCTGAAATTTTCTGTAAAACCGGTTTCTGAAACTGTTTGTGCACATGCGTCTGATCACGGAATTTTTATTGACAAACGGATAAGCCAATTGCTTCGAAATTTTGCATGAATAATCTAGACATATCAGACGTTCTTAGATAAAATTTTTAGGAATTGTTATGAAATTTTGCCTAGCCAATTATATCCGTGAAGTTTATACAAAATCCAGATTGCGTTTTACAGAAACAGAATGTTCAGTAACAGACCTCTGTTCTTTCTCCCATATCTCTGCAACCACTGAGTGAAATTGGATGAAATTTGATTCTTTGAAAACCTAACATCCGTGTCTTTCTAACACAACAAATTTCATCGAAATTGGATGACCGAGCACTGAGATATTGCTGTTTTTCTGAGCTTCTGATCTACAGAAACAGGGCTGTTCTGAATGTTATAACAGTTTCTGATTCTGTATTTAATTCTCAGAAAATAAAGAACTAAATTATAAAATAAAAATATATTCTGATTCTACACATACGTGTCTCTATTTTGTAAAAGTTTTAGAATTTTTGGAGAATCAAAAATATTTTTAAAAATTCAAAGAACAGGCCTCTGAAACTGAACAGGTTCTGCAAATCTAAGAATCTGAAATTTTTCATAAATCAAGAACTTAAACACAAATCTGAACTTTGGAAAATCTGGTTTTTCCTTTTTCGAATTAATGGATTCAAACAAATTTCAAGCGTCTAGGCTGACCCTTGAGCACCGGTTCAAGAAGGCCTAAGTCGAAAAGATCTCACTTGTCCACAATCGTTCTAAGAAGTCAGAAAAACATAATTTGTTAGTTTTGGTAAACTAACTGGCATGCTCGCGCAACCCGATGTAGTTCGAGGGTTTGATTTCGAATCCCAAACGATTTGAAATAAAATCACGTCTACAGAATTGGCACGCCCGGTGGGACCTGAGTCTTAGAAACTTGTTCGAATCCGTGATACTAACTAAATTTTCAGATTTGTGATAAGATTTTCTCACAGGTTGATCATGTCGAGCTCAGAAGGATCTTGCGAGGTATCCAGCCGGGTCTCCTGCTCTACCAGCCGCTGCTCGAACAAAATTTCAAAATGCTTTTCAAAAGGAGACAGGTTCGCTGCCCTAAGGGAGGGAATAAAGGTACTAAGAGAAGAAATCGACGCTTTAAGCCAAGAAGCTGAAGTAATCGAATCCTGCTCTTCCCATGATAGGAAAACCAAAACGAATAGGAAATCGAACCACTCTAGGAAGCCTAGGGTCGTTTCCAAAAGTGGAGAAGAACTTGAGCCCGAATCCTTTACCATGAAAGATCGAAAGGCTCTACATCAACTTTTGAAAAACCAAAAACATGAAAAAAAGTCCTATACCTTATCAGATTTCCTGCCTTTCGACTACCAAACCGATAGTGATAATGAGATACCCAGCTTCCACCGTTATGATGGAAATGGAGACCCTAGGTCTCATCTCCAACTTTTCTCCCGAAGTGCCTATAAAAAGAAAAAAGACTCCTCTAAGTGGGTCTATTGGTTCCCTCATTCTCTAAAAGGAAGTGCTGCAAAATGGTTGGCCTCTTATGACTTAAGCCAGTTTACTGATTTTGAAGAATTAGCCAACTGTTTTATGCAAAGATTTTCTCACAATGTTGAAGTTACTCCCACTTTAAATACATTGAGGGACACCAAACAAGGCCCTAACGAAGACGCCCACGCGTTCATCGTTAGATGGAGATCAATCCTGGGGCAAGTCAAAGAACCTATCTCCGAAGGGTGTGCAGTGATGCTCATCCTAGACAATTTCAAAACTGATTTGAAAATCCTCCTTTCCTTACATGAGATTTCTACTTTCCAAAAATTGATCAAGAAAGCTTCCCTCTTCGAGACTAATTTGAAAAAGGGAACTTATGAAGATTTATGGAAAGGAAAAAGTTTTCCAAAAAAGTTTGAAAAACCTGGGGCATATGGGCCACATGCACCAGAGGGAGGAATAAAAGTACCAAAAGTGGCTAATGTTCGAGTAGAGCAAGGTTTAGCAGGACCCTCAAAACCTTCAGGGCAAAAAGATTTCGAAAAGGACCAAAAAAATAAAAAGAGATTTGAAAGGAGGGAGTATACTAACCTAAGACAACCACTCACAGAGGTCCTAGACATCCTATTGGCACAAGGTCTCACAACACTCCTAGAGATTCCCGAAGGGGCACCACCCCAAGGAAAGTTTTTAAACAAGTTTTGTAAATATCATAGGCTCAAGGGCCATGATACCCAACACTGCTACGCCCTGAAGAATAGGATAGAGGATTTGATCGAGCAAGGTAAGCTGCACGTGTCTGAAGAGCCGGAGTCACCCCAAGCCATTTTTAAAGAACCCTTCCCTAACCACGCCAGTACGAGTGGGAAGGAAAAAGAGGTATGCTCCCTATCACACTCTAATCATGCAGTGCATATCGTGCATCCCACACCTCACACACCACACTTTCCTGAAATAAAAAATGCCCAAGCAATAGTGATCCGAGGAGCGCTTAGAAACCCGCCCCCGGCTAGAGCCTTGGTAGTGATTCGAGGTGTCCCGAGACACCAAGTTAGAGCCAAAATAGGAACGAGCCCTAGGGATAGTGTAGAGGAAGTGACTAGATCCGGGAGGATCTATCAACCCTCACACTTAGCAAAACAAACAAGCAAGGGAGTGGTCGTTCTACCAGGCCCCCCACAAGCATGCATACCAAACTCATCCTAGGGTGTTGATAAAAAGGGTGTGGTAATAAACCCCTATGACCTAGAAATGCATCTTTCTAAACTACCCATAAACATGTCTATCTTGGAATTGATAAAAATTTCTCCCAAGCATAGACGAGTCCTAGAGGAGATTTTAGAGAAGACTAGAGTCGACACTACCATATCCTCTGAATCCCTATCTACCTTGGATTCTCCCGTCTTTGCAAAAACTTCCATTGTATTCACAGAGAATGATTTGGGAAAGTATGATGTGATCCATAACCAAGCACTACATATAGAAGTTGTGTTAAACGGCTACCCTATTAGTAAATGCCTAGTCGATGGAGGAGGAGGCCTTAATATCCTCCCTCTCCATGTGGCTTTCCAAATAGGAATCCCTACCTCTATGCTTGAACCGAGTCCCATAACCATTACAGGATATGATGGGAACCCATCCAACCCCTTAGGCTCCATAAAATTACCCATGAAAGTCGGACAAATACCTCACGAGGGATTGTTCCATGTCTTGGATATAAATCCCCATTACAACCTATTATTGGGAAGACCATGGATACACTCTCTTAGAGCCGTCCCATCCACCTTCCACAGATGTCTCAAAATCCCATGGAAAAATCGAGTAGTGGTTGTTTTTGGAGAAGACCATCCCCAATTAAATGGAATACAAACCTTTCCTTGTATATCAGGAGAACCAAATCAGGAAGTAAAGACCAATCGGGAAACTGGCAAAATAAGCCTCCTTGAAATAGCCAAACCTTCCAAAATGAGAGTAGTCCATATTTCAGGCAAGTCAAAACCTTCCAAATCCCTCCATCTTCCCAAAAGAACCATTAGGATAAGTAAACCTGCCATAGATGATTCATCTTTCCAAAATCATCCTCTATATCAAAAATTTTCAAAATTAAAAAAACCTTGGAAGATGTTGCTAAATATGGGATATACTCCTTACCAAGGATTGGGGGTTCAAGGTCAAGGAAAACTAGAGCCTATTATACCTATGCCCAATATAGGACGCCATGGTTTAGGATATAGCCTATCCATACCACCCGAGCCACCACCCGAAACCAATTGGGTTAAGGGTGCCTTAGAACCCGCTAAAACCGAGACCTATGGTTTAGACATCTTATTTGGAGTCTAATTCATAGTGTTTTCTTTGCAGGTTTGATGGAAAATCCCTCTTTTGAGAAAAATACAAAAAAAGTATATATTTCCAAAAACCAAAAAAAAATAGAAAAACCCAAAAACCCAAAAAAATGTTTGATTTCCAAAGATTTAGTTGTTTCCCCTTTTGTTATTTATGGTGAAAATTATCAAAAATCCAAAAAAATGCTGGTTTCCACTCCTGTTTGTTTTCAAAAATCCAAAAAAATAGAAAATTATGAAAACTCAAAAAAAATGTTTATTTCCCAAAAACAGAAAGGTTTAGATTCAAAAATGTCTTCTTTTGATATTTTTCTAGAGACAAAGATGCTTGAAAATGATCAAGGTGAAAAGGAGGATCCCCTCATTCATGAGGATGATCTTGCCTCTAGCCTGCCTGAATTCCATAAAGTCCTAGACTTAGATAAACCTTCTAGTGCCATAGGGGGAGATTTTGTGGAAGTCAACTTAGGGAGTGAGTCAAATCCAAAGAAAGTCAAGATAGGTCTTTGTTTGCATGAGCATGAGAGAGCATCCCTCATTGCATTCTTAAAAGACTATATAGACGTGTTTGCATGGACTTATGAGGATATGCCTGGTTTAGATCCTCTTATAGAGACTATGGAAATTCTCTGATTCCTAATATGATATCAAGCACTCTTATGACTTCTTGGAAATTCTGCAGATCACATAGCGTAAGGCATTGGAAATGACCTATTTCCACTTACTTAACCGCTGAGCTTATTTGATCATTCTTTGTTTCGAACTCGTTATGTGCCTTAAATGAAAAAATCATGTTCTTACTGACTTGGAAATAAGAAGATTAGCTTTGTCATTGAATGATTCTTGAACAAGTGTAGAGTGTGTGTGCGAGAATGGTTGGTAAAAAAATGTTAATTAAAATGTATATATTATGTTCATCTTCAAAATAAAATAAAATAAATGTAAATAAGAGGCCAATAAGGCAATAAATGAAAGGAAAAGAATATATAAAGGAATTTGGTACTCGCTGAGTGGGTTCTGGGACGTGTTTCTTGCTTATCTACCATGAATTCAACTCTCATGACCATTATTGAGGAACGTGTATTGGTATTCAACTTGACGATATTCATGGTTTACGGTCCTCGGCAGCGGTCACGCCTGACCCCAATGCAACCTTGAATACGAGAGTCCCTGCATGCATTTGTCGTGCATCGTATTCTGAGTGGTGGAGAAGTAGACGATAAGCAAGCTTATGGTATGTGCAATTCCTTCATGGGTCGAATTAACGTGAAATACGCCCCGCCCCGTACGTTTCCGGCCACTCGAGTGTGACTAGGAGTGGATCTTATGAAGATCCAAGGGAATTCTTGACTCGGGGACTTGGCAGTGAGATTCCACCGATATTGGTTTGATAGGTGTAAGAAACATTACACCATGCGGCTTACGAGATGGTGGTTCTCAGTGAAGCAATATGATATGTAAATATATCTGGACAGATTAGCTGGCGGCCTACTATGACTTTGACAAACCAGAACCTAGATTTCTGGTGGGATCGAAGAAGATCATTAGGCTTTTTTATGGAGTCTTAAGGGCTGTTTAGCATCATTTCAGCGCTGCTGTTAGAACATCATCAAATTTTACCCAATTTGTGAATCGGGCTGTGATGAACGCAGCGCGCTATGGAATTGGAGCGGTCCTTGTGCAAAATATCGTCTTATACTTAAACCAGCGCATACTTGTGAGACGCCATCGTTGCGTCGAGGGATCTTATCCAAGTCTACGTTTATGAAAAGGAACAAACATGGCACTTGTGTTAGGTAACATATTTATTTGTGCGCTCGTCTACCTCAGCATGAATGGCGAATGGTATCTCAATTCTCTCTCCTGATCGATAGAAAGCTTGAAGCATCTTAACAGCAGAAAATCGCAGATAAAATATTGTGGACCGAACAAATGGAAGCTGACTCCAAGGTCATAATGGGTTTTATGATAATTCAGGTGAGGTGTGTCTATGGCAATGGACGAGATATTTGACATCGCCGCGGATGCCTGTCGAGGAGGACGTGCGAGTTGAGCACCATATGCATATAAATCAAGTTGTATGGGCATGGACTTTACGAATTAAAGGAGATTCGGGAAGATCTTCAGGTATTGACCCGCGTATTTTATTAAGTTATGGGCATTAGCGATCACACGGTAGCAAACCGGGTATTGGAGAGAGGGGTTACCTCTCGTTGAGGCCGATGTCTTTCTTTGAAGTTCACTCATGGATTCCTATTCTACCCTCCAAGATATATCCCACTCGTCACTCCCTGCGTGATGAAGATAATATAAATATAATAGACTTTTCTGGTAAAATTCAGTTTGGAAGCTTGATTGGAAAATGTGAATGAAGCATTGAAAATTATGAAGTTCATTCATTAAGAAGTAATGAGATGAAGGTTAGTCATGAAAATATGTAAACGCATGATGATCATGTGTGGTGAGTGATGTGCATGAAATTCGATTGTGTGCCAGAAAATGAATGTGTGAGGAGAATTCTATGAAATATGGAGAAGTTGTGATATGAAAATGTGTATAAGTGTGTCATGATGATTATTAATGTGTTAATGAAGTGCATCGTTTGATCCAGATAGAAGTGATAAATGATGTTATTCTCGAAAAAAATATTAATCTGCCCTTTAGGTGGTTGCTTGGTTTTGCTCGCGATGTGGTCGCTTACATGAGATCGATTCACACAACATGCATTAATTAGAAGAAGGGAAGAGCCCGAGGTTCATTATTTTGGATTATTAGCTTTTATTATTATTATTATTGAGAGATGATTAATTATGTATGAGCAATTGCCATACAGCGGATTGTACCAGTGTTGATTGAAGGTGTGTGAAATATGATGTCTCGAAGCGGCATTCTGCGTGTGCATGCGCCCTTCTGAACAAGCCAAATCGTGGTATCAAAAAAAATGGTTATCATGTGCGCGCGCGCCAGCATATGTGTTTGGTATTAGCGCTCATCATACATTGATTTGAGCTGTGAAGATACCCCTGTTGTGAAAAAAAAAAAAAAAAAAAAAACAAAAGAAGAAGAAATGAAGAAACTTCGGTGGAGTCGTGTGTAAAAAAAAAAAAAAAAACATTGTGCAGAAAAAAAAAAAAAAAAAAAAAAAAAAAAAAAAAAAAAAAAAAAAAAAATTCATCAAAAAAAAAAAATGTGTGAAAACATGTCGCGGATCATGACTTATCATGTAAAAAAATATTTTATTTGGGCATATGTAAGTGAAAAAAAATGTAGCGCATAATATGTAATCATGAAAAAAAAAAAAAAAAAAAAAAAAAAAAAAATATGTAAAAAAAAAAAATGTAATATGTAATAAAAAAAAAAAAAAACTAAAAACTTTCATGTATATCGCGCGCGTGAAAAACGCGCGCGTATGTGAAAAAATGGCGCGTGAAGAAAAATGCTGCATGCTGTCAGAAAAGAAGAAATCACCTGTGAAGAAGAAGAAAAAAAATGTGTAAGAAAATTTGAAAAATTATGTGCCAGGCCGTGTGATGAAAAAAAAAAACATGTGTGAAATGTGAAGAAGAAGAAGAAGAATTGATCCTGTGCAAGAAGGCATGTAAAAAAAAGAGAGAAAAAAAAAATGTGTGAAAAACAAGATGAAAGCTTATCCTCTGGAAGGAAAAATGTGTAATGTGTGTAAAAAAAAAATGGTAAAAAAAAAAAAAAAAAATCATGTAAGAAGAAAAAAAAAAAAAAAAAAAGAACCTGTGAAAAAAAACATGCCGTGCGCGCTTAAAAAAAAAAAAAAAAAAAAAAAAAAAAAAAATGTGAAAAAAAAAAAAAAAAAATCAGCGAAAAAAAAAAAAAAAAAAAAAAAAAAAAAAAAAAACTGGGCAGCGTAAAAAAAAAAAATGGAATGAAATGCGAAATCATGAATCGAAAAATCAAAAAAAAGAAAAAAAAAAAAAAAAAAAAAACAATATGTAAAAAGAAGCAACAAAAAAAAATTTTACACATACATAAAAACATATTAAAAAAAAAAAAGAAAAACATAAAAAAAAAAAAAAAAAAAAAAAAAAAAATTTTTTTTTTTTTTTTTTTTTTTGAAAAAAAAAAAAAAAAAACGAAAAAAAAAAAAAAAAAAAAAAAAAAAAAAAAAAAAAAAAAAAAAAAAAAAAAAAAAAAAAAAAAAAAAAAAAAAAAAAAAAAAAAAAAAAAAAAAAAAAAAAAAAAAAAAAAAAAAAAAAAAAAAAAAAAAAAAAAAAAAAAAAAAAAAAAAAAAAAAAAAAAAAAAAAAAAAAAAAAAAAAAAAAAAAAAAAAAAAAAAAAAAAAAAAAAAAAAAAAAAAAAAAAAAAAAAAAAAAAAAAAAAAAAAAAAAAAAAAAAAAAAAAAAAAAAAAAAAAAAAAAAAAAAAAAAAAAAAAAAAAAAAAAAAAAAAAAAAAAAAAAAAAAAAAAAAAAAAAAAAAAAAAAAAAAAAAAAAAAAAAAAAAAAAAAAAAAAAAAAAAAAAAAAAAAAAAAAAAAAAAAAAAAAGAAAAAAAAAAAAAAAGCTACCGTTTACAGGCATGAAATCTCATAACATTTGAAACATGCATACATAAACTAGTAGTCCATAAATCCCATAACATTTGACATGTGCATACATGTACTGGTCATCCATAGATGCATAAAAGTCAGTTTTGTCTCAGTCCCTCAAATGAAAGTCTCCTTATAGTAGTCATTTCAGGAAAAGAGATGTCAGGGAACAAAGGGGATCATATTTTCTCAAGATGTCTCTAAGGAAGGAAAGCAAATGGGTGTTATCTTCTCTGCCATCATCCAAATAAATTTGGATGATGCCAAAGAGGGGCATCTGTAGACACCCAAAATTTTCTTTTAATTCTTATCTTTTTAGGAAAGTGTCCATTTTTGGTAATTTTGGGCTTTCGAAGGAAAAAGGTACTAAACGAGTTTGTTTTGGTACCAAAATTTTATGAAAGATTTAAAATGATAAAAGAATACTTTCCTTTCTGAAAAATTCGAATTTTGACAAAATTGGAAAAAAATGATGATTTTGCCCCCGGCATGGAAAAGCTAGATTTCGTTTTCTTAAAAGATCTATGACAAAAAAATATGTTGAAAGCTTGCCTTTTGAAAAGATACAGGCATTTATAAGACAATTTGACACCTATAAAGGCAAGTGGGTGCCCAAAAAGGAGAGCGGGCATCAAAAAGGGAAAGTGAGCTTCCCAAAAAGAAAAGTTCATATTCGGAAAGAAATCAGTTGCCCGAGGAAAAAGTTGATGTTATCAAAGGAAAGGAAAGATGGAAACAAGAACAATAGCTTCCGAAAAGAAAGGTTTGGTATCAAATGCATTTCGTAACATGTCCATGTTATGTTTGATTGTCAAGGTAATTAGTGTATCGATATGCATCAGTTTGGCATTGTCATCTGTTACTTTTATGTTAAGAACAATGTTAAAGTTTTAACACTCATGAGGGAAATCTAGTGAGCATGATGGTTGGTTTTCAAAAACGTAACATGGGCTTACTTGAACGCCTTTGTAGTAAAGCATGTAACATGGATTTGCATAACTACTTTCACAGCAAATGTGCAGTTAGGTTCTCAAATTGCAAAAAGATGGAGCCACCTTTTGCAATGTTGCATAGGCACAATAGTCATCAGGCTTGCTGAGTTTGTGAATCATGGCCTTTTTAAACGGACATGGATATTACGGCAGCAGATAGCTAAACCAGCTGATAGTTGTAGTTCTTCCAATGGTGTATCATTCCTTGATAAAATTATTTCCCCCCTTTATGAAGTTACGGCACAGCTAATGGGAGCACGATCATGTTCAGCAGACAACAACATTGATGTTTAATAAGAATGACTTTCCTCCAACTTAGCTGATATGATATTAGAGGTTATTAAAGAATTTTATGTGAGGAATGTTATGGACGATGTTCATCAAGTGCAACTGCGATGGCGTCTCTGAAGAAGCATATTGAATCCCTCAACTGATGCTATTACACAGGGTGCTGCATTGGACAGTTAGCTGCTAAAGAACTAACTCAAGTTACATCTCGATTCCCATCAAACAATTTGATTGGAAAAGGAGGTAGCAGTCAAAGGTCGTTTTCAGATCGTAAAAAGTTAGCTGTGAAAATACTGAAGTTCGTTGGTGATGATTGGAAAAAATTCTTATTTGAGATTGAAATCGTGACTACCTTGGAACTTAGTTTCTTCAGTTTTTTAGTTTCATAGAAAGTAAACATCTCTTTGTTTACAACTTTGTATGTAAGGGAAGTCTGGAAAGAAACCTTCATGGTTCAACGGATAAAAGTATACTTGGTTGTTCAGAAAATCTAAAGACGTGAGATCAATCAGCTGAAGCGTGCCCGTGGCAAGTGTTCCTCGGATATGAGAGGCCAGTCTGATCTTAAGGAAGCACTTGGCCGCAAAGAAGAGACTGAAGGAAATCTGATGCTAGAGCAGGAGTTCAGCTCTCTCAGAGAGGAGGTCTCACAAGCTGATGCTCACATCAAATCCATTGAAAAGGAATTGTCAGATTGGTACCGAGAAATTATTTTTTTTTCACGATCTCAGGTAGCTTCTGCAAATAATGTGTGTCAGGAAGTATATCTAAATCTGAAAGATCTCAAGCAACAAGAGTATGAGAAGAACAAACCTTTTTTTTATCAGAACAGAAGGGATATTCAGATGGCTTATGAGCTGGCAAAGGAACCAGATGCAACTGAGTGAATATGCCATGGGAAGATCACGCACGAATGGAGATGGCAAAAGCTTTAGTGCTGCGTCTTAATCTATCATGCAAGCAGAAACACCATCAGGTACACAAATGGCTGCGCCAAAGAAATCATGCCATCACAAGGACAAAAACTACCTCAGCGTTGCCTACCAGACATCCTGATTTCAAGTTAAATCCAAAGCACGTCCAGGTCGAAGGTGGAACTTGTCGTTTACAAGGACACGCTTCCCCGGCTCATCCCCTACACAGTCCACATTCAGAATGTTTAGCACCACCAACCATACCTGCAATTCCATGTAACTTGATGCCTGTCCTTCCACGATTGAATATCTTGTGCCTAAGCTATCGTGACAAGGATGAGCTGATAAAGCAAATTCTAAATTCTGGCCTAATTCAGCAACAAGGAAAGATCGAGCCAATAAATCTTGGCAAGAAAAAAAGAAACCTCCCAAAGCCAGCAGCTCACCGACGGATTTGGAAGACACAAATCACTACCCACTTACCAAAATACAGCGATCCGTTTCAGCAAGAAACGGTGGCGATTGACTTGGTGAAGACTGGTCCATCCACAGCAGCAGGAAACAGCTCCAACTTACCTCATCCGGTTCCATGTTGATAAATTCAGCAACCGTCTACAGCAAGCAATTGTCAGAACCAGCGATACTTTCCAAAACCTCTTTTTGCAGCAATTACATGCCAAAAACGAATTTGATCAGCAAGGCAACTTGCCTTGCCCAATGCTACACCCAAGGGGCACCTTTTGGCCTATAAAAGGAGCCTGAAGGAGGCTGCAAGGGGGGGGACCAAGACACAGGAACATTCAGTCCGAAAATTCAGAGAAATAGAGAGAGAGAGAGAGGGAAAGGAAGAGAAGAAGGAGAAGAAGGAAGTCCGGCCTGGTTCCGACGTTCGACGATCGTCCGGCGAAGTGCTCCTACGTCCCCTCTCACTCACACAGGTTGGAATTCTTGCACAAATTGGTTTTAATCCAT
Organism: Brasenia schreberi; assembly: GCA_036023115.1. Lineage (NCBI taxonomy): Eukaryota > Viridiplantae > Streptophyta > Magnoliopsida > Nymphaeales > Cabombaceae > Brasenia > Brasenia schreberi. The sequence goes on from JAYKKT010000016.1 coordinate 2,256,143, forward strand.
GAGAACCTGAAAAAGCACAGATTCTAGAAATTTGTACATGAATCAAGGCTTTGAGCCCATGTTCTTCATTTATATCGATACAAACATGCATAATTCCTTCATGAACGAAACAAAAATCCATGTTTGTATGATTTCCATGCTTTATTAGGACTGATACAGGTTGAACTTTGTTCTAGAATCATCTTAGGAACCTTCTGAAATTTTCTGTAAAACCGGTTTCTGAAACTGTTTGTGCACATGCGTCTGATCACGGAATTTTTATTGACAAACGGATACGCCAATTGCTTCAAAATTTTGCATGAATAATCTATACATATCAGACGTTCTTAGATAAAATTTTGAGGAATTGTTATGAAATTTTGCTTAGCCAATTATATCCATGAAGTTTATACAAAATCCAGATTGCGTTTTACAGAAACAGAATGTTCAGTAACAAACCTCTGTTCTTTCTCCCATATCTCTGCAACCACTGAGTGAAATTGGATGAAATTTGATTCTTTGAAAACCTAACATCCGTGTCTTTCTAACACAACAAATTTCATCGAAATTGGATGACTGAGCACTGAGATATTGCTGTTTTTCTAAGCTTCTGATCTACAGAAACAGGGCTGTTCTGAATGTTATAACAGTTTCTGATTCTGTATTTAATTCTCAGAAAATAAAGAACTAAATTATAAAATAAAAATATATTCTGATTCTACACATACGTGTCTCTATTCTGTAAAAGTTTTAGAATTTTTGGAGAATCAGAAATATTTTTAAAAATTCAGAGAACAGGCCTCTGAAACTGAACAGGTTCTGCAAATCTAAGAATCTGAAATTTTTCAGAAATCAAGAACTTAAACACAAATCTGAAACTTTGGAAAATCTGGTTTTTTCTTTTTCGAATTAACGGATTCAAACAAATTTCAAGCGTCTAGGCTGACCCTTGAGCGCCGGTTCAAGAAGGCCTAAGTCGAAAAGATCTCACTTGTCCACAATCGTTCTAAGAAGTCAGAAAAACATAATTTGTTAGTTTTGGTAAACTAACTGGCACGCTCGCGCAACCCGATGTAGTTCGAGGGTTTGATTTCGAATCCCAAACGATTTGAAATAAAATCACGTCTACATTTAGCTTTTTTGGTCCTGTCTTCATCAGGCCAAGCTGCTTCGGGGTTTCAAAATGTGTTTTAAAAGGTTTTAAAAACCATATTAAACATATAAAGTTCAAAATATATGTACAGGGTTGTCCGGAAGGCTCCTGGGTTTCTAGACTCAAAATGGCCCTTTGAGGCTGCTTTTACAAAACCAGATTGTTTTGAGAAGTTCGTGGAATTTCGAGGTGTTTATAGATGCCCCTCTTTGGCCTTGTCCAAATCGATTTGGATAAGGGCAAAGATGACAAACACCCCTTTCAATGTCTCCCTAGATCTAGCCACGAAGAATATGGGATCGTCCCAATTTTTAGCAAAATCTCAATTTAGAAACCCTGGTAGGAGGAGATATCACGCCAAAGGGATATACAAAAGGTTTCTGGTCCTAAATGGGATCATGTTTATGCAAGTACCATGCGTGGAATGCAGATGACATGGGTGTGGTGCCAAGAGTGGCGACCTCCCAGAGACCAGATGTGGTCGAACTCTCGAGACTTACTAGGCCTGCTGCTCCAAGTGAGCAAATCCTATGCTGTTCGATGTTCGATTTTCAAAATTTATTTACAAAACTATTTACAAAAGGAACAACTGTCTTGAGTCTCGATCCTAAGGATCTCGAGCTCTTCGTGTTTGCCCTTGTTTGAGTCTTAACACTCGCTTATCTAGCGGAGGTTTTGTAAGAAAACAAGCTATATTTCAAATTCCTACCTCTTACTCGAAACGTCGAATTCTCAAACAAGATGAAATTCAAGTAAGTAAATCCTATTTTTACTTTAGGATTCCTCAAAATGAACCATGCTTTAGCTTGGGATAAGCTAGGGATGGGAAAGAGATACCACGGTCCCTTCTGAAGCGTCCCGTGGTTTAAGGCATAGAAGGCGGAAAACTGCTCTTTTTGAGCTTTTTGGCCTCTTTTTCCTTTTTCCATAGAGGGTCTCCCTTTGGGAGTATTTTTTCTTTAGTCCCTCTTTTTCACAAGAGAATCGATTTTTCTTTTGAATTCCGGTTTCTTTCTTTTGGAAAGAGACTTTGAATGGGAAATTCCCTTTGTTTGGGCCGTGTTTTCCTTTTGAAAAGAGAAGAGAAGAGGGGAGGACTTATCCCAAGCTCACACTCGATCCATTCCTGATCAGCCTATTTAGAAATAGCACGTACTACTTGTAAGTATCTTGCTATATTGAACAAGGCCTTTCTTTGTAAGAAGAAGGATTTTGAAATGTAACCACGATTTTGAAGACTCCGCTCTTTCACAAGTGCGAATTTTCTCACTCATGGTCACACGATTTTGCCTTTGCACCTTATTTTCATGTCTCAGGGCAGCTATCCCTAAAATTTTTGAAAACTGGAATTTAATACAAATCCTACACATGATATTTCTTTAAGTACTGAATATTGATAGGATCTGCTAAATTCCTACCTTCTACATCGATCAACCAATATGAATTGTTCGTGGTGGTTGCTCGTACAACATAGGGTCCATCCCACTTGGGGCGCCACTTTCCAAGGGGATGTGGGCCACGATAGTGGATGATTTTGAAGACTAGGTCTCCCACTTCAAAGTGGTGAGGTCTCATGTGTTTGCCATAGTGTTGGGCTATCCTTTGCCAGTATGCATGAGCATGATCCATGGCAAGGAGTCACCTCTCATCTAGCAAATCTAGTTCGGCCATCCTAGCATGCTGAAGCGTCTCTAGGGGGAGGTCGAGTGCTATGGATGTATGGAATGAATGTAGTTGAGTATGAATGGGAAGAATGGCGTTTGTGCCATAGACCAATTCGAATGGTGTGGCATTCGTGGGAGTCCGGATGGAAGTCCTATAAGCCCATAAGGCTTCATCCAGCTTCTCGTGCCACGTCCTACCCTTCTCTAAGGTTTTCTTAATTATACTAATGAGAGTCTTGTTTGTGGCTTCGGCTTGGCCGTTGCCTTGAGGGTAGTAGGGCGAGGAGAAGTGGTGAGTTATGCCATACGTGTTGCACAACTTAACCATCCGCTCGTTCTTGAATGGGGTACCATTATTAGACACAAGGTCTCGTGGAACCCCAAATCGAGCCAAGATATTCCTCCAGATGAAAGCCACCACATGTTGCCCTAGCACGTTGGTTAGGGAAATGGCTTCCACCCACTTGGAGAAATACTCTGTGGCTGTTAAAATGAATCGATGTCCATTCGAGGCTTTTTGAAATATTGGGCCTACGATGTCAAACGCCCACATGGTGAATGGCCAGGGGCTGACCACAGAATGCAATGCAGATGATGGGATATGAATGGTGTGCCCTTGCACTTGACATGGATGATACTTCCTAACATGATCGTGGCAATCCTTTTTCAGGGTGGACCAAAAATAGCCCCCTCTAAGTATTTTCATTGCCATCATATTGGCATTGACATGGCCTCCACATTCTCCATCGTGGAACTCATGCATCACTATCCTAGCCTCCTCTAGATCAATACACCTAAGCAGAATGCCGGTAAAGCTCTTTTTGTGTAGAACCCCACCCAGAATGGTGTATCAGGTCGAAATCTTACGGATGAATGCCTTATCTTTGGATGTGGCATCCTCGGTGAATCCCCCATTTTCTAGGAATTATTTTATGTCATAAAACCAGGGTTTTACAATAGAATCTGGGTTATTTTGGCAAATATCTAGATCGTGTGTGGATGGGTTGGGTGCATGCCATATTTCTAAAGACCGGGTCCCGGCAATGGGATCGACCTTTAAGGCTGAACCCAAGGAGGAGAGGGCATTGGCGATGCCATTGTCCTCTTTTCCTATGTGTGTGAGTTTACACGATTGGAAGGATTGGACCAATCGAGTGGCCAACTCGTGATATGGAAGCAGTTTTTCATTACGTACTTGCCAAATTTTCAAAACCTAGTTTATGACAATGAGCGAATCTCCAAAGACCTCGATGCATGATGCCCCTAGAGTTTTCAAAATCCTTAAGCCTTGTATGAGTGCTTCATATTCAGCTACGTTGTTGGAACATTCGAAATCTAGGCGGACTGCTATGAGAATCTTGCCCTTTTCAGGGGAGATGAGGATGACCCCAGCACCAGCTCCTCGTTGGTTTCGTGCCCCATCGAAGTGCATCTTCCACATTTGGTTTTCGAAAGAGTTTGCCAAAATGTGGTTTTGAAAATGGTTTTGTAATATGCCTTCATCAGGCATTTCAACAAGTGTGGGATATGCGTCCTCTAAGGGGAACTCAACCACGTAATCTGCTAGGGCTTGTCCCTTAATGGAGATTTGGTGATGTATTTCAGGTCATACTCCATTAGAAGGAGTTGTCATTTGCCCAGTCTACCCATGAGAATGGGTTTTTCGAACAAGTGCTTGATTGGATAAAGCTTGGACACTATCCAGATCTCATGATCTAGGAAATAGTGTCTGAATTTCTGACAGGCCCAGACTAGGGCCAAGCATGTCTTCTCCATGGCTTGATAATTTCGTTCATAAACCAAGAGAGTTTTCGAAATATAGTAGATGGCATACTCCTTATGGGTGTGATCCTCGTATTGAGCCAATAGGGCTCCTAAAGCATTCGCATGCACAGAGATGTAGAGTAAAAGCGGTTTTCCTTGCTTTGGAGGATTCAAAACGGGGGGATTAACCATGTATGCCTTTAGTCTCTCGAAGGACCTTTGGCATTCGTCATCCCATAAGAATTTTGTGCCCTTCCTCAACAACTTGTTGAAGGGTTCGCATCTAGTTGCCAGATTCGATATGAATCGGCGAACGGATTGCAATCGACCCTGGAGGCTACGGATTTGAGTGAGGTTGGAGGGTGGAGCCATGTCTATAATGGCTTGACATTTAGAGGGGTCGACTTCTATACCCCTTTGGCTCACCATAAAACCCAGAAGCTTCCCTAATTCTACCCCGAATACACATTTTTGAGGGTTTAGCTTTACTTTGTAAAGCCTAAGCCTTTCGAAAATCTTTTGCAAACATTCGATATGAGTGCATCAGGTTTTGGATTTTGCCAAGAGATCATCTACATACACTTCTACGAGCTCATGAATCTGATCATGGAAGATCGTGGTCATGGCTCGTTGGTATGTTGCGCCGGCATTTTTCAAACCAAAGGGCATGATTGTATAGCAGTACGTGCCCCATGGGGTTGTGAAGGCGGTCTTACCCTGATCTCGTGGACTTAGTTTGATTTGATTATAGCCTGAATAGCCATCCATAAACGAAAACATTTCATGATTTGCAGTACTGTAAACACCCCGAAATCCCACGAATTTCTCAAAATCCATTTGGTTTTATACAAGCAGTCCCAGAGGGCCATTTTGAGTTTGGAAACCCAGGAGCCTTCCAAACACCCTGTACATATGTTTTGAACTCTATATTTCAAAAATATACAATATGGCTTTTAAAAACTTTTAAAACATGTTTTGAAACCCCGAAGCGGCTTGGCCCGATCAAGACAGGACCAGGAGAGCTAAGAAGAGCCCTAAACCCCTAAACCACCCCTAGCCCACAATCTACCCAAACCACTAGTTTTCAAAATATCTGGCCCTACCCTTTCCAGCCCACCTTATCTTAATACCACCCTACCTAAACCACCTAACCACTATCTCAAACCCAGCCCTAACCGACCTACCCATCCCTATTTAAACCCCCCCCTTTGGGGTGGGTTTTTCGCTATCTAGTGGCTTCACCCATTCCAGCCGGGTCCCTTCCTTCCCCAAGTCCAGCCGAGTTCCACCATTTCCCACCTGCACCACTTGCTCTCCATCCCTCCACCATCTCCCAGCCGGATGCCACCACCATCTCCCAGCCGGACGCCACCACTTGCTCTCCATCCCAACCACCCGGCTTCTCTCTTCCATCCACCACCTTCTCCCCATTCGGTAAGTACCCCCCAACTCTACCTAACTCCTTCTCTACTCCCTCTCCACTCCTAGCCACCCACCATACCACCACCTTACCTACACATCAGCCCTTTTGCTGCCACCATTCTCACTTAGCCGAACCTATCACAACCTAAACCACCGACCACTACCTAACCATCCTATCTACATCCGGCCACCCTATAAGACTCCCATTCGGCCTTCCCTTAAACTCCCTTTAGGTCCATACTCCCCAATACTCTAGACTCTCCTAGTGACCCTACACACTCACTTGGCCCAGCCCCTTTAATCCCCCACATCAAGGCGACACCCATTTGCAGCCGGCCACCTTCGAGGCGCCTATCCCGCGCCCCACTTGCAGCCGGCCAGCACCCTTTGTCATCCACCCTCGCGGAGCTCCCGTTTGCAGCCCAAGGCGGAGGCCAAGCCCACGCTCAAGCAAGGCCTCTACGAACCAGCTACTCGTAAGTGCCTAAACTCGGTCTTTAGTTGTATACTTGCTTGAGATTCAATTTGATACGGGGTTGTAATAACGGAGCATAGTCTCCCCCCGCTTGTAATAACGTGGCCTGGCACACCCACACACGTGCACTCTCTTAGTTGCGCACGATTTTGAACACACACGGGCCTAATCAGCCCATAATACATAAGTATATACATATATTTTCATTTTCGAAGGGTTTTGCTTAAGTTGGGTGTGTTGTCTTTCAATTCAAGCACTCACACACATTGAGCTTTCGCTCTTATTTGAAACACCCAAGTAAGGGCCGACCTATACTATTTGGGTTTCATTTCATGTCGTGTGAGTAAGTCTTTCAATTCAAGCACTCTCACACACATTGAGCCTTCGCTCTTATTCCCAAGACCCTAGTAAAGGCCTTATTGCAGTTATATTTGGGTTTCATTCATGTCGTGTGTGTAAGTCTTTCAATTCAAGCACGCACCCACATTGAGCCTTCGCTCTTATTCCCAAGACCCTAGTAAAGGCCTTATTGCAGTTATATTTGGGTTTCATTCATGTCGTGTGTGTAAGTCTTTCAATTCAAGCACGCACCCACATTGATCCTTCGCTCTTATTTGCAAGACCCGAGTAAGGGCTCATATACATACTCTATATACATATCTCCCTTCGGCATTTACTTTACAAGTCATTTCCCTTCGGTTATTTCCCTTCAGTATTGTCTTTACATTTCGGGTTTTCCCTTTGGAGTAGCGTGAGTTTGCATTGCATCTACGCCATACCACGAGGTAGGACGCATATTGCATCAAAGTAAGCCCCGCTCGAATTCGCCCATGTAGTGGAGTGTTCATAACGCACAAACTAGGTTGCCCGAAAAGGGATAAAAGAAAAGACTTAGGCACGTGCAAATCCACGTGATCTAAAACATGCAATCGCATTTAAAAGACCCAAAATAGACACCTCGAACCGCTTCGTAGGCTTTCTATCCCAAAACTCGATTTTTGCAAAGCGTACAGACTGACCCTTGCGCATCGGTGCAAGAAGGTCTGCGACGACAAGAGCTTACTTGCTCACAGTCGCCACGTTTAGAAGTCAGTGTTAAAAATATCTTCGCTAGCTTAGGTAAGCTAGCTGGCACGCCCTGTTTGCATACATAGGCCTTAGACACACGAGAGGATCCGCTCCGAGCCCCCCCTGAAAAGGTAAAAAGGCACGCCCTGTGTGAGTTGCATTGCATACTCGCCAAACTCGAGCTAGAGTGCATACTTGCATCAAACAAACCTGAACAAATCGTGCAAAAACGCCCATCTTAGGCCACTTGATGCACACACCCCATGCCTAAGTGGTTTAAATTGAAAAAACACTTCTTTATTCAAAATCGATTTTGAGTTTAACTTGTTTCAAACGAAGTCTCTAAGCGTACAGACTGACCCTTGCACATCGGTGCAAGAAGGTCTGCGATGAAAAGATCCCGCTTGCCTACAATTGCCTTTTAAAAGTCAGATATTTCAAAACATACTTCGCTAGTTTGAGTAAGCTAGCTGGCACGCCCTAAAAGCGAACGTAGATTGCGAAAAGGTTCACTTCAGGCCTAAGAACCCGGAGTTGAAAATTTTCTGTGTCTATAGGCCCAATGGTCGCCAACGTGCACGTGTTGTGTTTGTGTATAAATATAAAGGCAACACACGCAGCTAAACCGGGAAAACACAACGGAAAATATAGAAATGGTGCGTGAGGTGCTTGAGCAAGCGTGTAAACACCCCGAAATCCCACGAATTTCTCAAACCCATCTGGTTTTGTAAAAGCAGCCCCAAAGGGCCATTTTGAGTCTGGAAACCCAGGAGCCTTCTAGACAACCCTATACATATGTTTTAAACTCTGTATTTCAAAAACATACAATATGGCTTTTAAAACCTTTATAAAACATGTTTTGAAACCCCGAAGCAGCTTGGCCTAATCCAGACAAGACTAGGAGAGCTAAGAAGAGCCCGGAACCGGGGCACATGTCAAGCCCGACACAACAACTCTTGTATCAAATTTACACCCCTAGGATCTCGAACGTCCAAGACCCTGTTATCATCAAAACCTTGTTTGAAGTCATCTCTGGAAGGCGAAAATAGAGGCGGACGATCATGTTGGCGAAGACCCAACGCAGACGGAGCACTGATGCTGTCAGGCCCCGCATAAACCGTTCGTTTCGAATACAGCTCGAAGGAGTCAGAGTTCAGTTTGGATTGGATCTGGACCATATATATCCAGATCCCAATCCAAACCCATGTATGGACTTGGATTTGGATTTGGATTCAAAAATCCAATCCAATATCCATATCCATGGCCCACATCACCTTCTCATAAATGGAGGTGGGGCCCACTTGAAATTCACGTGGGATTATGGGCATGAGAGAGAGTGGGGGGGTGGATAAGATCAAGTGTGGTTGTAATTAAGCTTGACTTGTGTGTCAAGTTTGGGGTTAATCATGTGGGTTAGCCTAATTGAGTGGGTTTAAGCTTGTAATTAGCCAAAACCTAACCTAGGGCTGCACCAACATGATGTGGTTAAAGTCTATGGGCCATGAAAAGGGAGCTCCTTCACCTAAACCTAACCCAAAATACCTAATCCTAGCCTTCCACCCTAATCCGCCCCTAATCTGAACCTAATCACCTAACCTACTTCCCTAATCCCAACCTAATCACCTAACCCACTTCCCTAATCCTTCCCTAAACCTAGGTTAAATTCCCTAAACCTATCCTAATCCTAGCCTAATCACCTAACCTAGCTCACTAAACCTCACCCTAGAACCCACCCACCTAACCAAACCCTAAACCCCTAAACCACCCCTAGCCCACAACCTACCCAAACCACTTGTATCTAAAATATCTGGCCCTACCCTTTCCAACCCACCTTATCATCATACTACCCTACCTAAACCACCTAACCACTACCCCAAACCCAGCCCTAACCGACCTACCCAGCCCATATAAACCCCCCCCCCTTGGGGGCGGGTTTCATCACCAAGCCGCCTCACCCATCCTAGCCGGGTCCTCCACTTCCCCAAACTCAGCCGCCTGCTCCACCTGCTCCACTTGCTCCACCTGCTCCACGTCCCACCACCACCACCTGCACCACCACCTACACCATCACCTTCCAGCCGAACGCCACCACCTACACAACTCCTTTCCAACCGAGCGCCACCCTCTTTTCACCCGATAAGTCCCCTACACCCTACCTTGCTACCTCTTCACTCCCTCTCCACTCTCAGCCACCTAATCCACTCCCCTATCATCCTAACACTAGCCCGTCCACCTGCTGCCACCACCCCCACTTAGCCGAACCCCTAGCCACCATAACAGCCCGCCACCACCAAGCTCCTAGTCGGCCACTCCAACCGACTGTCACCTTTTCATTTGGCCAGCCACCCGCCAGCCGTATCCTTCCCCTATCTAGTTCCCTTCCCTTAGTGCCAAATTCCCCAACACTACACTCCCCCTAGTGACCTTGCCTAGCCCCTTTAATCCCACACGTCAAGGTGACACCCTTGCTAGCAGCCGGCCACCTTCAAGGCACCCGGCCAGCACCCCTTGTCGTTCAACCTCGCGGAGCTCCCTTTTGCAGCCCAAGGCAAAGGCCAAGCCCACGCTCGAGCAAGGCATCTTCGGACCAGCTATTAGTAAGTGCCTAACTCGGTCTTTAGTTGTATACTTGCTTGAGATTCAATTCGATACGGGGTTGTAATAACGGAGCATAGTCTCCCCCCGCTTGTAATAACGTGGCTTGGCACACCCACACACGTGCACTCTCTTAGTTGTGCACGATTTTGAACACACACGGGCCTAATCAGCCCCTAATACATAAATATATATATATACTTTGATTTTGTAGCGTTTTGCTTAAGTTGGGTGCGTTGTCTTTCAATTCAAGCACTCTCACACACATTGAGCTTTCGCTCTTATTTGAAAGACCCAAGTAAGGGCCGACCTATACTATTTGGGTTTCATTTCATGTCGTGCGTGTAAGTCTTTCAATTCAAGCACTCTCACACACATTGAGCTTTCGCTCTTATTTGAAAGACCCAAGTAAGGGCCGACCTATACTATTTGGGTTTCATTTCATGTCGTGTGTGTAAGTCTTTCAATTCAAGCACTCTCACACACATTGAGCTTTCGCTCTTATTTGAAAGACCCAAGTAAGGGCCGACCTATACTATTTGGGTTTCATTTCATGTTGTGTGCGTAGTACTTCAATTCAAGCACTCACACACATTGAGCTTTCGCTCTTACTCCCAAGACCTTAGTCAAGGCCTACTGCAGTTATATTTGGGTTTCATTTCATGTTGTGTGCGTAGTACTTCAATTCAAGCACTCTCACACACATTGAGCTTTTGCTCTTATTCCCAAGACCTTAGTTAAGGCCATACTGTAATTTATATTTGGGTTTAATTTCATGTCGTGTGTGTAAGTCTTTCAATTCAAGCACGCACCCACATTGAGCCTTCGTTCTTATTTGCAAGACCCGAGTAAGGGCTCATATACATACTCTTTATACATATCTCCCTTCGGCATTTATATTTCAAGTCATTTCCCTTCGGTTATTTCCCTTCGGTATTGTCTTTACATTTCGGGTTTTCCCTTTGGAGTAGCATGAGTTTGCATTGCATCTACGGCAAGTTTCCTAGAGTGAGTCGACTTTAAAAGACTCACGTCCCACCGTGCGTGCCAAACTGCTGTAGATGCAGAAAATTTCCGCTTCCTGGTTCTTAGGCCTGAAGCGAACCTTTTCGTGTGTCTAAGTCCTATTTAAACAAACAGGGCATGCCAGCTAGCTTACTTAAGCTAGCGAAGATATATTCTAAAACCTGACTTCTAACGTGGCGACTGTAAGCAAGCAAGCTCTTGTCGTCGCAGACCTTCTTGCACCGATGCGCAAGGGTCAGTCTGTACGCTTTTAAAATCGAGTTTTGGAGTGTAAGAACTTACGAAAGCGGTTCGAGGTGTTTGATTCGGGTCTTTTTGGTATGGTTTCAGATTTTAGATCACGTGGATTTGCACGTGCCTAAGTCTTTCTTTTTATCCCTCTTTGGGGCTACCTAGGTGTGTGTTATGAACACTCCACTAAGATGTGGCGATTTTGAGCACGAGTATGGGGTTTGCTTTGATGCAATATGCGTCCTAACTCGTGGTATGGCGTATATGCAATGCAAACTCACGCAACTCCAAAGGGAAAACCCGAATTTAAAAGACAATGCCGAAGGGAAATTGCCGAAGGGAAATGACTTGTAATGGAAATTGCCGAAGGGAAATTGCAAAAGGGAAATACGGCTATATCTTAAGAGCGGAAAGGCTCAATTGTGCAAGTGTGTGCCGTGTATATATTGAAAGACTACGCACACTGCTGAACCTTAAAACCCAAATTGAAAAGACATAGCCAAAAGGGAAATACGTATATAGCATATATGAGCCCTTACTTGGGTCTTACAAATAAGAGCGAAGGCTCAATGTGGGTGCGTGTGAAAATGTAAAGACAACACACACGACTTCAAATGAAACCCAAATATAAATTGCAATATGGCCTTAACTAAGGTCTTGGGAATAAGAGCAAAAGCTTAATGTGTGTGAGTGCTTGAATTAAAGTACTACGCACACAACATGAAATTAAACCCAAATATAAATTGCAATATGGCCTTAACTAAGGTCTTGGGAATAAGAGCGAAAGCTCAATGTGTGTGAGTGCTAGAATTGAAGTACTATGCACACAACATGAAATTAAACCCAAGGATAGTATAACACGGCCCTTACTTGAGTCTTGCAAATAAGAGCGGAAGCTCAATGTGTGTGAGTGCGAGAATTTAAAGACAACACACCCAACTCAAGCAAAACCCTATGCAACTTAAAGTATATACATAAGCTTATATATAAAGGGCTGATTAGGCCCGTGTGTGTTCAAAATCGTGCACAACTAAGAGCGAGGTAGGCTCAAGTGCACGTGTGTGTGCGTGTGCCAAGCCACGTTATTACAAGCGAGGGGAGACAATGCTTCGTTATTACAACCCCGTATCAAATTTAATTTAATTTAAGCAAGTCTACAACTAAGGACCGAGTTAGGCACTTACTTATTGTTGGTCCGGAGGTGACTTGCTTGAGCGCGGGCTTGGCTTCACCTTGGGCTACAAGAGGGAGCTCCTCAGAGTGGAACGGCAAGGTTGTGTAGCCGAGTGACAAGGGAGGATTGTGGCACCTTGGGGACTCGCCGATTGCTAGGGGGAGGCTGCCGTGGTGCTTTGGGCTAAGGTGATTGAAGAGGGTCACTAAGGGATAAGGTGGTGCTAGGGAAGGTGGCGCTAAGGGAAAGCCTAAAGGAATGCCTAAGGGAGAAAGTATTGCTGTCCGGGTGTCACTAGGGTGCAGTCGGCTAGGGATGGTTTAGTGGTGGCCGGCTGCTAGGGTAGCTAGGGATGTTATGAATGGGAAGGGAGCTAGCTAGGGTGTTGTGTAAGGTGGGGTTTAATGGATTGGTTGAGAGTGAAAGGGGCAGGTCTTAGGAAGCAAGGTAAGATGTCGGGTATCACTAGGGGAAAAGGTTTAAGGAGGCGGGTGGTGTAAGGGTTTAGGTCTGGCCGAATGGGTAAGGGTGGCGGGTGGCTGTGATGGGGTGATTGTAAACACCCGAAATTTTTTCAAGTATTTTCAAAAACTCCTAAATTTTGAAGGCCAATTTAAAGCCTTTATGAACCTTTAAATTCAAAATCCCCAAATTTTAAAGTTTAGACCTTTTGGGAGAATATTTCAAAATAAAGGTTTTAAATCCAAATAGCCCATGAGTTTCGAAGCAGGTGGAGACCCAATCCAGGCCTCGATTCTCGGAAAGAAGATAAAGTGTATCAAGATACGGATCAAGTTAAATCAGATTGATTCCCAAAAGTGGAGAAGATTGAAGCATATCAAGTTCAAATTCAACAACTTATCCAAATGGAAGGTCAAGACCGATCAAATCCAAGTTTGTCCGATGGGGCCAACTTGGAACCAAGACTCGAGGCCATGGTCACAAGCTCATTCAATTCTAGAAGATTTCAAGTGTAGCTCAAAAGCAAGAGGTGGGAGCCGAATCAAAGAAAGAAGCGAATTCAAGTGGGTCGAAGTTTAAAGAAATCAGCCCAAACAAAACATGTTGCACATTGTAAGGTTGTTTAAAACCAACCGCATGCTCTAGGGCTACACCAAGCCATGGCACCTATACCAGCCCATACGGGCTGGTCCGAATCGACTCAATGAAGAACTACAAGAAGCCGGTTTGGAGCGGATCAAATCCACCAAGCTAAAGCTCCAACCCGCCCCACAAGAAGCCACTAGAACCAGCCCCCCTTGGCCTATAAAAAGGCCCAAGAGGGGGGGGCGGGTTCCATAACTTGGAGAAGAGGGAGAAGAGGGAGAAGAGAGAGAAGAGAGAGACCTTGGGTGGTGTGTGCTAGACTAGGTGCAGAAAATTTCAGCAAAGGGGGGACGTTTTCTAGTGAAGGGGAAGCTAGGTGAGAGCTTGTAGGAGTTAAGAAGGAAGGCCATCAAGAGGAAGACCGGCTTCATCATTGAAATCCGGTCCTTCGCATCCAAAACTCGTGTAAGACCTTTCTTACTTAATCTAAGTTTCATTCTCTTCCATTCAATTCATTAAATGGGGTTGTATTAATGGAGTTTCATCTCCCCTCGAGTTGTAATAATCTAGCTTTGCTGCCATTTCAATTTCGTGGATGAAACACTATACACCCACATGCACGCCAAGTGTTTGCTTTAATGCTTCTCCCTTCCTATATGCTATATACCCTCTATACTTCTAACCCCCTCTATGTCTAAGCTATAAAGTACTTCTCATTCATTTATATTCCAGCAAATTTGCTTTAAGGGTTGTTGCATTTTAATTTCGGGTGGGTTATGCATCATTACATTTATAAAACAGAAAACCGGATTTCAGCATCTCTGCATATGTCTGTTTTCGCAATTTTAATTTTGTGAGTTTTACTCCGATTGTCTTGAAATTTACACTGATTCCACACACATTGGGACACTCTACATAAAATTGGCAAGATTTTAGGGCCGCTCAGCCACGTAATAAAAGCATATTAAGAACGACCAGATTTCTGCACCACTGTCTGCACAGTCGGATTTCCTGAAATAGAGGTTGGGTAAAAGTCCCATATCTCTGTCCACAGGAGTCCAAATTGGTTGATTTTTGATGCATTGGAAAGCTAACATCCATAGCTTTCCAGCAACATCAAAATCATTAAAATCGGAGTTCTGAGCAGAGAGATACAGACTCATCTTTGAGTCTCTGTATTTCTGAAACAGAGCTGTTCCGAGTCAGTGAGGTGGTCTGAGTAGATTATTTGTTTCTGATTCAATAATGCTCCAAATGCATATTTGAAAAAGGCTACAGTCTCTCCACACTACCAGCTTCGTCTGGTAAAATTTTGATAATTTTTGGAAGTCTGTAACACCTTGAAAACTCCCCTAGAAAACGGCTCTGAAAACAGAATTCTCTGTTTTCAGCAACTTGTGTTTTTACAAGTATTGAATCCGAGTGCACAAGTTCAACAAATCTTTCAAAGACACTTGTTTATGTAAAAGGGAGTCGTGTTTTGCTGTAAAATGAAGTTCCTAAGCGCTCAACACTGACCCTTGAGCATCGGCTCAAGAAGGTGTGAGTGAAAAGATCCCGTTTGTACACAATCGCCTAGAAGTCTTACAAACATTTGCTAGTTTTGAACTAGCTGGCATGCTCGCGCAAGCGTAGGGGTGGAAAGTTTCATTTCAAGTTTGTCTCATAAACTTTGAAATGAGAATTTTCATGTCTACAGAAATGGCATGCCCGGTGGGACGCAGGTCTTAAGGAATTTCTAAGTAAATAAGACTCCCAAAAATCTTTTCAAAGTGTTTTTAACATTGGTAAATTGTGCACGTGTAGGATTTTCAAGGGCCCATAAGATCATGTCAAGTTCGGATGGTTCTTACGAGGTGTCGAGCCGGGCTTCATGCTCGTCAAGTCAATTTTTGAAAAGATTTTCAAAAACAAATTTCAAAAACAAGAAAGAGTCATTAGAAGAATTGAGGAAAGAATTCGAAGCAAGAATTGCCGCTCTTAGCCAAGAGGCCGAAGCGGTCGAATCCTGCTCATCCCATGGGAGGCAAACTAGGGCTCGAAAGAAAACAAACAAACCCAGAAAACCCAAAGAGACCTCCACCATGGAGGGGGATAGAGAGCTCGAGTCGTTCACATTAAAAGATCGCAAGGCCCTTCAACAACTACTAAGGGGCCAGGCCAAGGAAAAGAGGTCATATGCCCTATCCGATTTTTTACCTTCCGATTACCAAACGGATAGCGACGATGACATACCGAATTTTCATCGATATGACGGGACGGGGGATCCTAGATCTCACCTCCAACTCTTTTCCCGTCGAGCATATAAGAAGAAGAAAGACTCGGCTAAGTGGATCTACTGGTTCCCCCTCTCCCTTAAGGGAACTGCTTCCAAGTGGCTCGCTTCCTATGACTTGAGCCAATTTGCCACTTTTGAAGAGTTGGCAAATGGGTTCATGCAAAGATTTTCACACAACGTGGAAGTGACCCCCACTTTGAACACCCTAAGGGACACGAAACAAGCCACGAACGAGGATGCTCATGCATTTATCGTTCGATGGAGGTCTTTATTGGGGCAAGTAAGAGAGCCCATCTCAGAAGGATGTGCCGTGATGCTCATCCTTGAAAATTTCAAACCCGAGCTGAAAATGCTCCTTTCCCTCCATGAAATTTCCACTTTCCACAAACTAATCAAGAAGGCTTCCCTATTCGAAGCAAATATGAAAAAGGGGGTCTACGATGACTTGTGGAAAGGCAAAATTTTTTCGAAAACTCGTTTTGAAAAGCCCGGGACTTACGGGCCAACTACTACGGACAATGGGGCAAAACCCCAAAAAGTTGCAAATGTCCGAGTAGAACCAAGCCCGGCCGGCACTTCAAAATTTGAACCGAAGAACAAAAAGGTTCAAAAGTCTTTCGAAAAAAAGGAGTACACCCCGCTGGGGCAGCCCATCACAGAGGTCCTCGACCTCCTGCTCGCCCAGGGAATGGTGACACTTCCGGAAATTCCCGAGGGGCACCCCCTAAAGGGAAATTTTTAAACAAGTTTTGCAAGTATCATAGGCTCAAAGGCCATGATACAAATCACTGCTACACCCTTTTAAACAAAATAGAGGACTTGATCGAGCAAGGCCGGCTCCAGGTCACCGAGGAACCGGAGCCCGCCCAAGCCGTACTCAAGGAACCCTTCCCCAACCATGCAAGCACTAGCGGGAAGGACAAGCAGGTATATGCTCTCTCCTCTCATTTGAATGGTTCGGAACATGCATGACATACGGATCGCACTACTTGTCACACACCACTGCTCGTAATAAAAAAAGCCAAACAAGTAGTGATCCGGGGAGCGCTTAGAGTCCCGCCCCCGGCTAGAGCCTTATTAGAGATTCGAGGTGCTCCCAAGCATCAAACTAGAGCCCACCTAGGAACGAGCCATAGGGAAGGTGTGGACGAGGTCACTAGATCCGGAAGGATCTACCAACCCCCACACTTAGCAAAAGATGCTAGCAAGGAAGTGGTCGTTATCCCCGGCCCTTCAAAATCATGCATTCCCAAAGCATCGCATCTCATGGGTAAAAACAATGTGTTAACCCTATATGATTTTGAAAATCACCTTGCTAAGATTCCCATAAACATGTCTATCCTAGAGCTTATCCAAACATCCCCTACACATAGACAAGTTTTAGAAAAGATCTTAGAGAAGGCCAAGGTTAACCCAACCATAACCCCTGAGTCCCTCTCCTTCCTAGTCTCACCCATCTGTGCTAAAACTCCCATTGTGTTTTCGGAAGATGAGCTAGAACAACCCTACCAAAACCATAACCAAGCCTTGCATATAGAGGTGGTATTGAATCACCATCCTCTAGACAAGTGTTTGGTTGATGGCGGAGGAGGTCTAAATATACTTCCACTACACATAGCCTACAAAATAGGAGTTTCCTTGACCTCTCTAAACCCGAGTTATATCGTGATCACAGGATACGATGGAAGCGCATCCAAACCTTTAGGAGTCATAGAGTTACCCATAGAAGTAGGGGGCATGAGTCATTCCGGGGTGTTTCATGTTTTAGACATACACCCCCATTATAACCTACTCCTAGGAAGGCCATGGATACACAGCTTGCGGGCTGTGCCATCCACCTTTCATAGGTGTGTAAAAATACCCCTCCAAAACCAAGTTGTGGTAATTCTAGGAGAGAATCACCCCTAGCTGCAGGGAATACAAAATTTTTCATGCTTATCAGGTGATAAAACCCATGAGCCAAAACTAGATGAACCCTTGGTAGCTTATCCCAAACCAAAAGGTGTCATGCACATAAAAGGGCAGCCCAAGGCTAGCCCGCTCAAGACCATCTCAAAACTACCCAAAGTCCTCCCCAAGTCCATAAAAGTGTTTGAGCATGACATGGACGACACCAAGTTCAAAGGCCATCCTCTTTATAAAACATTTTCAAAATTAAAGAAGCCTTGGAACATGATGTTGAACATGGGTTTTATGCCTTATCAAGGCCTAGGAAGCCAAAACCAAGGTCGTCTTGAACCCATAGTGTCCCAAATTGATTCTCTATTGTACTCGATACTTGTCTTAACCTAAATTCAATAATTCTTTCTCATAATTTTATAGTATGGCTCATTAACTTGATACCCCGAGTTCTTATATATGGATAGAAGTGTACTCACTCATCATTCCTCAGACATCTTTTGGTTTCTCCATATTTCATTAAATAACCTTGTGAGGAAGTGATTCATGTTTCTCTTAGGACGTTCCAAACTTCTATAGGAATATTGTATGGTCCTACGGATTTACCACCCTTCATATGTTTAAGAGTCTCTTTGACTTCATTCTTTGGAATACATAGATAGAAATTGTGGTTTATAACTTTATATACTTTCCTGATTTGGCTAACTCTCCTAATCTAATACTAACATTTATATTTTCATTAAAAAGTTTATAGAAATAATTTTTCTATCTATTTTTATATCATCATTCGCCACTAGAATCTTCTCATATGCATCTTTGATGCATCTAACAAAAGTAAGATCCTTAGTTTTCTTATCTCTAGTCTTAGTTATCCTAAAAGTATCTCTTTCACTTTCTTGTGAGTTAAGCTTTTATATAAATCCTCCCAAATTTTGGCTTTTGCTTCACTAACGACCTTTTTTGCTTTTTTCTTTGCTTTCTTATAAGCCTCCAAAGTTTCACTAGTCTTCTTAGTATAATACAATTTATAGCATGCCTTTTCTGCCTTGATTTTATCAATAAAGAGTACAAAATTACAAAATTAGTGCATCCTCATCTTATCAGTATGAAAAAGGATTCCAACATGCCATTGTAGAGAAGCATCTATTTGCAGTATATGTGAAAAGGTTAACAGAAAATAACTGTACTGGTTACATGCATTGGGGTGTATAAGTTCTACAACTCACTCTAAGAAAATTTGACACAAGTTAACCTGTTGAACCATGAATATATGGGCGCATGTGGGCTTGTGTGTGCATGACATTTAGCATTTCTCGCCCCAAGTTCAGCATGCAATAAATCATCAGCTTGTTAAATCAAGCATATCTGTTTTTACTGCACTTGTCTTTGCAAAACCATGATAATAATGCAAATTCATGTAGCCTTAGGTTTGAAAGTCAGAACTATTGAACATCATATTTGAGTGTACAAAGAGTAAAGCATAAGGAATGAGGAAAACATAAGCACGCATTATCTTCCGTGAAGCTTTGACATGTTGAACCCAGCTACCAGCATGCTAACTAGTTTCTCTATGGTAGCAACTATGCTGTCACTGATGTATCTGTTTATCATGTACTTAAAGTCTTAAACAACTGCACGCACCACCATGATCCTAACATGTTACTATTACCAGTTTGACATGAACATAGCCAACAAAAGTAATTGATCTAGTAAGCAAATCCATTTCAAACTGTAAAAACTTCCGCTCCATTATGTTTCTAAAATTTTCTAGGATTGGAAGTTATTCCATATCTGTCATTCACATCCTCCTAATCATGTTTTGCAACTAATATCATATAAATCCCATCTCACGTAGCCAGAAGCAACTGAAATTAGCAACTCCACATAGAGCTGCAAAAAATAGATAAAAACATCTACTTACATTCTCAAGGTCACGTCTGATCTCGAAAACAGCACGCCTAACTTCTGATCTAACAGTTTCATATATTCCAACTTCACTATTATCACCTTGAGGAAGCTCATTGCAGACAGACTGATCCAAAAGAGGAATGAAAATTAGCACATCATGGATACTTCATTGTTCATTATTAGCAATGCAATCTGGAATACAAGCGGAAATCTTTTTGTGATTTTCCACTAAACAGACACAATAAGTTGAGTACAGCTGATGTTTAAATTTCAGTGGCGACCAAAATGCATGAACTTTGTTTATAACATTCACTCACCTTCATTTGCTCGAATACCGCCTTAATGGTCTTCTCTTCCGCATGGCTGTGAGCAAAGGCAGAAATCCGTTCTTCCGAATTAAAAGTTTGCCGCTGCCAGTTTTTAAGAACAACATCTTTCTCAGTATTCAGTTTTTAATCTACAGAAACAGAAAATGCTTTCCATCAAGAGAACTTTCTTACTTTTCTTTTGAAACGTAATAGGTTTTCACTAATAGAGCCTAAACAGCAATTTTATTTTTACTGTCGACATTCACACTATTCACTAAACGTTTGTGACGAAAGATGCCTAATAATCCACACCGCAAGGAACACCTTCCCCACCAATCCCTGTTCTAGTTCTACCCGTCTTTGAAGAACCCCAAAAGCAAGAACTTTTTAGGACTATAAACAATAGAAGCAAATCAAAAAACAAGAAAATACACATCAAATTCTTCCGAATTTGATACCAACCGTGAGACTGCCGTAACGGCTGCGTGAAACAGAACGCCGTCTTCTCCCCGTATCCACCCTCGAAACGTTCCGGCTCGGTGTCTTCACTGAGCCGCCACGCGAAGGCTCTCTCCTAGAAACCGATCTTCCCCGCCTCTCCCCTTTCTCAACAATTCCGGGACGAGAACCAGGCCTATTTTCAGAAGTCACAGAGAGAATTCGTCCCCTGGCAACGTCGAGAGTGTCCGAGATCCGATGGATTACTCCAGCCGATAACTGCGGCGACTGCGGACTCGAACCAGTCGAGCAGAAGAGGGGATTATCCCTCCTGTTCATTAAATCCAAAGGGTAGGGCCGAGAACGAACGAACGAGCTATCTCGAGGGAACGCGCTCACTCTCCGAGACCTCCTCAACAACGTCTTCTTCCCCACTACGTCAGCATTCGATCTCGGCGAGGCGATGCGACTGCGGCTGCCACCACCATCACCGTTTCGGGATCCCCCCTTTTCGACGTCGATTTGAACGCCGAAACAGCCATTATCTTCGTTTGTTTCAATGAAACGAATGACCAACAACTAAAGCATGCAAAATATTTTTGCGGGGAGTCCTCAGGTCGCTATTGGAGATAAATCCATGCAAAACCTCTTTGTGGGGAGTATTCAAATCTCTCCCGGAGTGAACCCGTACAAAATTTCTTTGTGGGGAACCTTTAAATCGCCGTCAAAGATGAATATGTGCAGAACTTCTTTCCGGGGAATCTTCAAACCGCTCTCGGAGATGAAGGCGGCCCTAAACGTCAAATGTGAAGGGAACATTGGGACTGGATAAATTCAAACGACGACAACGATGTAGTACTGGAATTGGAGGGTGCAGATCTTTCCGTCCCTGAAATACTATTTTGTCTGAATATTTGCAGTTTAACATTTAGCTTTTCCTGGAATTCGCCTTTTTACCATTTTATATTCCCAAAATGTTTGTTCGACATTGCACTATTAACCAAATTAACTGAACAATCGATATTCTAAGTTTGGTGCGACTACTAACTAGCCACCAAAACCGAAATGAAGCTTTTTCTCACGCAAGTAATGGTGGACAAGAGTTTAGTGGTATTGTGCGTGATCATGTGTCTTTCCAACCAGCCTGGTACATAGAATTAGCTGAAGAACAATCCAAAGGAAGCAGGTATTAGAACTCCTCTTGGAAAATTGGGAGCTTCCTCACTCGAATTTTGGATGGGGGTGTTTTTGTGGTTTGTGATGGTTTGGGATGATAGAAAGAGAGGGAAGGCTTGAGAGAGCTTACATGTTTTTAAAGTAAAATGATGTATGGTTTCTGCTCAACAACTTCTTTAACTAGTAGCAGGCATGATTGACTGAAGAGCATATCAATGAAGGCACCAATGATGCATTCCTGTTAAGCAAATGTTTCTATTGATTTTGAATGAGCAAAGATACTATTCACACATAATTGGTCTATGAGTGATTCCATTTCACTCGCCACAGGTTTGACTGATAAGAGAGAACTAAAAAATCTATCTCACTAATAATTCTAAACTAAATTAGATAAGAGAACACAAAATTCGCAAGGAAATGGACATTTCCTTCTTTATTCTACCAAGAGGTCTATTTAAACTTGGACAAGAGCTACAAAGTTGGGCATACAAAAATAAATCAAAACACAAGTTCCCATGTAATAATTAACTCAAGATATAGGTTCTCATGGTGGTAAATGCAACATTCTTTTTTTTTAGGTATTGAGAACACAAAAACGGGTTTCCTATACTACTTTCACATTTCCGATGGTGTTACGAATTCTTGCTATAATTATTCCACAAAACACCATCATGAATTAATTCTACACTTTCATAGTTTTCAACATTTAAAGCTTCTGGTTCCTGAATTGTGAGGACGTGTTTTAGAGTTTCTCTAGTGGAATTTTAACCACTTCTAATGAAAATGTTCTCATTAACATATTTTTGAACCAATTAGATGAATTAAGAAATTTATCTTGTCATAGACCTATGTGTGGCTGGTGGGCCATGTTGATGAATTTGGACTGATGTCCATATTATTCTCGTTGGGTTGAAGGGCATCCTAATCTTCAAAATCTGACACATAAGAAGTTAGGTCTTTGATCTTGAAAGTAGGTGACACTGTACAATGCTTAAGGACAATTTTATTTACCTTGGCGAGAACTTTGGAAGAACCATCTGCTTTAAATTGGATCTTCTAAGTAAAACTGAATGGGTTTCTTCTTCTTGTTGTCAGCCTTTGCATATTATGTAGAGCTGACTTCTATATTCTGTATCTTCATTAATTTTTTGAACATCTTTAGAAAGTTGCTTTCCTTTTGAGTCTTCTGGATGGCGTGTACTGAAATTGTACAAATCTAAAGGATTGAGAGGGTTGTACTCATATGCACCTTCAAAGAGAGTTTCTCCCGTAGTGTGATGGGGAGCTCTATTGTATGTAAATTCTACCCACGCCAGTTGTTCATAGATGCAAATCAAACGGTGGTTAGGCATTAATGGTTTTTAGCCTTTCAAGAATTCTCCGTCACAATAAGAACAATGAACCTGATACTCGCCACTAAACCCAAGCTAAAACAACAAAATGGTTCCAAACAAAACTGCAATTCGTTTCATTCCAATGGCTTAAATAGGGATTACAAAGCATTAATAACATACATTAAAACAAGTTGTAAATAACACTTAGGTACTAATACTACATTGGTTATCCTGCAAGTTAAGATAAAAGAGCCTGATTTAATGGTCAACCAACTCACTAATGAGCATAGTAATCACCTGGTACTGGTTTGGAGGATCATTTATGAAATCTTCTTGGATTGGATCTGCCACTGCTTGACTTGTCCTGGACTTAGATTGTGTTACTAGTCCCGGGGTTCGACTTGGATGGATTATGTCCTCAATGTTACAATAATTCCTAGATATGTATATATACATTTCTTGTTCTTTGAGAGCTAATTAAAGCTTTATTCTCGGGTATTTTTCATTTTTGTGTCTTTTTTGGCCTTCATGTCCGCATCAAAATGACAAAACTTATGGACCTGTAAATCTTTCCACGGGTTTAACGAAGGTGGAACAGCTTATCGTTACCTCAGACAGAAGTCGGAACCGTGAACTATGAACTAGAAGCTATACTCTCAATACCTCTTGGTAATGTAATTAATGCAGATGAGAACTGTTGGCTTAATTTCTCTGTGAAAAATGCGTATAAATTCCAATGGAGCGAGGAAATTGAAAGGCAAGTCCAAGGATCTGTTATACAGATGCAAGAAACCAAGAAATATAAAGGCTCCTGGCTGTGAATGAGCAAAAGGAAGTGCTCCTCGTACTATAGTCGTCTACACAGAAATGGAAAAGGGAAAGGGAAAGGGAATGAATTACAGGCGCCACAGAAATGCCAGCAAGACTTAGTAAATTTGGGTACTTCTCTCAAAGAAGCAAGATATAGATTCGTATGTAAATAAAAATGCGAACACGCAAAGTAGATGGAGTCAATCGAAAAGGAGTTGATATCAAAATGGATGAGGATGATGCAGCGAACGGAGACAACGAGCAGGCAGGAATAGGGATTATACTCAGAAATGATTCATTGCTGCAAAGGAAATTGGAAACAGAAAAAAACTGAATTCTAACCGTGGGGAATTGGAGGCCATAAGAGAAGCCGGTGTTTGGCTCTGCACAGGGGTGTCATGATGCAAACCACTCGGTACCGTTCAAGACTCAAGGATGAAAATTGTAACTCGCCACACCCCCATGAGCGGCCGGAATGATAAGAGTGTACTCGCTACGCTCAAGGGGAACCTTAGAGTGATAAGAGTTAACGAATCCTATGAGATTCGGATGAGAGAAAATGAGAGCAAAATTGCCTGCTGATTAATGAAACCCAATTTATGCTCAAGACAACCTCTTGAGCTAAGTTACTATACGAACAGATTTTAAATACAAAATAAATAACATGGAGAATCAAAATAGCAGGTTGGACATCGCCAAGGCTAAGTAATGAGGATATGTGCCTTCCAAGGATGATTGATGAGGAGATTAATACTTAATTAAACCGACAATTGATGAAATGATAGGTATTAATTAAAGCTGGTAGATGATCAATTGGAGCTGGGAAGCGTCAGCTAAAGTTTTCAGATAAACCTGATTGCTTCAAATTGGTGGGTCTTCAAGGGGCCAATCCTACTAGTGCTGGTAACTATTTCGTCGTGAACTTGAAGATTTTTGTACTTGATGTCCGCATCTCCCATATGTCATAAGCTTATGTGATATATTCATGTCAATAAGTAGCTTTATTAGATTTAATCACAGCTACGTGCCCGGACACGGTAACCAAGCAGCTGATACTCCGGCTCTTTTCGGCAAAATCAATGGTAATGCCGTGTGGTTAAGAGTCCCCGGATTTCCTAACTCAAACGTTGTATGCTGATTCTCAGGGTTGGTGAAAATCTGAATCTGTTTCTATCAAGATTTTATAAATTAAAAAAAAAGAATGGAAAAAGCAGGCAACGAAGCACCACCCTTCACCAGTTTTGCCCAAGCAACAAGTGTACCAGCTGCAGACAAAAATCTCTCTCTCTCTCTCTCTCTCTCTGGGGTATTGAACCAGTTCTCATCACGAAAACCAGCCTGCTCTCAGAAAGCATTTATCGCTGGAAATGCCATTCCAGTGGGGTTCCAAGCAGAGACTACATGTCACTGATTCTTAAATTTACACCAGCGCATATAAAGAAGTATTCGCAGAAAGTAATCTACAATTTGAGAAAAGGAAGTAGTGCAATAAAGGAGAATGAATGGCCCTAAAAGCATCTAGCTGGTACATGACAGGCAAGTCAATAACATAAAATGTTTGGTCGTATACTATGGTGTCCCTCAAGTTATCAGACAAACAAGGGGTGGTGGGATTTCTTTAGTGGGCTGAAACGTGGTCCTGAGAAATGGTTTCGAAGGTGAAAGAAAATGCAGGTAGACATACATAAAACTGAAGCTCATCCATTGACAAGGTCTCGGTGTTGAACAAAAATCACAGCAAAGAGAAAGATTTGAGTTACATGCCAAAGGTTGAAACGGACATGAAGATGTTTTAGATGAATTGAGATTAATGAAGTTGGTGAATATTACAAAAGAAAAGCACAATAGCAACTAAGAATCTGCACTAGGACGCTGCACCAACGACATACACAAGTTCTTTAGGCAAGGACTAATACTGCCAAGCGAGCCAGCAGTAGAGGAAGAGGAAAGGAACCTACCTCGCTTAATATAAAATAAGGCTTGGTCTTTCATTTGGTTTTTGGTTGCTGAAGTTATTGCAAGAACAATCCTCCTACTGCTGGACAAAAAGGGGTCATGTTTTATTCTTTTTCTTTTGGATCCATCATCATCATTTTCAATCTTTTTCTTCGTTTTGCCACAATCGTAACATTACATGTAACCAGGCTGCATGTCAATCCCAAGGAACTATATTGGAACCTTAATTCCAGATACATGGCTTTGGCACGAGAGCCGAAGGGGAGAATCAACTACCACAATAGACTTCCATCTCAAGTTGACAGCACAAAGGCCGCTGGATAAGATGAACTACAAATTCACCCTAGTGGAATTCATTCAAATCGACTAACTAGAGGAATTTATTGACACTGAATATAGAAAAGTCGGTTAAAGATAGAAATAAACTTTGCAGCGCAAGGGCTGAATCCAAATAACAGAAAGCTAACGTGTAAAGCGTGTACCCACGTTCAGAGAGAGAGAGACAGCAATATAAAAAATTGATGGAGACAATAGTTTGATGCTGATATTTGTAGACATCATGTGCAAGAACAGCCAACTTAAACCATCCAAAATCCAGCAGACAACAGGTCCCAAATTATACCATATTCCCAAATTCAAGACGCCATGATCATCTTCATACAGGTTGCTTGCCTACAGTACCTGGGAGGAACGAGCAATAGTTTCAACCAATTCGAGGAATTTTACAACTTAAGCAGCAAAATACTTCATTAAGAAATTAGAGATGCAGTAAGAAAAATAATCAAACCAACTGAAATCCAGTAAGTAGATAGTATGAACCGCTCATTTTCAAAAAATCCTAAAGACTACATGTTCCATTTATTGGTCAATAATAGAATCTACTAATATGATGAAGTATGGGGGGAGGGGGGGAAGGTAACTGCAAACAGTTCACCCCGTTCAAATGGTGTAACATGGATACAGAACAAACTTGCATGTTTTGAGAGCAAACGTAATTCAGGTCAGGAACAATTTACATAGCACCAACCTGTCAATCAATATTAACGACTAGAGTCTCGTATCTACTGATCAACCACTTGTTTCAAGAGATGGACCATATAAAAAATGCAATCTTCCTTATAATGAAACCTAACCATTATGTCAGCAACACTCCCAAATGTAATTTCTATCCATCTTTAGGATCATCAAGGTTTTCCTAACTCTGAGCAAAAGATTTGTTATCAGGGGTGAGGAGAAAACTTCCAACACGGAAGAAGCCTTGGTGGTATTAAGAAAACATCAGGGTTATCATTTTCTATAGAAAGAATAGACTCGGCAAATACGAAAACAAGATGAATGCAAAGGTAAAACAAGCATCCCGAATCCGAAAGATGCCTTTTATAGGCATTCTTCATAGCCTCATTTACTACGAGAACACCATACAATTCACCTATTTATGTATCAACTAAAAGAAGAGAGAGAGGGAATGTTTCGGAGATGGGAAAAAGGAAGTTATAAAGGCCTTGCAATATAAACAATTATATTTGAACAACTTGCACAGACTCAAGTTGAATGAGTTTTGCCCCTTAGGTACACGGAGCACAAGAAAACTTCCTTGGAAAGATAGTGGTGTTACCCACTATGTTATCAATAGTACGCTATAGCGGATGCTATAATGCACTATAGCGAATTAGCAGCCACCGGGCCGCTAATTCGCTTATGGTTTATTGGTCATCCTTCGAGACCGCTAATAGCGGTGCTAAGGCCGTTATAGCAGGCTGCTATCACGATCCGTTATATTAGAAATAGTATACATCCATTCGATCGGGTCCATCAAATGGATATGGATTGAGCCAACCCAATTCCTAAAAACCTAATAAACAATCCTCCTCTAATGCGTTCGATTCTAGTCTCTCCGATGCCCCCTTTCATGCGTTCAGTTCTCGTCTCCCTGGTGTTTCTGCTGCCACCATTACCCACTTGTTGCCACCACCACCCATCATTGCTCAAGGTAATTCCCCTTCCTTTTACCTCTCTGTCTCTTCCCCTCCTTCTCTACCCCTTCCCTTTCTCTTTACCTCTCTCTATCTTTGCCCCTCCTCTACCCTCTCCCTTTCTCTTTACCTCTCTCTACCTCTCTCCCTTGCTCTCCATTTCTTTTTGTCTCTGTCTTTGCCCCTCCTTCTCTATCTCCCTTTCTATGCCCTTGCTTTCTCTTTACCCCCATCTCTCTCTCTGCTCTGCATTTCTCTCTGTCTTAACCTCTCTTTCTCTACTCCCCCCTTTCTCTTTACCTCTCTTTCTATCTCTGCCCCTCCTTCTCTACCTCCCTCCCTTCTCTTCACCTCTCTCTAGCCCCCTCCATGTTTTGCCTCTCTCCCCTGCTCTGCATTTCTCTCGGTCTTTGTCTTTGCCCCTCCCTTTCTCTGTCTCCTCCCATGCTCTTCATCTCTTTGTCGTTGCCCCTCCTTCTCTACCGCTGTCTTTCTCTTTACCTCTCTCTCTGCCCCCTCTCCTGCTTTGCATCTCTCTTTAGCTATATGTCTCTCTATCTCTACCCCTCTTTTTCTACCCCCATCCTGTGTCTCTCTCTAACATAACGATTACTCATACATATAAGATAAAGTTTGATATACCTTTTTAGAAAATTTTGTTTTGACATTTTTCTTGCTAGTTAAGTATTTATTATGATTTTTTATAGTGAGTATGGAATCATCAACAAGTGCAACAACTGCTTGTCCAAGTGGAAATAGTAGTGGCTGTGGTAGTTGTGGCACCAACAATAGTAGTACAATTCATATTCGGTTTTTTAATCGATCTCCAACTTCTAAGGATCTGGGAAGAATTGATGATTGACAAAATCTAAGAAGGATAATATGTCAGTATTTTATACATTATGTGATCATATTTTTACCAGTGGAATAACAATTATGTTTTTTTTAGTTCCTATGCTTAATGCTTAGAATAATTTTGTTACATTTATGTTTTTGTTTTCTAATTTAAGGTTAACAATTTAATATATATGTGCCACATGAAATTTATTGTTTGTTTCCTTAGAAGTTAGAAGTAAAATTTGTTTATTTAGTTTGATTCATATTTATTAAAGAAGTGGTTGTGTTTCTTGATATTTCTTAAAAGTTAGAGAATCCATTATATATATATATATATATATATATATATATATATATAATTTTTTAATTATAAATAAAAATGTAAAACTAAATACGCTATACCCTGCTACCGCTATACAGGGTCAACTGCTAACAACCTACTAACTGCTATTGATAACATAGGTTACCCATGATTTGAAGGAGTAACCACTTGGCTGGACACACATGCCTTGACCAACTTGGGCTACCCACCTTGACCTAAGAGAATCCATCATATTATTTTGTGTTTCACCACAACAATCCTATCCTTCAGCCATCGCTTTGGAGCATTGGTTACCCATGTTTAAACTGCGGGGATTATATCTGTCCACGTTTTAAACAGTGGGGGAAGAAACCGTGGTTCTTTAGTTAACAGTGCTAAAACATAAAAAGACTAAACGCCATAAGTACAACTAAGTTCAAGCCCTTTCACGTATGGATTAGAATGTGACAAATTCTTATACAACAACAACAACTAAGCCTTTTCCAATACTCGACAATGTGACAAATTCTTATAACTTAAAAAAAATTATGAACTTTATTTATTCCCAGAATATAATGCTTGTTTAATGTACATACAGTTTCATACTAAAACTCATAAGATTCATGAGAATCTCATAGATTTAACGATAATTCTGTCCCCATTTATATTCTTTTTTTTTATGGCGCAGCCATTGAAGATAAATGCTAGAATTATAAATTCTGCAGATCACGGATGGCAATCTTGCTTATAGTAACTGGAGCTTCTTTCGATCAGACTTGTTCCTTATCACTTATGCAGCTTCTGGCTAGTTCATGTGCGACATTGTTTCCTTCTCTTGAAATGTGTAAAAGCTCAAAATGTCTAAATAGTTTGCTAAATGTGTAGACATCCCCACATAATTCAGTTGTTTTTAGGGCACAAGACATCCTGTATCACTTCAATGAAAGCGCTTTCTACCATTATATCCAGAAAAAACTGTCTCTGGCCAGTGCCAGACCATGTCTTATAGCTAAAGGCTTCTATTAATATGATGTCCAACACCTCTGAGAGTCCAGTGGGTTGCTGCTAGAATAAAACCATCTGAATCATGAGCAACATCTACAACACTATGCAGTCTTTCTGACTGAGGAGTCCACATTGATTTTATATCGACCTATTGGTGGCACCTTCCATTTCACTTTTACCACTGTTATCGTCCTTAGAATAGCGAGTCTGTGAATTTTCTCTACTCTGACCAGATTGTCATTCATGTATAGATTGACATTTTACTTTGTTGGAACATTAATTGATTTTGGGCCAGCCATGTCCCCTCCAATAATATAAAGAAAAGTCCATGTACACCCTTATTATCAGTTTTCTACATCTGTTGCCACTATTTCTCTAAAGGTATATGAACCATCTCCTTGTCTCTCAAACGTAGTGGTGATATCAATTATCAACCACTTGTTGCACCCAGTTGGAATCTCTCAGTGTGTTCCACACTTTCTGCTTCCTCCAAGGATCGTACTGCAATGCATGGTGTACCGCATTTTGCCAAATTACTTCTTTTCGGTAAGGAATTGTTTAAAGCCCTTACAAGAAGTTTCTAACTCTTGATGGTACTTGAATTTGCTACAATCTTTCCCAATTTATTAAACAATCCCTTGTTGCTTCACTTGTCATCGGCTCAATTTGAGTATGTATTTGGTCATATGATATGTTGATGACACTGTGAAAATGTAATCTTTATTCATTCCTTAGTAAACTCTATTCATGTAAGGGATCATCCTTTCATGGCCGGTCCAAAGCCCGGATAAAGGAGGAGGGTTGTCTTAGGATGAAGCAACTAGTATAAAACTTGTCAGATTTATCTACCATGGATTCTAGACATTATGAACATACCATTGGGCATCCCTTCTTAGCAGTACATTACAAAGTCCGAATACAATGAAAATTAAGCAAGAGGCTTTATATATTCACTTGGATGTAGTGAATCAATTACAGACAAGCTCCCAAGTCATGGATGGGTATGGGTAAAAAAGTTAGTCCTACTATATTTTCGTCCAATATAGTGAATAAATTACAAAGAGCGCCTCTTGTAAAGAAACTAGTCCTAGATAATAAGATGTAGTAGATATTGTGATTATGAAAAGATTCACATTCTATATTTACAAGAGATAAAGTGGGTTGGAGAAAAAGCAAAAGAGAATGAAAACAAAGGTTTTAAGTTATGGTACTCAAGAAAAGAAGTTGCTCAAGATGGAGTTAGTATTATTGTAAATAAAGATTAAAATGATAGTAGAATAGACATATAATGATGATTGAATTATGATGATGAAATTAGCATTATAAGTAGAGACTTTAAATACAGTTTGTACTCACGTATCCGAAGTAGCACTAGAAGATAGTATAAAGAAAACATTATTTAATTAAATATATCAAAAAATACATAAGGAATGGATGAGGAGTACAATTATATTCATATGAATAAGGGAGACATTTAGAATTATGCAAATTATCAAGATATCAAGTTGATTAGTTATACTATGAAACCAAGGGAAAGTATTATTTAACATAGGTTTAGACAAATATCTAGTATAATAAAGAACCAATATGGATTAGTGCCAATAAGATTGAGGCTATTCACATATTGAGACACTTATGAAACATTTTAGAGCAAAAAAAAAAACCTTAATATGATATTTATTGATATAGAAAAAACTTATGATAAGTGCTAGGAGATATTCTTTGAAGAATCTTAAAAAAGAGATATATTCCTTTGACATACATCAATCTTATAAGAGATATGTATGATAGTGCACAAACATATATTAGAACCCATAAAAGAATAATAGATTTCCTTGAGGTTAATATTGGATTATATGAAGAATCCACTTTAAGTATATATTTATTTTTATTAGTTATTAATGAGCTAATAAAATATATTCAAGATGAAGTCTCTTGGTGTATGTTATTTGCAGATGACAAGGAAAATGTTCATAGAAAATTGGAGTTATAGAGAGAAACATTAGAAAGTAAAAGGTTTCGACTTAGTAGACACGGGTACAAAAAGGGTTATTTTCAATGGTTAAAAAAAATCAGTTTTGAGTGTTTGACTATCAAAAAACGCTAAAAACCTTCAAAACAAATTCAAGAAAAATACATATCAGAAAAAACCTAAAAACCCTTCAAAAATATCCACACAATCACCAAAAATAGTCAACTAGAAATCACTGCAAATGATCCATTTATGATGCTTCCTCTAACCGTCGTAAATGTACCAAAAACCTACTAGAAAAAAAATTTTCAGAATCCCTTTTGTTGATGATCTGACTGCCAGAAATGCCTTATGAAAAACCGTCAAAAATAATATACTTATATAATGTCGTAAATTCTTTTTCAATAAATATTCAAATTTTCACATGGATTTTGGAATAGAATCCCATCACAAACCCTGATATACAATTTGATGTTATCAAAATATAAATTATCATATAGATTTATATATCTAGAAGATTAATGTCTAATTTACAAACATCTAGAATGAGTACATAAATATCATGTGGGCCTAATAAAACTAAATTTAATGTCCAATATTACAAACTTTTAAACCGAGTACATACATGCCATATGGGTCGAATATATCTAAGACCAATATCTAGTATTACAAACATCTAAAACAAGTAACAACAATAACAGCTAAACCTTTTCTCATACTATACGGGGTCGGCTACGTGGATTCTTTGTTTCAACAAAGGCCTATCATATGTCATATGTTAGTAGTTAACTCAACATATGCTAGACCATTCTTTATTGTTTCTTTTCAACACTTTTGTAATTGTCCTCTACCTCTTTTAATACTTTCAAAATCTAGTTTTTCATACCTTCTTATAAGCACTTCTTTTGATTTTCTTTCTATATGTCCAAATCATCTTAAACAATATTCTCTCATTTTATCTTCTATTGGTGTCACTCCCAATTTGTTTCTAATAACCTTATTATATATACGGTATTTCCTTATATCACCACTCATCCATCTCAACATCTTCCTTTCTATCACACATCTTTTTTATATGTTATGATTAACTACATAACACTCATAACCATAAAATATGGCAGGTCTTATTGCTGCTCTATAATAATTACCTTTTAACTTTAATGGTATCTTCTTATCACAAAGAATACCTGATACTCCTCTCTATTTTAACTAACCAACATTAATTTTGTACGTAATATCTCCATAAATTCTTCATTACTCTAAAAAATTTACCCTAGGTATTTAAAACTTTCCTTTTGGAGGATTCAATATGTTCTAATTTTAATTTCTATGTCATCTCAAATAACCAAATGATCAAACTTACATTCCATATATTTTGTCTTTGTTCTACTAAGTCGGAAGCCTTTACTTTCTAATGTTTCTCTCCATAGTTCCAATTTTCTGTTAACTTTTTCCTTAGACTCGTCTGCTAACACAATGTCATCTGCAAATAACATACACCAAGGTACTTCATCTTCAATATGTTTTGTTAACTCATCAATCACCATTATAAATATGTATGGACTTAAAGTTGATCCTTGTTGTAATCCAGTATTAACTTCAAAGAAGTTTGTCATTCCTTCATGAGTCATTACACATGTTTTTGCACCATCGTACATGTCTCTTATATGGTTTATGTATGTCAATGGGATACCTCTTTTTTTCAGGATTACCCAAATAGCATCCCTTGGTATCCTATCATAAGTTTTTTCTAGATCAATAAATATCATGTGAATGTCTTTTTTTTCTCTAAAATGTTCCACAAGACGTCTGAAAAGGTGAATCACTTCAATAGTAGATATGATTAGTATGAATCGAAATTGATTCTCCATTGTATTTGATATTTATCTTAACCTACATTCGATAATTCTTTCGCATAATTTCATAGTATGACTCATTAACTTGATACCTTAATAATTTGCACAATTCTGAATGTCTCCCTTGTTATTGTATATGGGTATAAATATACTCGATTTCCATTCCTCGGGTATCTTTTGGTTTCTTCATATTTTATTAAATAGTCTTGCGAATGAAGTGATTCCTGTATCTAATAGGATTTTCCAAACTTCTATAGGAATATTGTCTCATCCTGTCGATTTACTAACCTATTGAAGAGCCTCTTTGACTACATTCTTTTGAATACATCAATAAAAGTTGTAATTTATATACTTTTCTGATTTGGCTAATTCTCCTAAGCTAATACTACATCTTTATTTTCATTAAAAAGCTTATAAAAATAAAATTTTCATCTATTTTTTATATCATCATTCGTTACTAGAATTTAATCATCCTCGCCTTTGATGCATCTAACAAAATTAAGATCCTTAGTTTTGTTATCTTTATCACTAGCTATCCTAAAAATATCTCTTTCACTTTCTTTTCAGTTGAGTTTTTTATATAAATCCTCCCAAATTTTAGTTTTTGCTTCATTAATGGCCTTTTTCGCTTCTTTCTTTGTTTTCATATAAGCCTCTAAAGCTTCACTAGTTTTTTTAGCATAATATAATTTGTAACATACTCTCTTTACCATGATTTTATCTTATACCACTTCACCTTACCACCAAGCTTCTTTTTGTATCGGTACACCTCCCTTAGATTCACCTAACACATCTTTCACCACTTTCCTAATATGTATAGCCATATTGTTCTACATATCAGAGGGTGTACCAACATAACTCAAAGCATCTCCTTGAAGGACTTTTTGTTTAAATATATCTTCTTTCTCGCTTTTGAGGTTCCATCATTTAGTCCGAATAACTCAATGCACTCTTTTCTTCTTTGTGTATTTTTTTACCTATAAATCCATAACCAAAAGTTGATGTTGGTTGGTTAAGCTTTCTCCTATAATTAGCTTGTAATCTTTGCAACATGATCTTTCTTTTTTCCTACAAAGAAAACAAACATATAAAATGAGTACATAAACAAAAAGAAATCGATCAAATATAACGAAGATCAACGTCCATAGTTTATTATAAAGCTAGTGTAGAAGGTCATGACCGATCAACTCTTCTAACATTTCTTTGATTATCTCTTCTATCATTTCTTGTATAATGTGATGCCTACAATACAAAATAAAATATGATACATACTTAAAGTTATGATTAGTGACCACCATTATTAAACATATAACAAGAAGCAATATTCTCAAAACAATCACTATTACAAATTTGAAACAATAAAATAAATAACTCTTCTTATATAGATCATTATCTCAAATGTCACATACATTTCCAAACATATGAAATAATGAAAAATTACTACATCATAGATGATTTACCTACGATGACCGTTGTTATGTTAAATTGAAGGATCTTGCTACTAAGTCATAAAATATCTGACATATCTTCATAAACTAAAACATAAATTTATCATGATTTAATATGCTATATTTTATTTTATAATAAAAAGCAACATACATAATATAAATATAAATATAAATATAAATATTTATCATTATAGTATATGAGATTTACTTAAGTGTGCATTCTATTTACTATATTGTCAAGTTTGTGAGACATATCTCCAAAGGCACCTTCTAATGATGTCACTCAATTTTACATTGATAAAGTTGAGTATGTTGATCCCCAACATACTCTAAACTCTCTCTTCTTGTCCTGCTGGGTATTCCATACCACATTTCTCTCTTGTAACCTCCTTGGTGTTTTCCACATATGATCCATAGTCTTTCTAACTCTCAAGCATCATTGTGATATTCTTGTTGTACTTGAGATTAATAATACATGAAATAACATGTTAATTATAATATATGTAAATAGTAAATAATATAATAGAAGAATATAAACACATCAAATGGTTCTTGAGACTAATAATATATGAAATAATATGTATACTTACATATATTCTACCAGTTGTTTCATCAAAAAATTGTTTAGTTTGTAATTTATAAATGTGTCATATGGTGTGATTGACGGATTATCTTCCTCATGTGATTCCTCCTATGATAAAATGTCTTATACGATAAAGAATAGAAATTGATATATACTACCAAAATAATAAACAAAGGCATATGTGCCCTAATAAATCGATATCTAATAATAGATTCATATCATTTGTTATGCTTTGTTACTATTTTTGTAGGGTTCACTCTATTTTTTTCTGCTTCCCTTACTTTTGTTTCACATGACCACAACTCACAACATCCCTGTCATATAGAGAGGTTGACACCTCAATTATAAGACTCTTTAGGAAGAGATTGATTTGCATTGAAGTGAGGCATAAAGTATCTCCTCTTTACTTCATTTCAATAGTCGTTTAAAGCTTTTGTAATATTTTCTTACAACTTTTCTTCATCAAATGAGTTGGAATATGTTCATGACTTTTTGAATGCTCAAACGTGAACTTTTCTATAAAAAAAAATTAAATATATAGTAAGATATAAAATTCCTTAAAATATAAATATAATCATACTAACATTACCGTTATGTCCTCCCAAATAATCTCTCTCCATATTTTTCCTAAGAACATCATCATACATAAAAACGTAGTCAAGTATACAAATATAATAATTAGAAAATCACAATGTTTTACATTTCGATTCACGCATGTTAATTCACTAACAATGGGATTCAAACCACCAAACAAAGTTAACTGGAAATGCTATTGTTAGTGTGTGATTTATTGGAACTAAGTGTTGCAACCTTCCCTAATAGCACATGATAGAAATCTAAAAAGAAAGGTAAAGATATATGATGGAAATGCTATTGTTAATGTGATTCATTGGGACTAAGTGTTGCAGCCTTTCCTAGCAGCATATGATAGAAATCGAAAAAGAAAGGTGAAGATGACGAGATCCCCAACAATGACTGGTCTCTAATTGTGGCTTCTAATGTGCCACACGGGCAACCATGGGGTTATGCTATAATAGTTTCACCTTTTAATCAAAATCATATAAGCACAATGAGCAATAGCTCTACTTGTTAAGGGGTCTATAAGGTCACGAGTTTGATACCCGTCGTATGCATATGGCTTCAGCCTTACCATTGTATGAATCTAAAAAATGAGCAATTGCTCACTTGACTGGGGGTCAACTCACAAATCAGAGGTCATAAGTTTGATACCTAATGCATGCACCTAGCTTCAGTCTCTCCATTATTCACCTAGCTTAGGTATACTATTTGTTAGAGCCCATTTCTTATATGCATATAAAAATACATATACATACATATACAAGTATATTATGACAAAAATCCAAATGGATTACACGAGAGGTGTTTACATTTACATGAACAAGCAAATATACAATGATAACCCTTCTGATGGGTCCTTTAGATTCAAAGCAAAGAGTTCCTTCTTATTAAGATTATATCATCTTATGGTTATGATCACCACACCCACCTTCAAGGAAAAGGAAAATCAATACGGAAGGAACAAGGAAGAAATTATGGAAGGAATGGATCAATGAGAGAGAGGATTAGGGATTAACTAGAGAGTAAAGAGAGATTGTTACCTTAGTCACCAACAATGATATTTGGTCGTCAAAAAATTGAGAGAGAGAGAGAGAGAAAGAGACAAAGAGAGCATTTAGGATTAGGGATTTGCTCATTCTGTTTATAAAAACTATTTCCGATGGTTGGGAACCACCAAAAATAACCAAAAGAATTGCAAGAAAAAAATGAAACATTTTTTATTGTCTCAAACCTCCAAAATTGAAGTACACGACCACCAAAAAAGATTTTCAATAATTACCAATGGTTTTTGGGATTGTCAGAAAAAATAACATGACCGTCAATAATTTATGCAAACATAAAATACTGACAGTTTTGATCATATTTCCGACAGTTTAACCTTCAGAATTATTTTTTAAAATATTTTGAGGATTATAACCATTGAAATAATTGTGCTAGTTGTTGCAAAAGCTTGAATTTGTACTAGTGAGAACAAAACATAATATATGAAATGCAAGTTTGATCATTTAGTTACTTCAAATGACATAGAAATTAAGTTTGGTACACATTGCAACTCTCATAAAGAAAGTTTTAAATACCTAGGTTCAATTGTTTCAGAGTGATGAAAAAGTTGATGGAGAAGTTATGCATAGAACTAATACAGGTTGATTAAAATGGAGAGATGCATCTAGTAGTGTATGTGACAAGAAAATCTCATTAAAGTTGAAAGGTAAATATTAGAGTAGCAATTAGACCTACTATTGGCAATTAATCATCAACATGTACAAAGATGTATGTAACATAAATGAAGATGTTAAGATAAATGAGTAGCCATACACGGAAAGACTATATTCGTAATGAGGTTATTAGAAATAAATTGGGAGTGACACCAGTAGATAACAAAATAAGGGAAAATCATTTAAGATAGTTTGGACACGAAGAAAGACAACCAAAGAAAGCTCCTGTAAGAAGGTATGAGAAACTAGATTATGAAAATGTTAAAAGAGGACGAAAAAGACCATAAAAGTGTTGGAAGAAAACAATGAGCATGGTTTAGCTTATGTTGAGTAAATGGTTAGCATTGCATATGATCGAGCTCTATGAAAACAAAAAATCCATGTAACTGACCACATCTAGTATAGAAAAGGCTTTGTTGTTGTTGTACTCATTCTCGAGTAAAAGGTATCTTCAATATACCTATGTAATAGAGGTATATTATAGATTTGGTTCACTTCAAAAGGTTGAAAATGCTTTGCATAAATTGAAAGTCTAGGTTTTGGTTTCTTCACCAATGAAGGCTTTTACCTTTGCTTGCAGATGTAGTATTGAAGGTGGCTATCTATCATCCATATTTCACTCTCCATAGTCCCCCTTTTTCAGCACCCATATGGAGGACCAAATACTTCTCCCAATGTAACTCGGTGCATGGCTTAATTTTCCATGTGAAATATTTGTTCTAGGGAAATATCTAGCTTTTATTACTCTAGCTATGAGGGAGTTTAGGTTAATCACCAATTGCCATGTTTATTTAGCTAACAGTGTTTGTAACCCCAACCCACCAATTGAATGATCACCTCACCATGTCGAGTTTCCATTCACCATTTTTACTGCCTCACCAAAAGTTGCTTAGGAATGCTTCTTTGGTACAACTTCTTGCGAATCCTTTCCAGCTCTTGGCAAGAGGTTTTCCTTCCAACTCTTCAGCATTTTCTAGCTAAAGCCTACTCTTTCTTGAAGAAATTGAAAGATTTCTTGTTTGGATCTTCTCATGAAAGTCGATATACCCAAATATTTAGAGAGAAATAACCATTTTATGAGACAATTTTAAAAGATAAGGCAACTATTTGTAAAACAGTGCTACTTTGAATTAGTAACCGTTGGTGAAGAGATATCATGGAGCCTAAATGTTGTCATTATCTTGTGTTGTATGATGCATCATGAATGAATATGATTATATTATGGCTTAGAAAGTCATGCCTCTTTACAAAAATCAATTGGCTACAACTCGTGAGAAGGGTATTTACTCTCAATGGTCATGTCTCTTGATATGAACCAAGTTCACATCATTATAAATAATGATCTTAAGCCAATGGTGAGAAACATCTGGAACTAGAGATATGAAAATCTCCAGAAATTAGAAATTTCTTGTTTACATTCTTGCAATCTTTCCCAATTATGTTCTACAGGTTTTGCATTTCTGCTCCAATTTCTTTAAAAAAGTTTCTCTAGTAACTTACTACAATTCCTTAAACGTGCAAAGAAAATGTAGTGTGTCATCTTGGTGTGCTTATTTTGCCAAAGACCTGACTATCAAGACCTTAAGTAGAATTAAGTCAAGTTGGAAGCAAAGGAACTGATTAAATTGGGTTAACGTTGGTTGATTGGGATCAAATAGTTAGTCCATTGGGTCAAGGTCAAATGGAATCAAATTGCAGGCTATTGGGTCGAGGTCAAATCAACAAGGCTACGTGAGCTCATTTCAAACGTGAGTAATTTATTTAATTACATAAGTATAAAACATTAAGAGAATAGTAATTTACTTATTTAAATAAATAAAAGACAATGTTGGTTTCCTAAACGGATGAGATTGTAGAGATTATTAAACACATAAATAGGAACCAAAAGTAAGAGGCTTTTTCATAACATTTCCTATGTTTTAATCAATTCATATGTAAAACCTCTTTGCTCATGTTGAACCCACAGTTAATGTATTATATATATATAAATATATATTATTAAATTCATTATATATATATATATATATGTATATATATATATATATTTAAAGGAGTCAACCTATATATTGTGTGTCCAAAACATATACTTTTTTTCGAAGTTATATGGATACGTATAACATGTGATGTAAAACCAGTTTAGGGCTCAACTCAGCAAGTGTTTAGGACATAGTAGATGTAACTGGACAAAATAAATTAAGGTTTAATGAATAAGGTTTCATACTAGGGAAGCGAAGGTTTAGTTTTGCGAGAACCTGATTTAGACACAAAGCTCACATTGTTATTAGATCAAATTAGGGTTCTGTCGATCTAGGTAGCATTTGGTTTGCAAAAGTGGAGAGTTCAGGTGATTGACAAAACTGAACATTGCCATTAACTTTATTTATTTATTGGAACCATGGATTGTGGCGGGTTACGCAGACCCACACATCCTATGTATCGAACTCGACACTTTCAACATGAAGGTTCTTTTGGGTCACTCCCCCTAGCCAAGAGAGCAGTAGTATCTATTGTAAATGCCATAAGATTACATGTACAAAAAACAAATATAGAACAATTATAAACATGCCCCAATAAAAAACAACCATCGAAACCCATAATCAAACCATACGAAAAAATAGGAAACAAGCAAAGAAAAGCATAATTAGAAAACTTATCTATGCAAGTCACTCTTGCAAACTTACTTTAGAGAAATCAGTGTCTCACTATTGTGTGCATACTGATACTTGTGCTATTCTCTCAGAATAAAACACACATTGTAGGATTACATACCTAACTTTAACCAAACTCGATCATGCTTGAGTCGCCTTGGTTGGAGTACAGAGTACAGTAGGCAAGCAAGGAGCAATCACTAGGGGCAAAGACATAGAGAGCAATGGTGCGGGAGGAGAGAGAGTGCAAAGGTAAAAAAGTTTGGATTAGGGAACCCCTAATCCTTTTTATAGAAAACATTGGATCATGGATCTCAAATCCAATCCAACCGACTCACCTCTTCATCTCATAATCTTCCCGTGTAGATCCATTTGACCATTATATCAAAACTCTTTCCTGCAAAAAGATAGACCGAAGACTATTCTCAAACCCAAGTTTGGCCTGATGCGTGTGCTCTAACATGTCCTCCCTAAGTTCTTTGAACTAAGGTTCAGGAGGTACCAACTATATAAAAGAGCATATGGGTTTCTCTCATCCTTCAATATGGGACTAACCTTTGTATCTTGGTCTTCACATGCATAAGTCCCTCACATGTGACTTTATACTTTAGAACTTTTATATATATATCAAAGATGCATCAAATGAATATATAAGAATGTTTAACAAGAACTAAATCCAATTAATACACATGATTTTAGTTAACCCAACAATTAACTTGCATTAATTCTAACAATCCCCCACAAACTCTTGAAGTATAAAGTGTCCTACCAAACCAGTCATCATATTATGCTTTCAATAATAGTACCTTCTGGTTTGAACCATTATTTGAGTTATCCAATATTATTCTTACAGGAACTAAGTGAACATAGGTCTTGAGCCTGAACCTTGGGTGTAAAGGTATCAATTGGTAATAACATAATAATATTATGGTGTGATCTTTATGGGTGATATATTAATGGTTATGCATCCATATCCTTTATCATTATTGATTTCAAAGAATAACCCAATTCTCCTATTGGAGCCTCACAATATCAATTACTAGGTAGGCATCTTAAAGGATGTACTCCTAGCATATTAGGCTAAGACTTTATCCCATTTAGAGAATAATCTTTTTCTTAACTTGTAGTCGTAACACTTTATGTTTACCAGAAATAGATACATAGATACTGAAAGTATTACATAGAAATAAGTGTTATCCTATTCACCTAACAATTTGTTATTACCATGTTGAACATACTTCGTGAGATCTTCACTCAGTTCGATCAGGTTCAAAAGGATCCTCAGTTGGGAATCTCAGAGAAGTGAGATAGATGAATGGTGTCATTCAATTCATCCATTGCCACATTGCTACCGCCTCCTCCTAACCCCTTGTCCGAGCTTCAAACTGCGTTCCAATTCTTGATAGTGAGCCATGGCTGGTTAGGCCAGAAAGCACATAACTCTTTCCATTGTCCTCGTCGATTGGAGTAATGATTGAAGCAGTATACTCCATAGATGAAGATTGTTGAATTGTTGAAGTTTATTTGAAGGCAGTTGCACTGACTCCATAATGACCAACGGAGTTTCCACCTCCCTCCTCCATAGGCATTTTCCAATAGCTTCAAATAAAAGGAGAGCTTCCATTGAACTGGTATGGCTCAAAGCCTTTTAGAGACAACTCAACTATGCCTTTAGTCATCTTGCACTCCAAGAGAAAGGGCCCTCTCGTACTCTTCTTTCATTAATTGCTTAGGAATAAATCATGGGTTAAGTCTTATTCCAAACCTAAATTTCTCGCCTAAGGCTACTGGTAGACCCTTAGTCAAAGGATTGGCTGTATTATCTTTAGATCCAACAAAATCAACACTAATGACCCCATCAGATACAAGAGTCCTTACAGACTTTAGTCTAACTTGGATATGGCTCTATTGTTTTCTGTTGTACTTGAAACTAGTGATCTTAGCAATTATAGTCATGCTATCACAATGTACTAAAATTGCAAGAAGTAACGTCTTTACCATAGGTAAACTAAACATACAACAACAACAACAACAACTAAACCTTTTCCCATACTAGACGGGGTCATCTACATGGATTCTTTATTTCCACAGAGCCCTGTCATGTGCCATGTTAGCAGTTATCTCATAATAAGCTATATCATTCTTTATTGTTTCTTTCCAACACTTTTGTGGTCGTCCTCTACCTCTTTTAGTACTTTCCAAATTTAGTTTTTCATATCTTCTTACAAGTTCTTCTTTTGATCTTCTTTCTATATGTCCAAGCCATCTTAAACAATATTCTCTCATTTTATATTCTATTGGTGCCACTCCTAATTTGTTTCTAAAAACCTCATTATGTATGAGGTCTTTTCTTGTATGACCACTCATCCATCTCAACATCTTCCTTAAAGTCACAGACATCTTTTGTAAATGTTGATGATTAATTGCCCAACACTCATAACTATAAAACATGGCATGTCTAACTGTTTCTCTATACTATTTACCTTTTAACTTTAATGATATCTTCTTATCACAAAGAATACCTGAAGCTTCTCTCCATTTTAACCAACCAGCATTAATTCTATGCGTAACATCTCCATCAATTCTTCCATCACTCTGAAAAATTGACCCAAGGTATTTAAAATTTTCCTTTTGGGGGATGCAATGTGTGCCAATTTTAATTTCTATGTCCTCTGAAGTAACCAAATGATCAAACTTACATTCCATATATTATGTCTTTGTCCTACTAAGTCGGAGGCCT
Source organism: Brasenia schreberi (assembly GCA_036023115.1). Classification (NCBI taxonomy): domain Eukaryota; kingdom Viridiplantae; phylum Streptophyta; class Magnoliopsida; order Nymphaeales; family Cabombaceae; genus Brasenia; species Brasenia schreberi. The sequence goes on from JAYKKT010000016.1 coordinate 2,299,505, forward strand.
TTGCTTTCTAATGTTTCTCCCCATAGTTCCAATTTTCTATTAACTTTTTTCTTAGACTCGTCCGCTAATACAATGTCATCTGCAAATAACATACACCAAGGTACTTCATCTTGAATATGTTTTGTTAACTCATCAATCACCATTATAAATAAGTATGGACTTAAAGTTGATCCTTATTGTAACCCAATATTAACTTCAAAGAAGTTTGTCATTCCTTCATGAGTCATTATACATGGTTTTGCACCATTGTACATGTCGCTTATATAGTTTATGTATGTCAATGGGATACCTCTTTTTTCAGGGTTATCCAAATAGCATCCCTTGGTACCCTATCATAATCTTTTTTTAGATCAATAAATATAATGTAAATTTTTTGCTCTAAAATGTTCCACAAGATTTCTCAATAAGTGAATCGCTTCAATAGTAGATCTGTCTTACATGAATATAAATTGGTTCTCTGTTGTACTTGATACTTGTCTTAACCTATGTTTGATAATTCTTTCCCATAATTTCATAGTATGGCTCATTAACTTGATACCTCGATAATTCGCACAATTCTAAATGTCTCCCTTGTTCTTATATATGGCTATAAGTGTACTCGTTCTCCATTCCTCGGGCATCTTTTGGTTTCTCCATATTTCATTAAATAGTCTTGTGAGCCAAGTGATTCCTATTTCTCCTAGTATTTTTCAAACTTCTATAGGAATATTATCTGGTCCTACAGATTTACCACCCTTCATATGTTTAAGAGCCTCTTTGACTTCATTCTTTTGAATATGTCAGTAGAAATTGTGGTTTATATACTTTTTTTATTTGGCTAACTCTCTTAAGCTAATACTAACATCTTTATTTTCATTAAAAAAGCTTATAAAAATAGTTTTTATCATCATTTGCCACTAAATTATTTTCATCCTCGTTCTTGATGCATCTAACATAATTTAGATCATTAGTTTTCTTATCTCTAGCCCTAGCTATCCTAAAAATATCTCTTTTACCCTCTTTTGAGTTGAGTTTTTTATATAAATCCTCCCAAATTTTAGCTTTTTTTTCACTCACAGTCATTTTTGCTTCCTTCTTTGCTTTCTTAGAAGCCTCTAAAGTTTCACTGGTTTTCTTAGCATAATGTAATTTGTAACATGTCCTCTTTACCTTGATTTTATTTTGCACTACTTCACTCCACCACCAAGCTTCTTTTTATGTTGGTACACCTCCCTTACATACACCTAACACATCTTTCGCCACTTTCCTAATATGTATAGCTATATTGTTCCACATATCACAGGGTGTACCAACATAATTTCAAACATCTCCTTGAAGGACTTTCTTTTTAAATATATCTTCTTTCTCGCTTTTGAGGTTTCACCATTTAGTCTAAAAGTCGATGTTGGGTGGTTAAGCTTTCTCTTAGAATTACCATACAATCTTTACAACATGCTCTATCTTTATTCCTACAATTAAAGTAATCAATTTGTGTTTGTGATAAGCCACACTTATAAGTAATTAAATGTTCATCTCATTTTTTGAAGATTGTATTGACTATAAAGAGATCAAATGCCATAGTGTAAACACCTTAAAATCCCACGATTTTAAGAAAACAAATCCCTGGTTTGCAAATCAACCCAAAAGGCCATTTTGCATTTTCAAAAACCCAGGAGCTTCCCAAAAGCTGGTAAATACTGTTTTGAACCCCATATCCAGTATGAATGCCTTAAACTCGGGCTAAGCCCCATTTTTCCAAAAAGCCAAAGACGAACACGTGAAGCATGAAAGACGACACTTGATCGAGAAGCAGCCCAGAAACCAGCCCACGAAGGCCAAATCGAAGGCAGCCTCAGAAACAAGTGTAGAAGCCCAAAAGCAGCACCCTGACTTGATAAAGGCCAGGGTCAAAAGGCGAAAGGAAGGCCCAGGCCCGATGCAGAATGCAAGCCCGGCACACCCAAAAGCCACATCGAATACATCCACCCAAGCAGCATGAATCTGGGCCAGAAATGGTGAAATTAAGTAGAAACGGAGTCCAGAATGGCGAGATGGAGTCCGGACAACAAAGTTGGGGAAAACCCAGCACCAGACGGAGCACTAATGAAGCCAGTACCCGCACAAAACGTTCGCCTCAAAAAGCCAAGAAGGACCATCCAGAGAAATTTTAAATTGGATCTGGACCATAAATATCCAGATCCATATCCAAATAGTGTTTGGATTTGGGTTGATCCAAATAGTGTTTGGATTTGGATTGGATCCAAATAGTGTTTGGATTAGATCGGATCTGGATCAAAATATTCATATCCATATCCATAAAAATGTTGGATTTGGATCAAATATGGATCTCAAAATATCTGAGATCCAAGATCTAGATCCAAATAGTATTTGGATCGAACATGGATTCCACGATCCAAACCCAAGACCCATATCCAAGACCCATCTCATTTGCCTATAAATAGGAGTGAGGGGGTCCCCAAAAGCTCACGTGAAATCCACTTGGGAAGGAGCTTGGAGGAGAGAGAGGGTATTAAGGTGAGTGCTTAGTACTTTCTTAATTTTGTTTAGTGGGTTAATTGTGGGCTTAAAGAGGGATTAGTGTGGGTTGCACCACCTTGATTAAGGGCTAGATTTGCTTGAACAAGAAGGCTTTGGAGTGGCTGATTTGGAGCTTGAGCACACCCTAAACCGACCCTAAGAGGTAAGCCTAATCAACACCCTAAACCACTCTTCTCTACCCCTCTAAACCACCTTAAACCTACCCTAATCAACACTACCTAATCCCTCACAGCACCCCTAATCCCAACCACCTCCGGCCTGCCACCCTAACCGACACACGCCCTTTACACTAGCCACCTCCCATCATCGCCCGAACACCCTGCGCACCCCACACGCGTCCCGCTCCCGCGCCGTGAGCCTCCCACGCCGCTCGCCTCCTTAGCCGACCACTGCCCCTACCTAACACCAACTCCCTACCTTTACCCTACCACTACCACCAACTCCCTATCACCCTACCACACCACCTCCTAGCCTAACATCCACGGCCATCACCTACCATCAACTCCACCTTACACTCCCACCAACCTAGTACCGACCCCAACTCCCTTCATCACATCCACCGCCTTCCATCCCACCGCCTTACACTCCCACACCCCACATAGCACCCCTGCCGTGACCTCTTGCCCAGCACCACAACTCATCACCTACCATCAACTCCACCTTACACTCCCACCGACCTAGCACCGACCCCAACTCCCTTCATCACATCCACCGCCTTACACTCCACACCCCCAACGCCATAACCTAACCCCACTACAAGCCACGCCATACTCCTTGCCTATCCCACTAAAGCCTCACAACCCACCTTGCTATGAGCCTCTACCTCTCAAGCCTTAAACCCACCAAGCTCAAGCTCGGCCAACCACTTCACGCCTCAAGCTTCAAGGGGAGCATGTCCTTGGTGGCCCGAAGTGAACCACAAGCCCAAGTACGAGCAAGTGACGACGGACCAGCTATTTGTAAGTGTCTAAACTTGGTCTCTTACGTTAACTTACTTTATATTCAATTCAATTCGGATACGGGGTTGTATTAACGGAGCGTTGTCTCCCCTTGGGATGAAATATGGTTGCTTGACACACGAGACACATATGTGCACTTGAGCCTTAGCTCTTATATCGTACACGATACACACAAGTGCACTTGAGCCTTAGCTCTTATCTCGTACACCAAGCACCCACATACACCATTGAGCTTTCGCTCTTACTCCAAAGACTCTAGTAAGAGCCTTATAAGTTGCAATTTGATTTGGGGTTGTTACGTTCAAGTTGTGTGTGTCGTATTTCAATTCCACACTCACACACATTGAGCTTTCGCTCTTACTCCCAAGACTCTAATAAGAGTCGTATTAATTGCAATTTGATTTGGGGTTGTTACATTCAAATTGTGTGAGTTCGTCATTTAAACTTCCACACATACACACACAATCACCTGAGCACTTGCTCAAGCACTCGCGCACCTTTTTGGCCTTGGCAACCACTAAGATATAGCCTTATCTATATACTTTCAACGGTGTGAGTTTTCCCGGTTCAGCTGTGTACGTCTTTACATTACGGGTTGTTAAAATTCAGTCATGTAAGTTGTCTTTACATTTATACAAAACACACACGCACACGTTGACGACCTTCGGGCTCATATATATATACGTATTTCTCATTCCGCACTTTACATTTAAGTCGAGTGGGGTTTTACATTCCAAGTTAAGTGAGTTATCTTTCAATATATACACAACACACACGCACACATTCAGCCTTTCCGCTCTTAAGATAGAGCCATATTTCCCTTCAGCTACGTCTTTCAATTTCGGGATTTAAGGTTCAGTTGTGTGAGTTGCATTGCATATCCGCCATACTCGAGATAGTGCGCATACTTGCATCAAACAAACCCCAAACAACCCATGCAAACATGCCAATACTTAGGCACTTGATGTACGCACCCCACGCCTAAGTAGTTAAAAAGCTCAAAGACATAGATACGTGAAAGTCCCACGTAAATAAAATCTGCAAATAGGCATATAAATCGCTCAAATACTTTCATACTCTTTTCAAAAGATCATGCTTGTTTAAAATCGAGATTTTCTAAAGCATACAAACTGACTCTTTAGCATCGGTTCAAGAAGGCTTGCGACGAAAAGATCCCACTTATCCACAGTCGCCCCATAAAGTCAAATATTTCAAAACATACTTCGCTAGTTTGAGTAAGCTAGCTGGCAACACCCTAGCCTGATAAAAGCCAAGGTCAAAAGGCGAAAGAAATGCCCAGGGTCAATGTAGAATGCAAGCACGGCACCCAAAAGCCACATCAAATACCTCCACCCAAGCAGCATGAATCTGAGCGAGAAATGGTGAAACTAAGCAAAAACAAAATCCATAATGACGAGATAGAGTCCGAACGACAAAGTTGGGGAAAACCCAGCACCAGATGGAGTACTGAAAAAGCTAATGTCCGCACAAAGCGTCCGTCTCAAAAAGCCAAGAAGGACCATCTAGAGAAAATTTGGATTGGATCTGGATACATCTGGACCATAAATATCCAGATCCATATCCAAATAGTGTTTAGATTTGGGTCGATCTAAATAGTGTTTGGATTTGGATTGGATCCAAATAGTATTTGGATTGGATCAGATCTAGACCAAAATATCCAGATCCATATCCATAAAATTGTTGAATTTGGATCAGATATGGATCTTAAAATATCTGAGATCCAAGATCTAGATCTAAATAGTGTTTGGATCGGACATGGATTCCATGATCCAAACCCAAGACCCATATCCAAGACCCACCTCATTTGCCTATAAATAGGAGTGAGGGGGTCCCCAAGAGTTCACGTGAAAATCCACTTGCAGGAGCTTGGAGGAGAGAGAGGGTATTAAGATGAGTGCTTAGTCCTTTCTTAATTTTGCTTAGTAGGTTAATTGTGGGCTTAAAGAGGGGTTAGTGTGGGTTGCACCACCTTGATTAAGGGCTGGATTTGCTTGAACAAGAAGGTTTTGGAGTGGCTGGTTTAAAACCTGAGCACACCAGAACCGACCCTAAGAGGTAAGCTTGATTAACTCCCTAAACCCTTCTATCTCTAACCCTCTAAACCACCATAAACCTACCCTAAATCAACACTACCTAATCCCCTACAGCACCCCTAATCCCCAACTAAACCAACCTAACACCCTAACTAACTCAAACCCCTCACTCCCGTGCGCCCCTAGCACTACCCAAACTGCCTCCCATCCCCCCGGCTGTCCCGCACGCACTGCACCCGCCCACGCAGCGCTCCCGCTCTACACATGCGCCGTGCGCCCACCTGGTGCCTAGCGCCTGTCGCCCCGACTAGCTCCCGACCACCCAGATACACCTCCACCTTAGCCGACCTTCACCCCATCAACTCCACCGACCCTAGCCACTACCTGCCACCACCTTAGCCTAAACTACCCCATACACCGCCCTACACTCCCACGCCATCTATCCCCAACACCACCGCCGTACACTCCCCACTCCATACCATACCCCAGCCCTTTGCCGTGACCTCTAGCCTAGCACCTCCCACATCATCCCCACATCACGACCTCCCTTTTGTCATAACCCCACACCAGCCACCAACACTCGCAGCTCCCTTGCCTATCCCCCACTAAGACCCGCATTCACCTAACACCTGTGAGCCCTATCTCTCAAGCCTCGAACTCACCAAGCTCAAGCTCGGTCGGCCACTTCACGCCTCAAGCTTCAAAGGGAACCCGTTCGTGGTTGTAAAGCGTACCAAAGCCCTTGTAGATTGGAGTAGATCAAACGTCCAAATCACTTGTAAGTGTTTCAAATTCGGTATTTACATTACTCCTTCTACATTAAATTCAATTCGGATATAGGGTTGTACTAACGGAGCATGGTCTCCCCCCGGGATGTAATATGGATGCTTGATACACGCAACACACACGTGCACTTGAGCTTTAGTCTTAATCTCATACACTAAGCACCCACGTACACGATTGAGCCTTCGCTCTTACTCCAAACACTCTAGTAAGAGTTGCGTGAGTTGTCTTTAAATTTACACACTACACCCACACGTGCATTGAGCTTTCGCTCTTATCATATATATGTATTTCCATTCAGTCGGGTTGTTACTTTAAGTCGTGTGAGTTGTCATTTAAAATTCCACACTCGCACCCAAAGACACCCGAGCTCTTGCTCAAGCACTCACGTACCTTTTGGCCTCGACAGCCACTAAGATATAGCCATATCTATATATTTTCAGCTGCGTGAGTCTTCTCGGTTCAGTTGTGTATGTCTTTTAATTCTGGGTTGTTAAGGTTCAGTCGTGTGAGTTGTCTTTACATTTACACACAACATATACGCACACGTTGACGCCTAACGGCTCATATATATATATATATATATATATATATATATATATATATATATATGGTTGTATTTCTCTTTCGGTTGGGTTTTACATTCCAAGTCGTATGAGTTGTCTTTACATTTACACACAACACACACGCACACGTTGACGCCTAACGGCTCATATATATATATATAGTTGTATTTCCCTTTCAGCTGGGTTTTACATTCCAAGTCATGTGAGTTGTCTTTACATTTACACACAACACACACGCATACGTTGACGCCTAACAGCTCATATATATATATATATATATATATATATATATATATATATATATATATATATATATATATATATATATATATATATATATATATATATATATATATATATATATATATATATATAGTTGTATCTCTATTTCGGGTGGGTTTTACATTCAAAAGTCGTGTGAGTTGTCTTTACGTTTATACACAACACACACCCACAATTGAGCCTTTCCGTTCTTATATTTATATCTCCCTTTCAGCTACGTTTGAAGGTTCAACTGTGTGAGTTGTCTTTAAATATATACACAACACACATGCACACATTGAGCCTTTTCGCTCTTAAGGTACAGATATATCTCCCTTCCGCAATTTCCCTTCCGCTATGTCTTTCAATTTCGAGTTTTCCCTTCAAGTTGTGTGAGTTTGCATTGCATATCCGCCATACTCGAGATACTGCACATACTTGCATCAAAACAACCCCGAGCAAACCCGTGCAAACACGCCAAGACTTAGGCACTTGATGCATACACCTCACGCCTAAGTAGATAAAACTCAAACACATAGATACGTGCAAACCCCACGTAAATAAAATCTGCAATTAGACAAACAAATCGATCAAATACTTTCATACCCTTTCAAAAAGGCCATGCTTGTTTAAAATCGAGATTTCTAAGCGTACAAACTAACCCTTGAGCACCGGTTCAAGAAGGTTTGTGACGAAAAGAACCCACTTGTCCACAGTCTCCCCCTAAAGTCAGTAATTTCAAAACTTACTTCGCTAGTTTGAGTAAGCTAGCTGGCACGCCCTTTAAAAGTGACTTAGACACGAAAAAGGTTCACTTCAGGCCTAAGAACCCAGAGTGAAAATTTTCACTTGTCTACAGATTTTGGCACGTCCGGTGGGACGTGGGTCTTAAGAAAAATCAATACAAACAAGCATACCTCTTGAAAAATTTTCAAGAAAAGTATTTTAACTCTTTGTCTTGTGCATTTCATAGTTGGGTTTTAAAAAGCATCAGAGTCATGTCGAGTTCAGACTCCAATGAAGTGTCCAACCATGCCTCGCGTACATCAAGTTCTCACTCTAGGAGATTTTCGAAAAATCGAAACAAAAGAGAGGAAATCGAGGATTTGAGAAGGGATTTTGAGGCCAAGATCGCTATCCTTAGCCAAGAGGCGGAAGCAGCTGATTCGTGTTCATCACATGGTGAACCCATAAAGGCCAAAAAGAAATTTAAAAAGTCTCGAAAGCACAAGGAGACCTCCGCTACGGAGGGCAACCAATACCACGAGTCCTTCACTCACAAGGACCGTAAAGCCCAATAAGAGCTGCTAAAAGGGCAAAACAAAGAGAAAAGAACCTACGCCCTGTCTGATTTTCTTCTTTTAAATTATGAAACAGACAGTGACGATGAAATACCGAATTTCTATCGGTATGATGGCACGGGAGACCCTAGGTCTCACTTCCAACTTTTTTTTCGTCGAGCCCACAAGAAAAAGGACTCGATGAAATGGGTGTATTGGTTTCCCCTTTCCCTCAAAGGCACAACTTCAAAATGGTTGGCTTCCTACGATCTAAGTCAGTTCGCGACTTTTGAAGAGTTAGCGAACTACTTTATGCAAATATTTTCGCATAACGTAGAAGTCACAGCCACTTTAAACACTTTGAGTGATACGAAGCAAGGATCGAACGAGGATGTACATGCATTCATCGTTCGATGGAGGTCCCTCCTGAGACAAGTAAGAGAACCGATATTCGAAGGGTGCGCAGTAATGCTCATCCTTGATAATTTTAAAAATGAGTTGAAAACCCTTCTCTCCCTTCATGAAATCTCGACTTTCCACAAGTTGATTAAAAAGGCGTCTCTTTTCGAAACAAATCTAAAGAAAGGCGTCTACGATCACTTGTGGAAAGGGAGTGTTGTTTCAAAAACTCGCTTGGAAAAACCCGGAACTTATGGGTTACCCATGATGGACAAAGGGGCAAAGCCCCATAAAGTTGCAAACGTCTGAGTGGATCCAAGCCCGGTGAGCACTTCCAAAAAATTTTAGAGTTTTGAAAACAAAAAAGACAAAAAAATACAAAAACCTTTTGAAAAATGGGAGTATACTCCACTGGGGCAACCTGTATTGGAGTTCCTAGACCTCCTACTCACCCAAGGAATGATCAAACTCCCTGAGATTCCCGAGAGAACCACTTCCAAAGGGAGGTTCTTAAATCAATTTTGCAAGTATCATCGGCTCAAAGGCCATGATACAAAACAATGTTTTTCCCAACTCAACAAGATTGAGAACTTGATAGAGTAGGGCCAGCTCCAGGTCACTGAGGAACCAGAGCCTGCCCAAGCTATTTTCAAAGAACCCTTCCCCAACCACGCAAGTACCAATGGGAAGGGCAAAGAGGTATGTGCTTTTACGATTTGAAAGAGTTTAGCGCATGCATATCATTCTGGGTTTTCTACTTGTGCACCATCTCTCATCCTTCATAGGAAAATTGCCCAAGTAGTAATCCGGGGAGCGCCCAGAGTCCCACCCCCGGTTAAACCTATTTTACAAATCCAAGGTGCTTCAAAGCATACGAATAGAGCCATGATAGGCGCGAGCCCTAGGTTGATCGTGGGAGAAGTGACTAGGTCCGGAAGGATCTATCAACCCCCACATCTACAAAGTGCCAAAAAGGTGGTCAGTGTTCCTAGCCCTTCAAAAGCATGTATTCCTGGGGTCTCGCCAAAAACGGACAAAGGCAAAGTTGTTTTAACCTTGTATGATTTTGAAAATCATCTTTCAAAGATTCCAATTAACTTGTTTATTCTAGAGTTGACACAAACCTCGCCTACTCATAGACTGGTTTTAGAGAAAATCCTAGAAAGAGCCAAGGTTAGCTCAAACATAACCCCAGAGTCCTTATCAACCCAAGTGGCGTCTATAGGTGCAAAAACGCCCATCGTGTTCTCGGAAGAGGATATCGAAAGACCATATGAATCCCACAACCAAGCCCTACATATCGAGGTGGTATTGAATCACCATTCTCTGGACAGGCGCCTAATTGATGGGGGAGGAGGTCTCAACATCCTTCCGCTCCACGTAGCGTATCAAATCGGAGTCGCCTTGACCTCCGTAAACCCAAGCCCCATCGTAATCACTTGATACGATGCGAATGCGTATAGACCCTTAGGATCCATAGAATTACCCATGTAAACGGGAGGGATAGCCCACATGGGGGTGTTCCATGTCTTGGACATCCACCCCACTACAACCTATTGCTGGGAAGGCCTTGGATACACAACTTGCGAGTTATGCCATCCACCTTCCATAGGTGTGTCAAAATCCCTTTTGAAGACCAAGTCGTGATAATTCTAGGTGAGAGTCACCCTCAACTTCAGGGAATACAAAATTTTCCCTGCTTGTCGAGTTCTCAAGCCTACGAGGCCAACCTGGGGCAAGTATTGGTCGAGCCACCCAAGCTCGTCCTTCAAAACCCTAGGAAAGTGTTGTGTATCAAGGGGCAACCCAAGACTAGCCCACTCAAAACCATCATGATCCTAGGAAAGACCAAGTGTCGTTCATTCCCAAAACCCCTAGACAAAAAGCCATATGAGCATAACATGAACGATAGCAAGTTCCAGAATCATGACTTATACCAAAACTTTTCAAAAAACAAAAAAACATGGAACATGCTATTGAATATGGGATATATGCCAAACAACAGTCTAGGGACACAAAGCCAGGGTCTCCTAGAGCCCATAGTGCCAAAGGCAAACCCAAGCCGATATGGGATCGGCTATACTCCCAAAATATCACTAGAGCCCCACCTATGACCACCTGGGTTAAGGGAGCCCTAGAACCTAGTGAAGCAGAAACCTACGATTTAGACCTCTTGTTTAGAGTCTAACTTGTGGCATTTTCCTTTGTAGGTATGATGGAAGATCCCTTCTTAAACCAAAATCCAAAAAAATTGAAAAAACTTGAAATTCAAAAACAAATTGGAAAATTCCAAAAATCAAAAACATTCGAAAAAGATGGAAAAACCAAAAAAAATTGTTGTTTGTATAGCTCCAAGTGCTTTTGCTTTACAAAAACCCAAAAAAATCGAAAATTTAGAAATACCCAAAAACAAAATCCTATATATATCAGCTCCTGGTAAAAGTTTGCAAAAGGCCAAGGATTTTGAAAAGAAAGTTGTCTTCATAACAAGACCAAAAACCTCGAAACATATTGAAATTTCAAGTAAAAAACCAGGTGTTTTCAAAACCCATGCATCAAGTTCAAATTCCCTAGGATTTAATCCTCTCGAGAATGATCAAAGCCCGGAGGAAGATCCAACCTCCGAGCTCCCAAAGTTTCATAAAATTCTCGATTTTGAAAAACCTTCGAATTTAGTAGGAGGGGATTTCATAGAGATCAACCTAGGGAGTGAAACAAAGCCCAAACACATTAAGATAAGTGCATGTTTGCTTGAGCATGAAGCATCATCGTTCATTGCATTTTTTAAAACCTACATCGATGTTTTTGCATGGACATAAGAAGACATGTCGGGTATAGACCCAAGAGTCGTAGAGCATTGTCTTCCCCTAGATTCGGATTCGAAACCCATAAAGCAAAAGCCGGTTTTATAAAACCCATTGCGTATTCTGATTGCTTGTCAAATATTGTTGTAATTCGAAAATCCAATGGAAAAATTCGAATATGCATCAATTTCAGAAACCTGAACAAAGCCACTCCAAAGGATAACTTTCCTTTACCTAACATTGATTTGATAGTCGGTAGTATTGCAAATCATGAAATGTTTTCATTCATGGATGGCTATTCAGGGTATAACCAAATCAAATTAGCCCCAAGAGATCAGGCTAAAACTGCTTTAACAACACCCTAGGGCACGTACTGCTATACAATCATGCCCTTTGGTTTGAAAAATACCGGCGCCACCTACCAAAGAGCTATGACTACGATCTTTCACGATCAGATTCATGAGCTCGTAGAGGTATATGTGGATAATCTCTTGGCTAAATCAAAAACTTGATGCACTGATATCGAATGCTTACAAAAAAAATTTGAAAGGCTTAGGCTTTACAAAGTAAAGCTAAACACTCAAAAGTGCGTGTTCGGAGTCGAATCTGGTAAGCTCTTAGGCTTTAAGGTAAGCCAAAGGGGTATTGAAGTCGACCCCTCTAAGTGTAGAGCCATCATAGACATGACTCCACCCTCCAATCTTACGCAAATTCGTAGCCTCCAAGGTCGCCTCCAATCAATTCGCAGGTTCATTTCGAACCTTGCTACAAGATGCGAACCTTTCAACAAACTTTTGAGAAAAGAGACAAAATTTTTATGGGACGATGAGTGCCAAAAGGCTTTCGAAAGACTAAAAGTGTATTTGGTGAATCCTCCAGTTTTAAACCCTCCAAAGCAAGGAAAACCTCTTGTACTCTATATTTCTGTGCATGCAAATGCTTTGGGTGCATTACTAGCTCAATATGAGGATGATACCCATAAAGAGTATGCCACCTATTACATTTCGAAAACTCTCTTGGCTTATGAATGAAATTATCAAGCCATGGAGAAGACTTGCTTGGCCTTGGTATGGGCCTGCCAAAAATTTTGACACTATTTTCTAGATCATGAGATCTGGATAGTGTCTAGGCTTGATCCAATCAAGCATTTGTTTGAAAAACCCATCCTCACGGGTAGGCTGGGTAAATGGCAACTCCTCTTAATGGAGTATGACCTGAAATACCACCATCAAATCTCCATTAAGGGGCAAGCCCTAGCAGACTACGTGGCTGAGTTTCCCTTAAAGGATGCATATCCCACACTCGATGAAATGCCTAATGAAGGCATATTGCTATGCCAATTTAAAAACCACATCTTGGCAAACTCTTTCGAAAACCAAGTGTGGAAGATGCACTTCGATGGGGCACGAAACCAAAGAGGGGTTGGGGCAGGCATCGTCCTCATATCCCCTGAAAAGGGAGAAATACCCATAGCCATTCTCCTAGATTTCGAGTGTTCAAACAATACAGCCAAGTATGAAGCACTCATACAAGGCTTAAAAATTTTGAAAACTCTAGGGGCATCATGCATTGAAGTCTTTGGAGATTCTTTACTTGTCATCAACCAAGTGTTAAAGATTTGGCAAGTTAAAAACAAAAAACTTCTTCCATACCACGAGTTGGCCACCAAACTGGTCGAGTCGTTCAAATCGTGTACACTTACACACGTAGGAAGAGAGGATAATGGCATTACCGATGCCCTCTCATCCTTGGGCTCAGCCCTAACGGTCGATCCCACTTTGGGAACCAGACCCTTAGAAATATGGCATTCGCCCACCCCATCTATACGCGATTTGGAAATTTGCCAAAACAACCCAGATTCTGCTAAAAAACCTTGGTTTTTTAACATAAAATGTTTCTTAGAAAATGGGGGATTTGTCGAACATGCCACATCCAAAGATAAGGCATTCATCCGAAAAATTTCCACCCGATATACGATTTTGGGAGGGGTTCTTTACAAAAAGAGCTTTACTGGCATCTTACTAAGGTGTGTCGACCTAGAGGAGGCTAGGATTATAATGCATGAATTTCACAATGGAGAATGTGGAGGTCATGTTAATGCCAATATGATGGCAATGAAAATACTTAAAGCGGGTTATTTTTGGTCCACCTTAAAGCAGGATTTCCATGACCATGTTAGGAAGTGTCATCCATGTCAAGTGCATGGACACGTCATCCATACCCCGTCATCCTCATTGCATTCCGTGGTCAGTCCCTGGTCATTTACCATGAAGGCGTTTGACATCATAGGACCAATATTTCCTCATGCATCAAATGGGCATAGGTTCATATTAGCAGCCACTGAATACTTTTCCAAGTGGATTGAAGCTACCTCCTTGACCAATTTTCAGGGGCAACATGTAGTGGCGTTCATTAGAAAAAACATTCTGGCTCGCTTTGGGGTTCCAAAGGACTTAGTGTTCGACAATGGTACCCCCTTCAAAAACGAGAGGATGGTTAAGTTATGTAACACGTATGGCATAACTCACCACTTCTCATCGCCCTACTACCCTCAAGGCAACGGCCAAGACGAAGCCACCAATAAGACTCTCATAAGCATTATTGAGAAGACTTTAGAGAAGGGTAGGACGTGTCATGAGAAGCTGGATGAAGCCTTATGGGCTTATAGGACTTCCATTCGAACTCCCACAAATGCCACGCCATTTGAGTTGGTCTATGGCACAAACACCATTCTCTCCATTCATACCAAAATTCATTCATTTCATACATCAATTGCATTCCACCTTCCCCTAGAGACGCTACAGCATGCTAGGATGGCCGAACTTGACTTACTAGATGAGTGAAGGCTCCTTGCCATGGATCATGCCCATGCATACTGGCAAAGGATAGCCCGACATTATGAGAAATATATGAGACCTCACCACTTCAAAGTGGGAGACCTTGTGCTCAAAAACATCCAATATTGTGGCCCACAACCACTTGGAAAGTGGCGGCCCAAGTGGAATGGCCCTTATGTTGTGAGTGGAACCACCACGAACAATGCATATTGGCTAATTGATCTTGAGGGTAGGAACTTAGCCGACCCTATGAATGCTCAATTTTTGAAAAAATATTACGTGTAGGGTCTAAGCTAAGTCCTATTTCAAAAATATTTTTGAAAACCTCCTTTTGAAACTTTGTGAGTGAGGATCAAAGCAAATCGTGCAACCCTGAATGAGAGACTCGAATGCTTGTGAAAAAGCAGAGTTTTCCAAAAACCAATGGGTCACATTTCGAAAATCCTTCTTCTTACAAATGAAGGCCTGGTTCAAAATAGCAAGATACTTGCAAGTAGTACATGCTATTTCTAAATAGGCCGATCTGGGATAAATCAAGTAGATCCTTGGGATAAGTCCTTCCCCGTTTCTCTTCTCTTCCCTAAAAGGAAAACTTGGCCAAAAAGAAAAAGAAAAACCCCTGCAAAGTCTCTTTCCCAAAAAAAAAAAGTTGAAACAAAAGAAAAATCGTGTACTCTATGGAAAAGAGGGAATAAAGAAAAAATACTCCCAAAGGGAGACCCTCTACGAACAAAACAGAATAACGGCCAAAAAGCTCAAAGAGAGCAGTTTTCCGCCTCTATGCCTCAAACCATGGGACACTCCAGAAGGGGCCGTGGTAAACTCTTTCACATCCCTACGACTTATCCCAAGGTGAAGAAAGGTTCATTCTAGCGAATCCTAAAGTAAAAATAGGATTTACTTACTTGAATCTCATCTTGTTTGAGAGTTGGACGTTTGAGTAAGGCGTAGGAATTTTGAAATATGGCTTGATTTTCTTATAAAACCTTCGCTAGATTAGCGAGTGTCAAGAATCAAGTAAAGGGAAAACACGAAAAGCTGAAGTCCTTAGGATTGAAGCTAAAAGGAGCTTTCCTCTTTCAAAAACGACTTTTAGAAAATCTTCGAACATCGAGCAACATAGGACCAGCTCACTTGGTGCAGCAGGTCTTCATAAAACTCCCAAGTTCGACTATTACATTAAGTCTCTAGGAGACCATACTTCCTAGCATATCATCCCATGCCACACATCCATATTCACGCATAGACACTTGCATCAATCCCATTTAGGACTAGAACCACATAGGTAAGTCCCCATTGGCGAAAATCTCCTCCTATCGGGCTTAAAGAAAATGCTTTTCTCAAAAATTGGGACGATCCCATATTTTTGAGGACAAATCCCGGGAGAAAGCAAACAGGGGTGTTGTCGTCTTTGCCATTATCCAAATCCATTTGGATAATTCCAAAAAGGGGCATCTGTAAACACCCCAAAATCCCACGATTTTAGAAAACAAATCTCTGGTTTACAAATCAACTCAAAAGGCCATTTTGCATTTGCGAAAACCCAGGAGCTTCCCAAAAAGCTTGTAAATACTGTTTTGAATCCCCGTATCCAGTATGGATTCCTTAAACTCGGGCCAAGTCCCATTTTGCCAAAAAGCTCAAGACGAACAGGTGAAGCATGGAAGACGACACCTAATCGAAAAGCAGCTCAAAAACCAGCCCACGAAAGCCAAATCAAAGGCAACCTCAGAAACGAGTGTAGAAGCCCAAAAGCAGCACCCTGACCTCATAAAAGTCACGGTCAAAAGGCGAAAGGAAGGCCCAGGCTCGATGCAAAATGCAAGCACAGCACACCCAGACGCCAAATCAAATACCTCCACCCAAGCAGCATGAATCTGAGCTAGAAATGGCAAAACTAAGCAGAAACGGAGTCCAAATTGGCGAGATGAAGTCCGAACGACAAAATTAGGGAAAACCCAGCACCAAATGGAGCGCTGATGAAGCTAGTGCTTGCACAAAGCGTCCGCCTTAAAAAGCCAAGAAGGACCATCCAGAGAAAATTTTGATTGGATCTGGAACATAAATATCCTGATCCATATCCAAATAGTGTTTAGATTTGGGTCGGTCCAAATGGTGTTTGGATTTGGATTGGATCCAAATAGTGTTTGGATTGGATTGGATTTGGACCAAAATATCCAGATTCATATCCATAAAAATGTTGAATTTGGATCGGATATGAATCTCAAAATATCCAAGATCCATATCCAAATAGTGTTTGGATAGGACATGGATTTCATGATCCAAGCTCAAGACCCATATCCAAGACCCACCTCATTTGCCTATAAATAGGAGTGACGGGGTCTCCAAGAGTTCACGTGAAAATCCACTTGGAGGAGAGAGAGGGTATTAAGGTGAGTGCTTAGTGCTTTCTTAATTTTGTTTAGTGGGTTAATTGTGGGTTTAAAGAGGGGTTAGTGTGGGCTGCACCACCTTGATTAAGGGCTGAATTTGCTTGAACAAGAAGGCTTTGGAGTGGCTGGTTTGAAGCTTGAGCACACCCCAACCGACCCTAAGAGGTAAGCTTGATTAACTCCCTAAACCCTTCTATCTCTAACCCTCTAAACCACCTTAAACCTACCCTAAATCAATACTACATAATCCCCTATAGCACCCCTAATCCCCAACTAAACCAACCTAACACCCAAACCGACTCAAACCCCTCACTCCCGTGTGCCCCTAGCACTACCCAAACCACCTCCCATCCCCCTGCTCCCGCTCTGCGCACGCACCGCGTGCCTCCCGCGTGCCCACCTGGCGCCTGTCGCCCCGACTAGCTCCCGGCCACCCTACTATACCTCCACCTTAGCCGACCTTCACCCCACCAACTCCATCAACCCCAGCCACCACCTTAGCCTAAACTACCCCATACACCGCCCTACACTCCCACGCCATTTATCCCCAACACCACCGCCTTACACTCCCCACTCCAAACCATACCCCAGTCCTTTGCCATGACCTCTAGCCTAGCACCTCCCACATCATCCCCACATCACGACCTCCCTTTTGTCATAACCCCACACCAACCACCAACACCCGTAGCTCCCTTGCCTATCCCCCACTAAGACCCGCATCCACCTAACACCCGTGAGCCCTATCTCTCAAGCCTCGAACTCACCAAGCTCAAGCTCGGCCGACTACTTCACGCCTCAAGCTTCAAAGGGGACCTATCCATGGTTGTAAAGCGTACCAAAGCCCATGTAGATTGGAGTAGATCAAACGTCCGGATCACTTGTAAGTATTTCAAATTTGGTATTTACATTACTCCTTCTACATTCAATTCAATTCGGATACGGGGTTGTATTAACGGAGCATGGTCTCCCCCCGGGATGTAATATGGATGCTTGATACACGCGACACACACATGCACTTGAGCTTTAGCTCTTAATCTCATACACCAAGCACCCACGTACACGATTGAACCTTCACTCTTACTCCAAAGAATCTAGTAAGAGTTGCGTGAGTTGTCTTTAAATTTACACACTACACCCACGCGTGCATTGAGCTTTCGCTCTTATCATATATATGTATTTCCATTCAGTCGGGTTGTTACATTAAGTCGTGTGAGTTGTCATTTAAAATTCCACACTCACACCCAAGCTCTTGCTCAAGCACTCACGCACCTTTTGGCCACGGCAGCCACTAAGATATAGCCATATCTATATATTTTCAGCTGCGTGAGTCTTCTCAGTTCAGATGTGTATGTCTTTCAATTCCGGGTTGTTAAGGTTCAGTCATATGAGTTGTCTTTACATTTACACACAACACACACGCACATGTTGACGCCTAACGGCTCATATATATATAGTTGTATTTCCCTTTCGGCTGGGTTTTACATTCAAAGTCATGTGAGTTGTCTTTACATTTACACACAACACACACATACACATTGATGCCTAACGGCTCATATATATATAGTTGTATCTCCCTTTCGGCTGGGTTTTACATTCCAAGTCGTGTGAGTTGTCTTTACATTTACACACAACACACACGCACACGTTGACTTCTAACGACTCATATATATATAGTTGTATCTCCCTTTCGGCTGGGTTTTACATTCAAAAGTCGTGTGAGTTGTCTTTACGTTTATACACAACACACACACCCACAATTGTGCCTTTCCGCTCTTATATTTATATCTCCCTTTCAGCTGCGTTTGAAGGTTCAGCCGTGTGAGTTGTCTTTCAATATATACACAACACACATGCACACATTGAGCCTTTTCGCTCTTAAGGTACAGATATATCTCCCTTCCGTAATTTTCCTTCCGCTATGTCTTTCAATTTCGTGTTTTCCCTTCAAGTTGTGTGAGTTTGCATTGCATATCTGCCATACTCGAGATACTGCGCATACTTGCATCAAAACAACCCCGAGCAAACCCGTGCAAACACGTCAAGACTTAGGCACTTGATGCATACACCTCACGCCTAAGTAGATAAAACTCAAACACATAGATACGTGCAAACCCCACGTAAATAAAATCTGCAATTAGACAAACAAATCGATCAAATACTTTCATACCCTTTAAAAAAGGCCATGCTTGTTTAAAATCGAGATTTCTAAGCGTACAAACTGACCCTTGAGCATCGGTTCAAGAAAGTTTGTGACGAAAAGAGCCCACTTATCCACAGTCGCCCCCTAGAGTCAGAAATTTCAAAACTTACTTCGCTAGTTTGAGTAAGCTAGCTAGCACGCCCTTTGAAAGCGACTTAGAGACGAAAAAGGTTCACTTCAGGCCTAAGAACCCAGAGTGAAAATTTTCGCGTGTCTACAGCGACGAAAAGATCCCACTTGTCCATAGTTGCCCCATAAAGTCAAATATTTCAAAACATACTTCACTAGTTTGAGTAAGCTAGCTGGCATGCCCTAAAGCGACTTAGACACGAAAAAGGTTCACTTCAGGCCTAAGAACCCAGAGTACAAATTTTCACGTGTCTACACATAGCAAAATTTAAAATCTCCCTACCTTCCTCATTTATATCCTCAAAACCAAAGTTTCCATGAATACCTTGATATCCTAATGCCTCTTTACCGACATGTCCATTTAAGTCTCCTCCTAAGCAAATCATCTTCCTTTGTGGAATCCTTTGAATCACCTTATCTAACTCTTCCCAAAAAGTTGTCTTTATACTATCTTCTAGTCCTACTTGGAGTGCATAAGCACAAACCATATTCAAAACCTCTGCTCCTAATACTAATTTCAACGTCATGATTCATTCACCATATCATTGTATGTCTACTATACTATCCTTTAAATCTTTATTTATGATAATACCAACTCCGTTTCGAGCCTTTTTCTTATGTGAGTACCATAATTTAAAACTTGTATCATCTATCTCATTTACTTTTTCTCCAACCCACTTTGTCTCTTGTAAACATAGAATATGAATCTTTCTTCGAATCATAATATCTACCGCCTCCATTAGCTTACCGGATAATATTGTGATATTTGAAGAACCAATATAAATCTTATTATCTAGGACTAGCTTCCTTACCCCCGCTTTCGTCCATATTCAAATTACGGAGACCCTCTCTGTAAATTATTCATTACATTTGGGCGGCAATGTAGTGGGACTAACTTCTTTATCCACACTCATCCATGATGTGGGAACCCACTCTGCATTTGATTCACTAGATTTGGGCAAAAATATAGTGGCCCTTGCTTACTTATCACTGCATTTGAGCTCTGTAGTGCGTCGCTAGGTGGGAACACCCCAAAGCAATGCTCATAATTTGTGTAATCTATGGTATAAAAATGTGACAAAGTTTTACGTTGGCTGTCGGAAGCCTAACACAACACTCCTCCTTTATCCGGGCTTAGGACCGGTAATGCAATGGGAACCCTCTCTGCATTTGATTCACTAGATTTGGGCAAAATATAGTGGCCCTTGCTTACTTATCACTACATTTGAGCTCTATACTGCGTCATTAGGCGGGAACGCCCCAAAGTAATGCTCATAATTTGTGTAATATATGGTATAAAAATCTGACAAAGTTTTACGCTGTCTGTCGGAAGCTTAACACAACACTCCTCCTTTATCTGGGCTTAGGACCGGCAATGCAAGGGTGATCCATTACATGGGCGGAGTTCATAGGTAAACTAAACATAAGTCCCTTAAATAATTCAACTTCCAATTGAGTCTCATTCAAAGTAAAGAATTTTGCCTCAAACGTAGAACGAGTCTGAATAGTATTATTCTTGGATTTCTAGAGGGCAATACTACCACCCATAAGAAACACATATCCAATGACCCCATTTCTCTAATAATTCTTCGCAATCTAACTAGTATCACTAAATCCTTTAACAACAAAAAGATGTTTACCTTAATGTAGCTCAAGGGAAATAGTTTCCTTCACACAACAAAATACTTTGTCTAGAGCTTTCTAATGGATTCTATTTGGGCAATTAGAGTATTTAGTCAACTTACACATGAGAAAAGCAATATACAGTCATGTACAATTGGTTAAATATATCAAACTACCAATAATATAAGAATATCATAATTGAGACACAGGAATATCAGTAGACCTTATAATTTTAATCTCTAAAATCATATCAGTTGTACCTATATCTTTTATCTCAAACTTACTACAGAAGAATGATTTAGTCTCATTTACTATTCTCGTATCAAAACCAAATAATAATATATCATTTACATACATGTACTGAATGATGAACACATTATTGACCGATTTACAGAAGGCATACTTATGAAAATCATTAGAAACAAAGCCCAAAATCATATTAGTCACATCCATATCTTTCATCTAAAACTTACTATACAAAAATGATTTAGTCTCATTTACTATTTTCATTTTGGAACTAGACAACAATTATCTTCTACATGCATATACTAAATGATGAATGTATTATTGACCGATTTGCAGTAGACACATTTATCAGAATCATTCAAAACAAAGCTAAAAGGTGATATAACACAATCAAACTATTCATGTCATCGTTTAAGAGCTTGTTTCAAACTATATAATGATTTAACAAACTTATACACCTTAAACTCATTTTCACGAGTCACAAATCCCTCTAACTGATCTATATAAATTTTCTTATCGAGATCACCATACAGAAAAATAGTATTCACGTCTATTTGATGAATTGCAAGGTCATATATAAAAGTTAGTATTATAAGCACTCGGATTGTGGTCATTAGGTCTGTGAGGGCAATCGACTTTAGGCAAGGCACGCTCATAGAAGCAGCTGTTGAAAGACTCCTCGACCAGAAGAACCTCAATTTCTCTATCGGCTTGAGAACTACAATGAACTCCACATCCTCCAGGGAAGATGGAGATAGCCAAGTCCATCATCAAGCTGAACTTTGGGAAGTTTGAAATATCACTGAAGTTCGTTCAGCCTTGTGCAGCTTGTCTTCGCTATCTGTGCGTAAGAGCGTAGAGCTTTCGGAGAAGGGTGCCCTAGTGTGTAAGCACAGCAATGACTCGCCTGTATCTCCGTCAAGAGGAGTTTTGGCGATTAGTGATGAAGAAAATGAGAAAGGCAAGGTCTTCGATTGATCATGACCCTTTACTGCACATACAGTAGCTTCCAAAATCCTGGTTGTTGGCGTGGGTGCTTTGGGTCTCTTTTCTAAAAGTGAGAGGCTTTGACTTTTTGGATTCAAATTGGTAACAGTCTTTGTCATTTTCTCGAGAATGATATGTGTCTTGGGCAACATCCGAGAAGCTAGTCTGCAAGGGGGTTTTCGAGCCAGGGACTAGCTCAATATGGTGGTCTACGTTGGGTTGAGCAAAGTGAAGTTTCTAAAGACTGAACGTAAGTGAAGCACCTTTAGGCTGAGTGAAGCGAAGTTTCTAAAGACTAAACGGATCTTCTAAGCTATCTCCATAGGTGGAGCCAAACTCGAGTCGTGTCGGCATCATTCAACATGTCAACAATGAAATCCCACCTCTCTTGTATGCTTTCTCAGTCTCTATGCTCCCTGCGGGGGGTACTATAGAGGTTTTCCCTCTCTCATCAACCACCTTACCATAGAGCTACTGAGTGCCCTGATGTTATTTTACATTAGTGCAAATTCAAATGAAACTAGAGAATAGGTATCAAAATAGTTTATTCTTTCTTTTTATGTGTATCCCTTCGCAACTAATCTGACCTTATATTTATTAATTGTCAGTTTCTTCTTAAAAATCTATTTTTAAATCATAGTAGAACAACCAAGAGTTAAATCTACCAACTCCTAAGCACCATTGAAAAGCATTGACTAGGCTTCATTGCAATACTTAATCTCAGGTGTAGGGCTTCATTGCAATACTTAATCTTAGGTGAGGTCATAGCTTGCTGAAAGATAATAAAATCATTCTCGACATTGAAAGTAACAAAGTAACTTTTAAAGACCTTTGACATCTTAGGTCGCTTACTCCTCCTTGGTTCAACTATTTAATCAGAATCATCTGATTTGAAAATAATACAATTAAGGTCACTCTCCATATTTGTCATTCTTTTCACATGATTAGGAATAAAATCAATAGTATGATGATGATCTCTAGAAGATACACTTTGGAGAATTTTAGTTTTTATAGAACACATTCTCAAACAATGTAGCATCATGAAGTTCAATAATCATGTTGATATTTATACCAAATATGTAACATCTAATAACCAAGAATTTGTACCCATAGCTTGTATCCATGTAATCAAGAAATATGACATTCACTATTTTAGATAAGAATTTCTTTCTCTTATATTAGGGATGAGTATTTTTGTAAGACACTTTCGTAATTTGAGACTGGTTTTTTTATCCTTCCAAAGCTTAGAGAGACTACTTTTTTTATGCTTATGGGGAACTTTATTGAGAATATGGTAAGCTATATTTAAAGCTTCTCTCAATATAGGTAGGTAACTCAAAACTTTGAAGTAAAACATTTATCATATGACAAAGGGTTCTATTTTCTGTTCAGTTATCCCATTAGACAGGTTAATACGAAATAATAACTTTATGAACAATACTATTGTTTTGACAATATTCTTGAAATAAATTTTAAGTATACTCTCCTCTTGTATCAGAACTTAACCATTTAAGTACCTAGCTAGTTTGGGTTTGGACTTCATTTCTAAAAATTTAAAATTTTTCTAAGGCCTTATCTTTAGTTTTCAGTAAATAAGTATAACAATTATAATTCAATCATCAATAAATGTGATAAAATATCTTTTATTATTCCTAGTTGTCATTTTATTACAATTCACAAATGTCAGTGTGTATCAAATAAAAAATTTCAGATTTTCTATTAACCGTATGAAAAGGTTTTGTAGGTAGCTTCGCTTGCACACAAATACCACATTTGTGTTTTCTATCTATGACAGTCTTAAGAATACGACTAATATTTATCATTCTTTTCATGGAATCGAAATTTATATTGACCCAACCTAACGTGTTATAAATCAGATGATTCAACATTGCAAACAAAAGAAGAAGAACCAAAAATAGAGGCTTTATTATCATTAAACATATCCTCTACATCACACAAATAGCCCTTCCCAAAGAAACACCTAATACTAAGTCGTATAATTATAATTTTATTACATTTACAATTTAACCTTAACCCATTCCTAACTAAAAGTGAACTATGAAGGATATTTCAGCGAATCGTAAGAATATGCCTAACTTCTTGAAGAGTCAAGATCTTTTTCGAAAGAGACCTTAAGTTTACACGCCCTTTGGCCTTGACTTTAGCAATCGAATGATCCTCTAAAGTCATTTTTCTACCACAGATGGACTGGTAAGATATAAGCAGAGCCTAACCAGCACAGACGTAGACATTAGACTTAGTGTCTATAATCCAATATTGTGGCTCATAAATAGAAAGGATATGGGTTTAAGAGAAATATACCCATTACTAGATGTGGGTACATGGTCACCATGTTGGCCATAACTCCTTCGTTAACCATAGATTTCTCGGTTTTCTTTAAGAGATAGTCTCTAGCCTAACGTCCAACCTAACCATAAAGCCAACACAATTTGTTTTGGGGTTTCTTTTTAATATTGGCATTTGGTTTGTGTTTTTCTTGTTTTTCTTTAGGGTCACTAAGTTATTTTTTCCGACCATCAAGGGTATGTTACACGACTTGTTATTGACTTTTACACATGGACTACGAAGATTTAGGCCACTTTTGCATAACATTTGCTGAAATATCCTTCGTTTTCCACTTTTAGTTAGTAAGATACCCGACCGTTATGGGTAGTATCAACATGCATAACATGTTTTTGACTTTTACACTCTTCCTCTATTGATATATCTATCATAAGATCATCAAGGGTATCTTACATTTCTTATGCTTAAGATTTAGGCCAAAATCCTTCCAAGATTTAAGAAAATTTTCAATGATACATAAAAATAAACTTGTAAGGAAGCTCCATTTTAACTTCCTTCATACCATGACATAGAAGCTTAAATTCATGTGTCCGCACGGTCACATATTTTCTCTACCATTTGATACTTAAAAAACTTGGCCATAGAATATTTTTCAAGATAGAAGTCTTCAATATTATATTTCCAATCCAAGACAACTCACATATTTTACTGTTATAGATGAAGAAGAACTATAAATGTCAAACAATACATTTGACAATATCAATAGAACAATGTGTCCTTCCACTCGGTGATTTTATCCGAGCTTCCAGGATTAGTATCATGTAGTTTAGGGTAATCCGACTTGATATACATATGCAACCCTACATAGTTAACCAGTTTTCGTATACTTTTGTCAGGGTTTAAAATGAAGACTGAAAAACTTTTTTGACATCAAGGTCAAATCAACCTTTGGTCAGAGGTAGTAGATGAAGACATGTTAACTAGATATACTAACTACTCTAAGATTGTTTTAAAAGCTATAGGATTATATGCTCAAAAAATAAATATATAGCAATTAGAAACATGTCCCAATCAAGAACAACCACAGATCCATCGAAAGCCATAATCAAACTATACGGAAAAATAGAAAACTTGCAAAGAAAAGCATAATGAAAAAATTATCTGTGTGAGTTGCCTTGCAAACTTGCCTTAGAGAAATCAATTTCTCTCTACTACATATGTATAGATACCTGAGCTATTCTCCTAGGATAAAATACACGCAATAGGAGTACGTACATTACTCGAGCCGAACTCAACTGTACCTCATTCGCCTTGGTTGGAAAATGGTAGACAAGAAGGGAGCAATCACACGAACTAAGGTTGGATCAAAAGTATGGATTAAGGAACCCTTAATCTCTTTTCATAGAAAATAGGATGGATCATGGATCTCGAATCTGATCCAACCGATGTACCTCTTCATTTCATAACTGTTGTCGCGTAGATCTATTTGACTATTAGATTAAAACTTTTTTCGTGTAAAAAGATTGACCAATGACAATTTCCAAACTCAAGTCTGGCTTGATGAGTGTGTGTGGTCTAGCATGTCCTCCTCAAGTTTTTTGAACTAAGGTTCACGAGGTATCAACTTTATAAAAGGACACGTGGGTTTCTCTCATCCTTCGATATGGGACTAAACTTTAGGACATGTGACTTTATACTTTAGGACTTTCACATATATATCAAAGATGCATCAAATGAATATATAGGAATGCTTAACAAAAACTAAATACAATTAATACACATAAGTTTAATTAACCCAACAATTAACTTAGCATTAATTTTAACAGTATCTCCTAGTATATATGGTCATCAGGTGCAATAGGATTCATGGGTGATAGTAAAGTCCAGCGTTTGTGCTGAGAGTGAGCCCATAAGGGGCATATTGTGGTGGTAGGCATTGGAACCACTGCTTGATGCATTAGTCATTTGTAGTGCACGGGTATAATGCTTTTCATTCTCGTAGGCGCGCGAACAAAGAAGCCTGAATCTAATCGTTCCAGCGCATTGAATGCATGCGATGAAAAACCCTAGAAACAAAAGTACAAGTCTGCCTAACCCCAGCTTTCCCTGGAGAAAATTACACCTACTGTCCTAAAGGATTGGTGAACTGTCCTAAAGGATTGGTGAACCATCCTATTATTTTGCTGGTGGTTAATAATTTCAGATAACGACCATCAAGTATTCTTTTAAACAGAGCGTGTCCCAATGCTGGTGAACCATCCTCAAAATGGTTGATTAAAGATGCATTGCATTTTTGGAGTTTTACAATGGTGTGGTGTTTATTTTGAAACATGGATGCTTCTAATATAAAGGGTGGAATTATTCTCATATAGGCACATGTTCATGTGCTCTAACCATTATTTTACTATTTTATAGCTAAGCCTAAGTCAAGTTGCTTGAGGATCCGTGTAAAGGATTAGCAATTGATGTTGGAGTTCATAACGTTTGCCGATGGAAGGAGTCCATTTAGCGTATTCAATGTTTTCGTTATATAGAGATTCAGTTGGGACTTTTCTTTTCTATTTATAGATATTAAATTGCTGGATATTATTTAACATCATAACTTTAAATTCAAGTTAAGACTATTTTGATTTACATTGTGGTAATGTGTACTAAGTTCTCGTGTTGTTGTCTGGAGTCAGGTCATGCACTGTCATGTGATTGACCAACGATGTGACAAGCGTAGACTTGTTTATATATCGACCCTTTTACCAGAGACTCAAGACTCATGTGGCGCGACAGCAATGGAAGATTCCTCATTATCTACAACCACTTCGTCTGTCAGTCCAAACGTTTCCGGTAACACCAGATATCTGTTGGGCTCAATTGCCATTCCTATTTGAAAGTAGCTTCCAGTTCTTCTTCTTAAGGCGAAGTAGGGTTAGACATGCCGCTACGAAAAGAATTTATGTACAAATTATGAAAGTTTGCCGGGGATGGTCTTTCCAAGATTTCTTTGCTAAATAGATAGCTATCAAGTGGGATCTGCATTTTCGTTTAGAAATGTCGAAATTATTACTAAAAGATAAAATGCAAGATCTGACCGCCATTGAAATTCCCCGTGTGCCTCCAAGCTCTGCCTTGAGAGTATGTCCAATTTCCGCCATCACACACATTGATTTAAACCTATTGCTGCTGCAAAATTGAATCGTTATACCCACTTTATCTGACGAACGCTTTCAGATGCTCATGGAAATTTTAATTACAAAATTTCCTTTTTCAGATAAAAAAAAAGAAATCTCTTTTAGTCCGGGGATGTTTGATTCTTTAATACCATAATGTAGAAGATAGCTGGGAATTGTTTTTCTTATATATGGGAAAACATCTTTAATCATAAAAAGAACACCTCTCTAATTACACTAATCAGTTGTCTCATTGATATAACTAGGGCTGTAAAATGAAACACGAACAGGTTACAAACAAGGTACTTCTGGCTTGGCTCAGTTCGTATAGTTTGTTCAGTTGAGATCAACATTTTAATTGTCTCTGCACATGAAAACGAAACAAGTTTTTGTAAAGTAGATTTGCCCACATGAAAAGAAGCATGCAAGGCTAATGAATACTCAAGCCAGAATGCTTCGCAGGAACTTTCATAAAGATATTTAATATCTTAAATGAACGAGCTACTTAACTTACCACAAGGGAGTTTTAGTGAAACTTTGCATTGAAGTTACTAATACTAAAACCATCTGCCTCATGTTCGACTCGTTAGCTTAGAATTAGTATAAGCTAATGCTCGTTTTCAGCTAAGACGTGTAAATAATAGAGCTGATAACAAACTGCCTGAGCTTGTATAAACATGGGGAGATGAGAACACAGTTTATATCAACTCAAGTCATGGAGAAGCTACGGGGGGTACTTCAGATCATGTTGGGCTCAACACAAATTTCTCGGGCATAATGAAGTATTAATTCTTATTGGCACAAAATCTACTGCCCTGATACTCGGCCACTTCTTAGAAACCGCAAAGAGGTCCATGATCTCTACTTAATCAATATTACCAAATCTATAACTTTCTCTTGGTCATAAGGAAGATTGACAAATGCAATCTTTCTCGTAAATAAGCAACTAGCTGCCCAAGAAGGGCCACCATGAGCTACTAAGGACTTCCATGGGTTCGAGCTAGCTACGCACCGGCATGAGCCCCAACCCATCTTGGATTCTTAGAATAAGGGTCTGAACCTCTGAGAGTCTTACTACTCCCCTCCCTCGAAGAACGGTTTTTTTAATAAACATCTGCCTGTTTGATTTTGGGGCAGCTCGGTAAGGTCTCAAAGTTATTCTCACTTATGTTTGTTGTACATCTTTAGGAGGATTTTAAGCATAATTAATTAAAAAAGAAAAAGCTTACATTGTTGGCGCGTGGCCTCGAGATCCTTGGATTTGACCACAAGATGCTGCCATGTGCCAAAGGAGGTGGATTATTATATAGAGAAGGATTTTGCGGGAGGGGGAGGAGAACACGAGGAAGATGCATTTTTGGAGGAGTTTAGTTTAAGCAACACATTGATTAATTTAATGAGGTCTCTAATTTAGTTCATTTTGTTGGTCTCATGTGATGAGGTTGAGTTGCCCCCTTCATCAACAAATGTGGGTCGGTCCTACAAAAAGCAGGTTTGGCTTAAAGTAATTCCGTTTGATTATGATTACTTGTGTGAGGAAAAGCGTTGTGGGAACATTAGATAGATCTTGAGGATCCTGGCACACCGTCACACACGCACGCTCTGGGTTTGGCTTCCATGTGGAATTGTACAGTTTCAATCTACATTCCTTTTGTGACAAAATTGGTCTTTTGGGCCCGTTTGAGTGGTGGGATATTACGAATCTCATGAAACTTTTGGGCCTCAAATTCTGGACCCAGGGAAACAAAGTTTCCTCATCCTTAGACATGGCCGGTTTGGGGAACCGGCACGACGTTTTCAACCAAAACAAACCGGGTCAAGAACCAACTGGAACTGGGACCAGGAACCGGACCCAAAACTGGAGACAACTCAGTTCATTTCTGGCTCCACCTTTAACGACAGTGGGGGTGGGACCGGAATCGATTCTCATTTACCTGAAACCAGCCATGTCTGCTTTGTGTTTTTCTTGCAAGCAAAATCATACCGTTGCAAGTTTTCTCTTAGCATCATACCGTTTAAGTTTACCTGAAACCAGGGTTCAATTTCCTTTTCCATTTTATATGGAATTCTGGATTCCATTAAAAATGAATTTTCTTGTACATTGGGTCAACCATGAAACTGGCACCCAAAGTACCAGTCCCACCTAAATGCTACTCCATGTAAAGAAAGAGGTCCCATAATTTCCACCAATTTATCGACTTTATCGTCAACGAAGCATGTTTGTTTACAGCATTTTTCATAAGGACCCAAAGGAAGATCGTCCCGAAGGAGTACAGTAAGACAGCATATCGATTCATGACAAAAGAAGAGCATAAAGCTAATCTTAAACTTATCATCTATGTGGTGATATATGCTGGTCACCACACGAGAAACCTTTTCTCACTATCTCGCTCAAGCAGTGCGACTCCGGGAGGAAAGACTTGCAAGCACAAACTACATACATAATTAATTAGTACTTGGATCATGATTATTGATGCTGTGCACAGAGGAGATTGACGATGTGTTAGATAGAGGTATTCAGGTGAGATCCAAAAAATATAAAAGTAGATTTTGCACAACAGGTACTATAGTTATTTAAAGGTATTAAATCGTCTCATAATCAAATTTAAAGATGATAATAACCGATGAGACAAAGAATAAAACATCAATCATAAACCATAGTCCAATCTGAAAGAGAGCCATAGCTTAGGTCTTTTGAAATTGGACCCGTAACTGTAATGGAAATCAGGAACCCCCTGGCTTGGTTACTCATAACAGAACCAGCGGCTGAGAACCGCAATAGGAGCTGTTGGAGTGCGGTTCGGTTAGGGTTCATAGTTGTACATGAACTAGAACCAATGGTTTTGAACCGCCGGTGCCAGTTTACAGGGATCCAGCCATGTCCATGCTTCGCATCATTTCATGTTTATGTCAAAGCATGTTAACGTAAACCTGATCACTTTTTATGTTCTCTTGGACAGACACGAATACATACTTTTATGAGTCAGAATTCTTATGTCGTGTCTCAAATTGCTACCTAATATTCCTTGTTTCTTTCACAAAGTCAGATGGAAGAGAAGCATACACAAGACAGTAGATTAATTTGACTCCTATAATAATTTAAAACGAAGATTTTACAGATTTTGGCTGATACTTCAAATTATTTGCATGCATTTGCTATGGGGTTAGGCAGGCAACCAACCTCACATTCTTTTCCCTTTATTTTCTTGTTGAGATGGAGAAAATATAATAGGTAGACTTTATGAACTTAGGTTTCAGGAAAGCATCTTTCTCCACACCTTCGCTACGTCCATCAAGTCAACCACTGTATGTATTCTTGGGAGTCAGGGAATAATAGTCATGTTGTCATGAAAAGTATATATATGTATTGCTGTAGTCCTAAACTAAACTTGCCTGGTTATCATAAATAATACTCAGAAAGAAAGGCTTTAATTAATATATATAAACCGATTGTGCCCAACCACTGAACCTATCCACTTATTAAAAGTATAATTTTAAAGGTTGTAAGAGTATTTGAAAAATGATGAGAGATAACCTTATTTTGTTCATGCTACAAATCAAGCATGAGTGGACAACGTTTTTCTCTTTATATATGTTTATATATATATATATATATATATATATATATATATATATATATATATATATATATATATATATATATATATATATAATGACCTTGTGGAGGATGTTAAAGGGTCCGCCATTGAAGAAGTCTCTGAGGATGTTAAAGGGTCCGCCATTGAAGAAGTCTCTGACGGCTTGCTTACCGCTTTCTTGTCTACTTTTTCCGTGTACCTGTAGCTTTCTTGCAAGTGGCTGTTCTAATGTCGGGCAAGTGAGTAGCGTGTAAGAACCTGCCCTTGGGAACGAGGCACAAGTGGAACTGCTACCTGTCTTATAATTCGAGGTTTATACTATTCAAACGGCCTTGAATATCTCTTTATTATATATTATTTTGACACGAACATTTATCCTAATAGTGTTATTTTTCACATTTGTTAATATAAAACTTTTTCAAGTGTCCATATATTATTTCTTTTTCATCAAGGGTATAAGATACCTTTTCAAAATTGGGAATGAAACTTATGATTCTGAATTGGCTGCAAAGCATTTTCCGTTTCTTTAATTAGTGACAAATGTGGCAATTTTGCGTAACTGATCGTGCTTGCGTCATGCAATTTTGTGTTGTGTATGAAACAGGTCACCTCGACTGCAACTTGATTTTCATCAAGTTTTATGGTTTGGGTACTTTGTCCCGTTTGATCTTCCGTTTCACTTTCTGTGGGCGGCAAAAGTGGACCTTAATGATTGCATTCGTCCTGGGTTTTCAGTTCGTATCTGAAATCGCCACCCGGGCCGTGACATGAAGTATTAGAAAATATAACGTCGGTAATAAAAAAGAGAAGTTATATATAAACTAGTGAAAATAGAAAAAAAAAAAAAAAAAAAAAAAAAAAAAAAGTGACGCGTTATCAAAAAGATGATATGATCTTTCAGGTCATCTTTCAGAGGATTTACATAATGGTGAAATAAATCTTATTTGTCAAAAATTGACTTTAATTACTGAGTGGTAAGAGAGGCCTGACTCAAACCAGAATCATTAATGCTACATTTAGATTCTCTTAGGGGAAGGTACCTGAAGCTCAAAACGTTACTTAGAACATTTCTTACAGGTAATTTACCTAGACTCTGGAAGCATTCTTTCCTGCTATGCGCAAAAACCAACGTATCGTTAAATATGGAAAATTATGCTGACATATTTAGGCATGTGTTATTTGTTGAAATCAAGAACATTAGCTTCAATATGAATAAGAGTTTATATAAATTGAGAGAAAGGGTCAGGTAATGATGACATATAGGAAATTAGATTCACAGATCTTGACTGGAGTATATTAGGGATCAAATTTCAAATTTAGTTTTAAGTGCTCAGAATCCCAGACCTATTATTCTATATATAATATGAAAAGGTAATGTTGGTTTTGGCTTATTCGTTAACCCATGGCAAATGAAAAGGGTACGCAAGCTTTAAGAAACAAGGTGATGGTTCGTATACCTATTGATTGTTTCAGCATTGTATTCTTCATTGTAGCCTGATGTATATTATCAGTCTTCTATTTTGGCATCAAATAAAATCAAAGTTCAGCTTGGTACAATACCTTTTTCATAGGATGTAAATACATAATATTATGTCCTCAATGCACCGTTTTCGCATTATCATACCATTAAAATATAGAACATGATTTAATATCTTGTTCAATATTTGAAAGTGAACGAGAATTAACATTAATTATGCAAATCAACTATAGACAATATTTATAGGTTCATTAAAATAGACATTCATAATAATGATTACTCAACATTATTTATTTGTGCTGCTCATTAGATAAAGTTCCTTCATTGGTGCAACAAATTCGATGGCAAATGCTCAAGGTCCTATTGATTATGCAGGGTTTGTTTGTTGATAACATTCATGTATGCTGAAGGTGATACATGGTGCGATTGCAAACTTTATTGAATTTAGTGGAATAAGGCTAATGGTAGAGGGCTCCCGCTATCAATCAATTTGCCATACGAAATGGAGGATGGCTCGTTGTAAAAGCCATAAAAGATGGATGGCTTAATTCTGTTCTTTCATTAACGGTTAATAGCACAAAGGTGTATCAAAGCTCTATTAATTATTTGTGTCAACTGAAACTTTTATCCGGCATTTAGTCAGTAAGTTTAATTTAGGCAGGTTTAGATTATAGGCATGCATTAATTATTGTTTTCTTAACTGCAAATGTAATTATTATATAATAATGGCACTTATTAAAATATTTGTTCACTTCCTTAAATATATTGATGTCATATTTATGGTGTACTTTTAAAATTTAAAGGGGAAATCAATATGAGATTCTCTACGTGAAATTAAATGCAATTGTCAGACCGATATCTTGTCCAATTAAGGACCTCATCTGAGGTCATTGTTGATGCAAAATTCAATTTTAATATAAATTTAATAAATTTAAATTTAATTTAAAATTCTACAAAAAGGAAATTAAGACTTACTAATATTATAAGAAAATGAGCAGGCTAAATGTGAACAAAATACTCAATGGTGAGAAGACTTAAAGAATAGCAACCTTGCTTATTTATCATATAGATCTAGATTATTTTAGTATTAAATCGGAGTGAACAGTTATTATATTAAAATAATTAGAGCATTTTTATTTTGTAATAGTCTGCCATCAAAATTGTAGTATTTTCAATTGAAGCATTTGACTGAATCAGTAATGGATGAAAACATGTATAGTAGGGTCTGAGAATTGAATTATCATACCTAGTAGCATCGTGATGAGTAAGTAACTCAAATTTCTATGTGAATATATACAAATAAGAAATGGTTTCATAATCTCAATCATTGCGTCATTATGTACAATTTGTTAGCCCCATCGATATCCTATGCATGAGTTATAATAACATTTGGGATATGAATTAATTTTCCACCTTTTGACATCTTGTCAAAACCGACATTTACATTTTTATGGACAAGTGGCTCAATCATACTTTTCCAAGTTTAACCTTAATGACTTCAAACATTTATGTTGGTTAATCTCTTTTCAAACATACCAGTTTAATTAAAGTTGAAGAAGAAACTTTGGTACAATATTTAACTTTGATCATGAAATCGTTGCATCAATTCCTACAAATCAGTATGAACACCATATGAAAAATTGTGGCTGATAGATTTGTCAGATAGGGTGTTCTTTTACAAGACCCAACTTTAAGACAGCAATGACTGAGCCATCACAATAAGCTAATTACTTGTGCCTCCACGAGTCGCTGCCAAGCAGTCATCTATAAATTAGACCATCAATGTCTCTGTTTCGAGTTTATCGTATTGAATTTTGATGAAACTTCTCATGAAGAACCAAAGATGTCCCATTACCCATTAACTAGTCATATGTTACTTTGAAGGCTACGGAAGCGTTTTCATGTTATGCATCGTTTATTTTTTTGGCAATTACATAACAATGTTTAATCTCATGAGAATTTAGCTTATACTTTTTCATTTTTCTTCGTTAGTATTTTCATACAATCCATATTGCGAGGCCTGTACAAAAAAGTGATTGGTTTATTAATTTGACGAAAAAGATAAATATAGAACCACGCTTCTAATATCCATTAAATTTTTAAGCCTTGTGCAAACTTGTTTTTAAAAGCCATTAAAATTATCCTTGTGGAATCATTTAAGTTAGACATTTTACCATTCGCCTATACTTAATCCTAAAGTGATATATGTATATGGTAAGGAAGCATTTCAAATTACATTAGTTAGTCGACAAAAATGAAAGTAATTATAATAATACTAAAAAAATAAAAGATATATATTACATCAATACATTAAAATATAAATATATACCAAATCGTAATCACGAACGCGACACCCACGACCCTGACCGAAGAGGAAGAGGGTAGTGTTCAATTTTCAGAGCGTAAGCCCACTTCACAGTTTTCCGTGTAATGTGTCGTGTTCTCTTCCGGCGATGCAAACCGGTAAAGTTGACTCACGAAAGTGTTTGCCAGATTTCACGCAATTGGTATGGATAGTTTAGTCCACCAACAAAAGAAACATACTTATAAGGAGATTTTCATGAGACGTCCAACACGTTCGCCCTTTTCACACATTCCACACAGCTCTCTCTCTCTCTCTCTTGTCCTCCTCCCTTTCATTCTGGTACGAAACAAGTTCCATACATGAGACTTTGAATCGCTACCTACTGGTTGACTTTTTTACTTATTCAGGTTTGCTGCAATGCTCACAGTATTTCGAATTGATCGTGTTGATTATATTTGTAAATTTCTGTGGAGGATTTTTAGATTTGAATTCAGATGGTTTTCGGGTTTGATGTTATGGATTCTGATGGGTTTGCTTGAATTGTTTCAGGGAGTTCGTAAAACCGATATGGGTGTGTATGAAGAAGACATGGATTTCGTGGGGAGCTTCGACTTCCTGTCTCTGCCGCCGCCGCCGTCGACAGAGCAATGCCAAGCGGCCGGAATCGGGCAGGACGGCGAAGTCCTGCATGATGAAGGAAATGACGATGAAAGCGAAGAAGAAGAGGACATTGATGTCAATGAGCTGGAGAGGCGGATGTGGCGGGATCGGATCCGGCTGAGGCGGCTCAAGGAGCAGAACAAGGCCAAGGAGATGAACGGGGGCAACGTCGCAAAGCAGCGGCAGTCTCATGAGCAAGCCCGGCGCAAAAAGATGTCCCGAGCC
Organism: Brasenia schreberi; assembly: GCA_036023115.1. Classification (NCBI taxonomy): domain Eukaryota; kingdom Viridiplantae; phylum Streptophyta; class Magnoliopsida; order Nymphaeales; family Cabombaceae; genus Brasenia; species Brasenia schreberi. The sequence goes on from JAYKKT010000016.1 coordinate 2,335,295, forward strand.
CAAGATGGAATCCTCAAATACATGCTCAAGATGATGGAAGTCTGCAAAGCACAAGGCTTCGTCTACGGCATCATCCCTGAGAAGGGGAAGCCGGTGAGCGGCTCCTCCGACAATCTGCGCGCCTGGTGGAAAGAAAAGGTCCGGTTCGACCGCAATGGTCCGGCTGCCATCGCCAAGTACCAGGTGGAGAATGCCTTGCCCGGCGGCGCTGACGAGAAGGCCAATATGGTATCAACGCCCCAAACGCTGCATGAATTGCAGGATACCACCTTGGGGTCTCTCCTTTCGGCGTTGATGCAGCACTGTGAGCCTCCCCAAAGAAGGTTTCCCTTAGAGAAAGGCGTCGCTCCGCCGTGGTGGCCTACGGGGACGGAGGATTGGTGGTCGCAGCTGGGTCAGCCGAAGGAGCAGAGCAGCCCACCACCCTACAAGAAGCCTCATGACCTCAAGAAGGCGTGGAAGGTTGGCGTGCTCACCGCCGTGATTAAGCACATCTCGCCGGACATCGACAAGATCCGGTGTCTCGTCAGACAGTCGAAGTGTCTCCAGGACAAGATGACGGCCAAGGAGAACTCGACGTGGTTCGCCGTCGTGAACCATGAGGAAGCCCTCGCCAGGCAGACGAACCCGGACGTCCCGGTTTCCACGTCCGGGACGACCACTCTGACGTTCAGTGGCCCCATGAACGAGTACGACGTGGATGGCTATGGCGATGAGTCTAACGTCGAATGTAAACCGGATTTGTTCAAGTTGGGGATGCCGGGAGAGAGATATCGGACTCCTTGTTCCAAAAGAAAGATTTCCTGCGAGCAGATGATGATGATGGAGAAGGTTTATAATTCTGAGAATTCCGAGAGTTCCCGTCATGATTACCGAGTTGGTTTCTCGAACAAGAGAAACAACCACAGATCTGATTGCCTTTACTCGCCGCCGCTGCCAGCGGCCGGCTTTGTGAACCCGAATGGAATTCAGGGAAACGAAGGCAAGCCTGTTTTCTGCCCGCCTAAGCAACAGCAGACTCTACTTGTGTCCGTGAGCAGAACCGCTTACGTTCCGAGTAGAGAGGCTGATTTATCTCGCAACTTGGCTAATAACAACAATCACATGGCTCTCTCTGGGCTAGGAATTCCGGCAACCGGACAGAAATCGATCAACGAACTCTTTGCGCTGTATGATCAGCAAACCAAGACCACCATTGATGATAGGAACCTTCTCGTCGATGCTTCGAGGAATCTGGCTCATCAAAACCATGAAACCATGCTTGGGCACAATTCCGGCATGAATCATCTTTTCCGGGACCATATCCAGTTACAGCAAGGTAAGATGTTCAATCATTCCTTTGAGCATCCTACCCACGACGTCAACCCCGGTAACTACAAATTTGGATCAGCTTTCATCCCCATGGATTTTGCTGATCACTTCCCCCGCGCGCAGCCGGAGATGCAGAAGCTGGAAACCTCTCTTTGGTTCTCTTGATGGTTTTAATTAAGCATTCTTGGTATTGTTCCGCCTGCAAGTCAAAGCATATCGGAATGGAAGTTGACATTCTGCTGCTGCAGCGAAATTCTGCCGTTTCCGGTGCCGGAACCTCGATGGGTCTTCCATGATCGTTAAGAAAAATGCATGTCTCGAAAACATTCTTGAGAGGAGAGGGCTGGCTCGGAATTACTAGTCTTAGATAATAGTGGTTTAGAGGTTTTCATGTGGATCTCAGATGGATTTAGACATGGGTGCGGCCTCCTTTTGGGTAGAAATGTTCGGTATTTGTACTCTCAGGAGATGAATAATAATATGTATAATTGAATTATGAATGTGTCGTCTCTCTGACTCTCATACTGATTTGAAGTTGGTTAAGCTATATCTTTCCGGCATCTGATGCAACTTTCATGAATGCTTATAATTAGTTAGATTCTGTTCATTGTTTATGTGATTTCCATTGCAGATTTGCTGAATTTTGTTTTTCACATGATTGGTATCTTTCCGATTAGCTTTAGTCATCACTTGGAGTCTTTCATGCCTGCCTCGTCTCCTGTCAGATGACCTTACCATTTGCGGAGCCCCAATGACCGAGTGCCGCGAGTGAAGGCAAATCAGTAGCCAATGCCCCCTTTCGGCACGGAGAGGAACACCTTTTGTGTGGTGGTGGGCATGTCGGAAAAGTCTTTGCCCACCATGGATAGGGTTGGTTCCTCGCCATACGAAAAGAGAGAGCACTGTTCAATCTGTTCACTGCGATCTTTTTGCAGAGTTCAACCAGATTCGGCACGCTTAGATCTCAACTCTGCCTCCTTGTCTTTTCTTTTTTCTTTTTTTTTCAGACGAAAGGAGGCGGAAACCAGCTCAAGAGTCGAACTCATGGCCTTGATGACATGAGTCTGAGTGAGAGCCCTGGCAGGTGAGTTAACGCTGTAATAGTCTGTTTTTTTGGCGTTAGAGCATGCACGAACCTTATGCTTTGCCAAAAATAGATGCCAATGATCATGTTCTATGAGAAGCTTCAAAGTGATTCTCCTTTTCCGCTTCGCTTCCCTCATCTCTTCTCTTATCAGTGGCGGATCTACATTGAGTTGAGGGGGCTTGCGTGCCGCTCCACCCAAATTTTGGAAACCAAACGCATAGTCATAACCCACGGTTGAACACCTGGACTGTAATTCTTGCCCGAGCCAAAAGAAAAAAAATTCCGGAGCTATTGCCCTCGCTCTGAAAATTTGTTTAGATCGGCCACTGGCTATTTTACATGTACAGCCTTCACATGATTCAAGAAATCAACAGTCCTGATATGCTGTAATTGCAGATACTTGTTTGGCTTGCTGTAATTGCAGATACGAGATTATTCATTGTTTGGCTCGTGGAGCACATTTTGGTTAGTCTCCGAGCTGGGTTATGGCTTGAATAGGTGAACTATAAACTTCTGCAAAATTTGCATGCATTAGTTTAAGTGGACACGTTATATCTTCAATGGAGTCAATAGTTTTACAACAAAAGCAAAGTTGCATTCAAAATATGAACTTTTTTTACTTAAATGAGGAAGAACTTATAGCTCACACAGCTAGTTCGAGTACAAGCTGAGCCTCTTCATAGCTTGTCTAACTAGATTGGTGCTTGTTTGTGGTATGGCTCGTCTTCTTTGCTAAACGGAGTGCTGAGCCAAAAGAAAGAGCCACTCTACAGCCACGCTAGCCGAGGTCTTTTCCACGAGAGAAAAATTGCCAAGTATGGTAATCTTGAGGCGTTTATTCACTCATTTTACTGTTTCACGAGAATCTGGTGCTGAGCGCGCATCAGCGTTTTATGAGTATGCTCGCTGCTGCTTTCTCTGAGAAAACACGGTCTACTAGAAAACTGATTGATTTCTCTACGTTCGTTCCTATTACGCAGGTACTGACAGTTGACAAGAGGAGAGACCTCACTCACTACATCTGTCTTTTGAACTTTGCAATACCATTACCACCTTTTTACAGAGGTGGGGTAAGGCCTGCAATGAATGTTGAGATTATTTCAAATGTAATCGAATTAGCATTTAACTCCTTTTTATTGTGCCCTTCCAATACTTTTAGGGCCTTCCTCACCGACTCGTTTCAACCCATTTAAATTTTTTACAGAGATTTTTATAGTCACCTTTTTAAATGCTTAAACCATTTTTAAAAAAATTCTTATAATTTATTAGTACTGTTTTCTCTAATTACAGTACGAGGAATCTAGTCAAGTCGTTGGCATTTCTACTGTAGACATCTTGTGCTGATAAATTGATTTTTCAAAACCCTCATAGAGCATTTTTTATAGCTTTTGTTGACTTCTCAAATTTTTCCGTTAGCCTCAAGAATACCCATAATGAATGGTGGCTGTTTCAATGCTGCTTGTATTGAGAAACCAAAGTGGTATAAGTTGAAGATCTTTTCATCCGCACACCCACGCGAGTTACATCGCTTTTGCATACTAGAATGCCACCCACATGGATACAGAAGGATCCAACCATCTTTTGTTTCTTATCCTTCTCGGATTTAATTTCTCCAAGTCACTCCTCCACTTCTTGGCCTCTTCCAAATCAGGGTCTTTCTGCGGTAACAATCCTTTTTTCCTTTAAAAAAGTAAGTACGGCAAGGCAGATCCATTACCTAATGTAACCTTGTTTTATTATTATTGTTTTTTTAAATCATGGGGCATAAATTTCAAATCGAGTCTTCTGCCACACTGAATGACATGAAATCTATCAACTACCTAGTTTAACTTTGTTCCATTATTTTGGCTCGGGATCAACCGGTGCCCCCATCATACAGAGTTTTGGGCATAGATTTCATTCATGAGGTAAAAAAAGGTTATCCGGAAAATGGATGAAAATGCTTTTATTATTGAATTTAACAAACCAATGTTGGATATCTTATAAAAACAAAAAAGTGAACATTGTGAGAGGGCAATAGCTCACCTGGCTAGATGGTCGGACTCACAAATTGAAAGGTCATGAGTTCAATACCTGGGGTATGCATCTGGCTTCTGGCTCTGCATTGTAGCAACCAAAAAAAGTTAATGCAGCATACAGATTTAGAAAGGGAAGCTAAATGGCTGAACATTATTGAGACCAACAAAGGAGAAAGGGATGGATTTGAGAATAGCTTGAGGAGGAACTCGTTTGGTTAATACCCTATGTCTTCCTTGCTGTTGAACATTTTAACCGGTTATGAGCAACGGTATGCGTATCCACAATGGGTGGCACATCACAGATGCAACCTCAACATTTATCAAAATGGAATTCTTTAGCAAAATATCTCTCTAACCCATTAAGTGGTTAAGAAAGCAACTTTCCACCCCATTAATACAAACACACACACATAGGCATGCACATGCACACATACACATAGAGAGAGGGTGAGTGATTAGATCTTGTGCCTACTCATATTTTACTATTGTTTTTTGAGAGCATGAGTTTAGTAACGTTATGTTTCTTACATTTTAAAAATCTATAAAAAAATTAAATTATACTTATGTTACTTAAAAATAATCGGTGGATATGAGTGACTATGTTAAAAGTGGGTGCGATCGAGTTTTTCTATATATATAATGGGACCAAGAGGAGTAGTGCTAAACCATCTGAACAGGACCTTATTTAGATTAAAAGCTAATTTTTCAATAAGATGTTTATTGTATATATAAGATGTTTGCGCATTGACTACATGTACAACCATATAACCAAATTGTTTTCCTAATAGATATTTATGCAAATATTTTATGGATTCATCTACAGAATCCAGTCCAAGACCAACTTGTTCACATCTAATATCACAATCCTATTCAAGCTCAGCTGAGTTCATCTCCTTGTGTTCCTCATGATCGAAACTAGTGGGGTGAATCTATGTAATTTAACCATGATTTCATTCGTGAGCTATAAGTTTTCAGGCACCTCGCCTCTATGTAGATCTGTCACCGCTCAACAACTCCTCTTATTTGTTGGGGCAACCAATGATTGTCGAAGCCGTCTTGTATTCCGTTGTGATGCAACGGAAGTCGACTATCCCCTTTCGTTTGCTTTTGTCTCTATTTTTTGTCTGCTTTGTGTATTTTCTTTAATATAAAGAAATATGAACAAGGCAGAGTTTGTATTGTTTTCTAGGTTACCCGTAGAGGGTTTTCTCAGAAAAATATAAGTATGAATCGATTTCTCGTGTTCTCTATATCTTTTTTTCTATAAAGTATTCTGTATTTATACATGGCTTTCCATTTTTTGAGTTTTCCACTCTCGGCTTTCCTTTTTCATAACCATTTTTACTTTATCCGATAGATGCGTGTGTACTTTTCAAAATAGTAAAACAGTTTTATGAAACATTTGATTTTCAAAATAATATGATCTCATAAAATCTGAGAAGAGGGCCCTTCTTCCCGCATTTCAAGGTCGTTGTTAGTAATGAGGCCGAGTGACCATCTACTACTTACATCTCCTACTTAGCCACTAGAGTCAATCTTTTGATACACTGGTTTTTCTCCCACTACTTGGGGGTTTACCAAGTTGTATCATTTTTCCTTGTTGCAATTAAATTGTAACTTACATCCGTTATGCAATTTTTCACAGGCAATGTGTTGTTCCAACATAACTCATAACAAAGTGTATTTACTACACTTACATACTATGCATATCTCAATCCCATATGAGTTACATGTTTAGTAAAGAGTTCCTCTAAGATGCCTTTTGTTAAGGATCAACCAACATATCAATAGTTGGCATATAACATATAGTTATTTCAATTTTTTTAGCATATTATGAACATAATCATATTTAACCATTATATGCTTACTTCGTGAGTTATTAACTCCACTCTTAATAACAGTAATTGTTGCACTGTTGTCACAATATATAACAACTGGCTCGTTGGGTATATCCAACTTCAAATCACGTATGAAGCGACTTATCCAAACGACACTAGTAGCAGTCAAACTGTAAGCAACATACTCAACCTCTTGTGTATGCAACGCTATACAACCTGTTTCTTACATGCCCAATAAACTGCACCACCTCTAAATAAAAATATTTGTCTTCAGATTGATTTGTTGTCATCTTTGCTCCCAGTGAAGTCAACATCTGAGTATCCTATCATTTTCAGTTCATCTGTTTAAAAACAAAGTTTAAAGTCTTTTGTTCCTTTAAGATATCTTACAATCCTTTTCATAGCTATCTAATGTTGCCATCGAGGATTACTTTGAAATCTTTTTACAAGACCAACATCAAAGCTGATATCAGGTCTTGTGCACAACATAGCATACATCATGCTACCCACAACTTATGCATAAGGAACATTAGGCTTATTGTCTCCTTTACCGAGATAATCAACCTTCCTCAATTTAACCCCTTTCGCAACAAGTGTAGATGCAGACTTGCATTCACCTATCTTAAACTTCTTGAGAACATAATCAATATATCTCTCTTAATTTAAGCATATATGTTTTTATTCTCTATCTCGAGAAATCTTTATTCCCAAGATATAAGATGTTTCCCCCATATCCTTCATTTTGAACCTTGAGTTTAACCATGACTTGGTTTTGACAATCATTTCATTGTCATTCTCAGTCAACAATATGTCATCTACATATAAAGACAAGATGACAAAGTGGCTCCCATGATTCCATACTTATACACAGTGATCAAGTTCATTAGCCACAAACCCAAGTTCAATAATGATATTTTCAAAGGTTAAATACCATTGGCGATGTGACTGTATCAAGCCATATAGAGATTTTTTAAACCTATATATTTTATTTTTTTTGGCCTTCAACTATATATCCTTCGGGCTACTGCATATATATGATTTTATCTAAATCTCCATTTAGAAAAACAATCTTTACATCTAACTGATGTAAATCCAAATTATAATATACTGATATCGCTAGGATTATTCTGATGGATGCAAATTTCGTAACTGGAAAATATGTCTTAACATAATTTATCCCCTCTTTTGTGAAAAACCATTTACAATCAGCATCAGTTTAAACTTGTCGATCGAACCATTGACCTTATACTTCTTTTTGAGAACTCATTTGCAACCTATGGCCTTCCTTATGTTTGGCAAATTAGTCAACTCCCAGACTTGGTTTTTTTCAATGGATTCAATTTCTTCATTCATAGTTTTTTCCCAGTCTGACGATTCAAATGAGTCAATAGTCTGCTGATATATCAAGTTATCAGTCAGCTCATCTAAATCTACTGAATTACACACTTCCTCCGCTAGAAAAGTGTGATAATCTTTATGTAGGACGGTGTAATCCTAGGTCTTTTATATCCACTTAAAGTTTCGATTGTTTCAGAAAGCTCATCAATGGGTTCAAAAGATGATTGATTTAGACCTACTTGATTATCAACATATTCATCATTCTCGAGGATGTCATTCTTAGTCTATTCTAAGAATTCTACATCCTTGCTTTCTATCAATTAATTGTCCTTATGATAAAATCGATATCCTTTAGATCCTTTAAGATATTCAATAAATATGTATCTTAAGGACCTACTATCTAGTTTGTCTCTCGATTGATCAAGGATCTTCATATGAGTGATAGATCCCCACCTCTTGAGATGACCTAGGTTTGGTTTTCTTCCAAACCACATTTTATATGGTGTAGAGAATACAACTTTACATGAAACTCTATTGACTATATATATGGCTATATTTACCGCTTCTCCCCAAAATATCTTTGGCATAGAAGCATCTATTAACATAGATCTCGTCATGTTTAATAGTGTCATGTTGTATCTCTCTACTATACCATTTTGTTGAAGTATCATAGGCATTGTATTTTATTCTACAATACCAAAGTCTTTGCAGAATTCTAACAGAGGTTCTTCACCTCAATCTGATTTTAAGACTTTGACTGTATACCCGAGTTAGCTCTCTATTTCCTGCTTATATTCTTTGAATGCTTCAAATGCCTTAGATTTATGTGATAAGAGATATACATAAGTATATCTCGAGTAATCATCGATAAAGGTTATAAAATAAATATTTTCTTGATGTATTCTTACTCTAAACAGTTCATATAAATCGGTGTGAATAATCTCTAATAGGGTTATTGTCCTAGTTACCTCTTTGAGAAATGATTTTTTAGTCATTTTTCCTTGTATATAGGCTTTACACTTATTAAAAGTGTTTTCATGAAAATTAGATAATAAGTCAAAGTTAGTTAATTTTCTCAAATTCTTTATACTTATATGACCCAATCTTTTATGCCACAAATTCACATCAATCACATAGGCAGTATCAATATAAGCAGAAGAAGAGATTTCATTTTCATTAATGTTGAGTTTAAACAACTCATGCTCAACATTAAATAAACAAAAAAATGTTATCCAGCCATGCTTTCCACGATGACTTTCCTAGGAACAAACTTGACCTCATACCCTTTCTTTACTAAGGCAGAGGCCGATACAAGATTGCACTTAATAGAGGACCCAATTAATACATTAGTTAGTACAATTGGTATGCCTTGTACAAAAATCCTAAATGACTCAACCCCAAGAACATCAAAAAATGTATTATTTCCCATGTATACACGATGCTCACCAGACTGGTACTCCTTCAGGTTCATTGCTCTCTCTTTTCTCTTTCATGTATACGGGGTCGCTCCAGAGTAGATCCACCAACCAATCACCGCGTCGTTGATTGTTACCTCTATTGGTCTTCTTTTTGCGGTAGTCTCTTTTATAGTATTATATATTGCCACAGTTGAAACACTTTACCTGACAAGCAAATTTCTGCGATTTCTTAAAATTTTGACCGCTCTATTTTTTATTCTTACCAAATTTCTTATTTGGTTTTCTTTTTCCCTAGTTGTTCTTGGAGTTAGACCCTAAATCATCTAAAGCAACTAGCAATTTTTCTCTTTTATTCTTATTCATATGTTTTTTCTCGATTGCTAGTTTCAATAGCAGTTCAGAAATGATAAAATCAAGTCCAAGTCTTAGGGTTGTGGTTACCATGTTCTAAGAAGGGGGAAGACTGTTTAGAATCGTAGATATTTGCATCATTTCAGGAATGACTGACTTTGCTATAGCCAAATCTCTAGCAATTACCAATATTTGGTTGACATGTTCAACTATGTTGTCACCTTCTTTTATGTTGTAAGAATTATACTTTTAAAGGAGTAGTTGTACATGCAGCTTGGCTGTAGTATCATACTTAGTGGTTAGGGTATTGAATAATTATTTTAGAGTTTCAAATTTCTCAAAGACTATAATCAAGTCGTCTTCATGTATGTCAACATTATAGTCCTCGCTATCCTTTAGAAATATCTTATATCTTTCGTTTTATTCATCAATTGTAATTGGTGTAGGAGGTAAAATTATTTCCTTGAGTATATAATAAACTCCTTATAAAGTTAAGGCTAGTGGTATTATTCTTTTCAAAGTTTGAAAATTTAGGTCATTTAACTTTTTATTATTTGTCAATTCAGACACGCAAATTTTAGAAGTCATTTTTCTTTTTAAACTTTTGATAGAGACAACAAGTAGAGAGTCTGTACATTTTAAGATAAAAAAAATAAAAATATGCATCAGATGGATTTAAATAAGACATTTCATAAAGAATCACAAAATATAGTCAGGCACCTAAATGCAATATCCACAAGTTCTAAGTATTAAACAATAAATATATCATGAGTTTGTACTGTAGTTTATTTAACCAACAGGTACCATTCTAAAAAAACTATAAAATTAGGGGAGTAAATATTCTCAGACATTGTTCAATAGTTTATTTAACCTACAGGTACTATTCTGAAAAAACTATAAAAAACCAAGACTTATTTGAAAATTACTGTTCACGAAATTTCACAGAAAGTATAAGGGAATTTTTGTAATTTTCTAGGATAGTATAACAAATATTTTGTAAAGCTGACAGGGCTATATCTATAAAATTACTCAAAACTTGAGTTCTGTAATTTCTTGAAATGACCAGGGACAAATCAGTAAAACTATACTTTGGTATTTTGTAGTTTCACGACTATCAGGAGGTAGAAAAGACTTTTTAGGACAATGGTACAGTTGTCTTTTCACCTAAAAATATTTGGACATTTTAGTAATTTTGTCCTATTATTATTTCATAATTTTTACTTTTGTGAAGGGCAAAGCTATCATTTCACAACCAAAACCGTTACCCTGAGCAGTTTGCCGCCCATAGTTTTGCAAAACTGTGGTTTTCATGGATTTAAATACAGAGAGAGAATGAGGGAGAGAGACAGAGACTAAGAGGGAGAGGAGGGGTAGCCCTACCGCCGCATGTGGACTATGGTTGTTGCCCTTCCCAATAACATCCTCCGGTCATTTGCTTCCGACCATTTGACTTTTGCCTTCCGCCATTCGGGTTCAGCCCCTAGCCGTCAAGCTCAACCTCTTGCCGTCTCTCCCTTTGGCCGTCAGGCTTGGCCTCTGGCCTCCAGGCACTTGACTTGTCTAAGGCTCTACAACGGGTGGCTTCTGGTTGTATTGCTTCTATTTTTTCTCTTTTCCCTCTTTTTATTTTCAAAAAATCTACTTACGTTGGAAAACGTTTTTCAGCTTCTCTCTCTAATATAGTTTTTTTTATTTGCAAAACTGCGTACTTTGAGGAGTTTGTCACAAAGCCTCAACCTGTACGCTCTGATACTAGATATTGGGGCAACCAATGATTGTCGAAGTCGTCTGGTGTTCAGTTGTGATGCAACAAAAGTCGATTGTCCCCTTTCATTTGTTTTTGTCTCTGTTTTTTGTCTTCTTTTAATGTAAAGAAATAGGAACGAGACAGAGTTTGTATTGTTTTCTAGGTTACTCGCAGAGAGTTTTATGAGAAGAATGTAAGTATAAATCGATTTCTTGTGTTCCATATATCTTTCTTTTTGTAAAGTATCCTATATTTATACATGGCTTTCCATCTTTTGGGTTTTCCGCTCTCAGCTTTCCTTTTTAATAATCATTTTTACTTTATCCGAGAGATGTGTGTATATTTTTCAAAACAGATGTTTTATGAAATATTTGATTTTCAAAATGATACTATCTTATGAAATCAAGGAAGAAGGCCCTTCTTCACGTATTTCATGGTTGTTGTTAGCAATGGGGCAGAGAGTGGCCATCCACTACTTACATTGTCTTGGTTGAAGTGTATCTCTTATACTTTCATCAAAAGTTTTCCTATTGAGCAACCTCTAATGCTCCTGGCCTTTTCGTGGGAACTACGTACGCTGATCAGTAAGGATGTGATAATAGCTTTAAACGGCCAAACCCTGTCATCGAAAGCTCTCAAACCCAAGTAATGGGAAGTCGTCCCTACATGCGAAAGAGAAATTAAGGTAGAAAAGGCAACTGAAGAAGTCTCAAGGACTCCTCTCGTACCACCTCTACAACTCTTATCTAAAGGTAGCCAAGGCATTATCATACACAACATGATCAAAATTCTTAGTCTTTATGTATTTTCCTTTTCTTTTCTTTGTTTATTTCTTAGTTTAGGTTTGTCTCTCTTTGTTGCTTCTTGTGATACTTCTTTTTTAATAGATCATCTTGCGTTCAGATCTACCTCCTTAGAACCTCATCCATTTGCTACTAACTTCTCCTAATCTTTTCAAGGAAAAAATATTTGGTTGAGGATTCCCGAACAAATGAGCCCTTTTTAGAGTGGAGGCCGATGTCCTATAGCCTGGCAGCAGACCACCTACCACAGTTTCATAGACAACCCACCGGGCTCTCGTTCGAGTATGCTTCCCATCAAAACTCTACCTATTATTTTTGAGATTTAATAGAAGCAAGCAGTTGCGCTGTGCCTCAAGGGGCGAAGTGCAGCAGCCCAGGCCTGCACAGCGGCTTACGCAAACATGACCTAAGGGAAGGGTGTATACTTGAAGGAGAAAATTATGTGGTAGTAGAATACAGCGTACTGCCTAATCAAAGGAACCGAGTGCTTGGTAGACTAAGAGGAGCGGGGGGGGGTAGCAGAGTGGAATTAGCTAGCCTCTGATACATGGGGTGGTCAAGAGTTCAATTCCCACGAGCATTACCCTTTGAAACTTACCAAAGACGGTATCCTGTGACTAAGAACATCCATGACCAGATGGAGAAAACAATCACACCAGTACAAAAATATGAGAATTTTTCAAGAAGTTGCATAAGAGTTCCTCAATGGAGGATCCCGTAGCCATCCCATCGAAAGATTCATCAAGTTGCGAAAGTCTCACCTGTCATAATGTTAATACACTCGCGGCCATGCCAATAAATGGAAAGTGACCGACCCATCTAATGATATTCAACCCCGGGAAGTAGTTTCCAAGTTATAATATAAGAAAACGGAGTTTCTTAAGATGGGAGGGGGTTTGCTCTTTTCACACACACACACTCACTCGTATATATATATATATATATAGAGAGAGAGAGAGAGAGAGAGATGAAATTGGGCTAGTAAATGAGCTGAACAAAGGGAACAAGTGATGCTATGAGCCGAGTTCAAACATAGAAATTTGAGTTCGAACTCAATTCAATTCAATTGTTTTTGCAGTACTAATCACTCGTTCTGGCCAACCACAGCTGGACTTTCCTGAACTCGCGTTTGAACTAAAGTGAATATCATGTTTATGTTCACTTTAGCTCAGGTTTAAAACAGTATCCTGGTATTTCCTAGTGAAACATGTAGGCAAGCAACGTAGAGAAGATTTACTCAAACTTATGAGTTTAGAAAAAAGTTCAATAACAGATCTTCTGTTCTTTGGTGCCCTCATGAAGTGCAGCCAGAGCCGAACGCACGGTATTCATGTTCTTCGAAGTCAAGGTCACAAACAAAACATGAACAAGCTGAGAACGAGCCAAACCTAGCCGATCTACGAGCTGCAGCTTGGTTCATTTACCAGCCTATCTAAAATAGTCTACGACTTTTTGGCTCATCAATGATGAACGTAGTTAACTAGTTATCTCGAACCTAACCTGAGTTTGGAAAAAGAATGAGACTTTTATGTCTCATTAAGCGTCTGGCTCTTTTGAGTACTTGTCTTTCTTTATGATACATTTATTTCGAAGGTCGCCACTTGCTACTGAGATTACATGACCAACATCATCCAAGTCATTTAAATCACGAATAGTTTTTGCAGACGTGTATTTTTCATTTAAATATGCACAGTTTGATGTACTGCGTCGTTTACAACTAAACACGAAGTGGCCGAAAGTCTACACAGAAGCCAAACACGAAATGACCCAAAAATGTATGTGGACATGTTTAAAAGTTAATTGATTTTCAAGTTCCTTACTAGACACAAAGTCTTTTTTATTTTTTTATTTATGTTATATACGAGATTACAAGATTTACAATGAAACTTTCAAGTTCCATACTAGAAACAAAGATTTTATTTACTTATTTTTTTATATATGAGATTACAAGATTTATCACGAGGAGCAATCTATTCTAGTGGTTTATCCTTCCAGCAAAAGTTGCTTTGAAGGATAATTTGTTTATTTTATTTATAACTTGAAGGTCATAGCTCGCCTTTGTGTGCATAAACTCTTTTAGTTTAACATTATTTCAGAAAACCACATAATAATCTTTGTAGTTCACGAAAACACTTTTAAAAAAGGCAGAGCAAAACCACAAAATCATGGAATGAAACCATGAAAAACAAACTTACTTCTTGGAGTTAAATGTTGATATCAGGCAAGATAGATCACAATGGTGAGTAAGAATTATATAACCAACGCAAACAGTATGGAAGAATGCTTGGTTTGGTGACCCGATGGAAGCTGCACCAGGAGGGGGGGGGGGTGAGATTCATTTATGCTTTGGCATGACTTATGATAAGACTTCACGTCTTCTCTTTGCCTTAGGTAGGATACCTATCCTTCTAACACACTGGGGCCACATACTTTGTTGCCAGTCTTTATCACATATAAAGCAGAAGATGGTACAATAATAACAAGGCACAAAAGCTCCGCTCCACTCAACTCAATGGTGAAATGCTTCACAAAGCTGTTAATATTCCCCTCGTGATTGCGTCGGTCATAGTTCAGTGTTTCCCTGTTTTCCTTTTACCAATAAATTAAACTACCCATCATTACCTACTATGGTGGATCTAGAAAATCTTTAGGGTGAGGCGAAGATACCATGAGCTCAGATGGATTATGATTATAAGTCATGAATTTAACCAAAAGATATATATATAGTTAAGGCTCAAAACCAGCTAATTTGTTTCATTATGTGGTGGCTAATAAGAATATATGTAGATAATGACCCACTTAGTATAGACAATGCTTGATGGTCCTGGATTAGAGAAAATGCAAGAAATCATTGCTCAGGTGAGATCAGGCTCACTGTTGAACTTGGACGAAAAGGTGAGAATATGGAACCAAAACCACCCTAGTTTGTTTCATTGTTTGGCAGCTAACAAGAATCCATGTGACCCACTTAGTCTGGGGACGATGCTTGCTTTAGAGGCTTATGGCTTTGCAACAAAGTATGAGATTCAATAGCTAATAACTCCAATTTAGCTTAGTAAATTTGAGTCACCATACTGTTCAGGTTCTCTCAAAAAGTGTTAACCAAGATGAAGTAATGACAAAAGAACAAACACAATGTATTTAGTGAGAAGGTCATGGTTGTTCATTAGCCTGTCCCTTCATAACAAGTTATCAGTAAAGATGCCATACAAGAAAAGAAAAAGAAACGTAATGGGTATAAATGCCATGCATAGAAAAGCAGTGGCAAAACTAAGTTTACCACAAGGACGCATTTCCCTTTACCGTCTACATATAGAGAGAGAGGAAAACAGGATCATGCCCACCTCTGATATACCTACTCATTATTTTTTGGTGGTATGAATATAATTTTTAAAAAATTAAGAGTTTTTAAAAGAACGGAAGGCAATGTTATTATACTCATGTGTCACAGGTAAACCATCGCCAGACGCTGACGGGCTCTCCCGGAACCGGCGCTTGGTCTCAGGACCAAGAAAGCCTTAGCGGATTTCACTTGAGTGTTGGGGTTTGGCCACCGACTTCCCAAAACGGCACGTGAGATATCCTTCCCCCGAGTACCAAGTGTGCCGACGCCTTGTCACTCAGAGACTCACTCACTCGAACGGCAAAGGCAAGAAGGCGGTTTCATCACAAGTGCACGAAAACTTGAAAGTAAGGAAACTTGAAGGCAAGGAGAATTTTGATAGCAAAGATGAGAGTACGTGCACCCACACGCGGAATTTTCTTTAGTTGGGGTGTCTTCCCTCAAAATGAGAGTTTTTACAAGGTAGTCAAAAAGGTTATGTACAGTTCGCAGTTTAATGGGTTACATTCTCCCCCACCAAAATCGTTGCCGCCCTCGACAACGGCAACATCCCTGCCATCCCCCACGCCAGTGGCTGCTTGATCATGCCTGTTCCACTTCGGGTGTATTGTGTTCTGCATCAAAGCATCACGGTAACTTTGCACCTTCAGTGGGGCTTGGGATGATGTCGATGCTTGAAGAGTACCCATCCTTCAAGTTGATGGGGCAGACGCAGTGAACGTTGTCCCTTTGGAGTTGGATGATGGGGCAGCCACAGTGATCGTTGTCCCTTTGGAGTTGGATGATGGGACAGCCACAGTGATCGTTGTCCCTTTTGTGCCTTTAGGGGTTGTGAGGGGTCGGAGGATTCTGAGGCCAAAGAGTCGTCGCTCCTTTGACTCGCCTGACGATGAAGATGAGGTGTTGTACCGGTCGCTATCACCGTCAAAGTAGAGACGTTGCTCCTTGAGGTTGGGGCGCGCATCTTCTGCATGAAGGAATGCTGAACCCAAGACCATGGGGTGCTCAACGTCTGCCACAAAGAAGTCCACTCTGGTGCACCAATTTCCAATCACGAGGATGACCTCTGTTTACCTCCCCCTTGACTTCATTCACTTTGCCCAGTGCATCTTTGATGTAGGCGTCGGTCTCATTAATGTGAAGTCCAAGTCGTTTTGCTTTTGTTGGAGACAAGAAGTTGTGTGATGCTCTCGAATCAATCATGGCCCGGGCCTCTATCCCCTTCAGTCGTGCCTTGACGTAGAATAACCCATCATGTTCCCTCAGCATTGGCACCCAGTTGCGCTAGCGTTTTCCTTTGAAGACTTTGAGTGCACCGCAATAATGCACGTGGTCCTCACCCCTATTTTCCACTTTCAACAGCTCCGCCGTAGCCATTGTATTCACCCGCTGGGAGGATGATGCTTTGGGGCAATCCCACGTATAGTGGTTCCCCTGGCAATTGTAACATCGAAGGGCGGCCTTGCCTTTGTCGCATTGTGGCCGACCTCCTACTTGTTCATTTTGGGGCGGCCTTCGTTCGTCTCCTCCATTCTGCGCACTTTCCCTTGGCACATGATTGTATGGCATCGTGCCGCCATTGTAGTATACAGACTTCTTCTTTGGACTCCAAGGTCGATAGGATCGTTCATCCTTCCACGACTCGTCATCTGCCAGGCGCTATACCGCATTGATGGTCGAGGCCAAGTCCTTCACCCGCATCTGCCGCAACTCACGCTTCACCTCACGTGTCAACCTGTTCAAGAAGAAGAAGAACCGGTCTGCTTCTGCCATGCTCACGATGTTCAGCATGAGGGAGGTGAACTTGTTGATATAATCACGGATGGACTTCTCGTGTTTCAATTGCATCAATTTTTTCCGAGCCAAGTACTCCTGATCTTGCGGGAAGGAACTGCCTCTGTATCTCCCGTTTGAAGTCTTCAAATGTATCGATAGTGCAGAGTCCCCGATCGACGTCTGTGGAAAGTCGTCTCTACCAAAGAAGGGCATCGCCCTTCAGGAATGATGTTGCCGCACCGATCCTTCTGTCCTCTCGTCGAATGTCCCGAGCCTTGATGTACTCTTCCACTTGCCATAGGAAGTTTTTGAGGTCCTTGGCACTCTGGTCTCCTGAGTACGGATCAGTCTTCGGGGTAATGTCATTATGTAAGGGGGTTGCTAAGGCCTCGCTTGCGACAGCACGATCGAGTATCCCATAGTGCGCCTCGAGCGCTTCCAGCCTTTGTTCAACAGTCGTGTTGTTCCCATCATGGCTAACATGGGGGGCAGTCATTTCTTCCACCCGATCTTCCAAATTGGTCAGTGTTTCGTCCCAATTTTCCTTGAAGATGCTGATAGCGCCACGCATCAACTCAAACTCCTGTGTCACCAAGTTTCGGATGCTGTGTACGTCATCCCTCAAGGTTTCGAGGCTGACTTCAATATTAACTACGTCATTCTCCAGTCTACGTAGCTGGTTGTCAATAGAGGCCTTTTCAACCGAGCGGTCCCTCCAACGACCCTTATCCGTTTCGGGGTTTTGTGATGGGGCGGAGCTTCTTCCAAACTTCAGATCAATGGCAGAAGAGCTTGATGGCATGAGGCAGCGAGATCGTTATATCTCTGATACCACTTTTGTCACTGGTAAACCGTCGCCAGATGTTGATGGGCTCTCCCAGGACCGGCGTTTGGCCTCGGGACCAAGCAAGCCTTAGCGGATTTCACTTAAGTATTGGGGTTTGGCCACCGACTTCCCAAAACGGTGTGTGAGATGTCCCTCCCCCGAGTACCAAGTGTGTCGACGCCTTGGCACTCAGAGACTCACTCACTCGAACGGCAAAAGCAAGGAGGCGGTTTGATTACAAGTGCATGGAAACTTTAAAGCAAGGAAACTTGAAGTCAAGGAGAATTTTGATAGCAAAGACGAGAGTGTGTGCACCCACACGCGGAATTTTCTTTAGTTGGGGGTCTTCCCTCAAAATTAAAGTTTTGAGCCAAAAAGACTATGTACGGTTCGCAGTTTAACGAGTTACACATTCTCCTAAAAGCAATGGCCAAGCATGTGATCATCAGTGGTGGGCAACATTTAGTCACCCACAAATATCAACCGCTGAACTTCTTCCAGACCTTTGGGTCACTTCCTACTGCTTCTTTATAGACCTAATCTGTCTAACCTTAGTCTTGGATGCCATATTCACCTTAAACAGTACCATAGTGAACAATGTTGGTGCTAAAGAACTGTGGAAATAGCCGTGAGTTCAGCACAAGGAACCACATCTCGCTTGGCTGGGTGGTGCACTTAAAAGAATCTTGAAGTTTAAGGATGTAAGCACATCGTGTACGTAGTTCCCTGCCTAACCTCCACCAGTGAGTTCAATCCCAAGATTGAGTGCCTCTTGCTAAATACAACAAAATCAGTGTGCATCCTGTGGCCAACGTGGGGCTAGTGCCACATGCCACTCCGTAGGCCCATATATATATATATATATATATATATATATATATATATATATATATATATATATATATATATATATATATATATATAATACAGGAACAAGTAACTAGATTTGTCTTTCAACTGGTGAACTATGATGCTGAGTAGGTAGGGCAACAGGGTGTAGCGAAACGTGTCAGGTTTTGGATTGGTGATTCACCAATCACGTTTCTCCAAAGGCTGGATGGTATGGATAAGGTTTCCATATCATCCTTGCCCACATCAAAATCAAACAGGTCTTCTACTAGATGGTGACTTGGGTGAGTCCTTATCAAGAAATTCCAAAGTTGTGCGACTCTTCGTGCTTTTCAAATGGCAGGGAGTAGCAGTAAATACAAAGGCAGTTGCTGGCCCTTTTCCTGCATTCAAATCCGCGGCAGACCTAGAAAACCTCGCCCAGAGCTGTTACAGAGTTCAACGCACTATTGGTCTCGGTTTTACTATTGTGTCTATCACAGCTCGGTTATATATGCGAATTTTACGTGATTTTTGTCATGGGCTTCTATTAAAGTCAATTTATGTTTTATCGGGAAGATGCTTGTATCTTTTTCAAAAGCAAAAACCGGTTTTCTTATAAATCTTATCTTTCATAAAAGTAAGAAATCAAGGAAGGACCCTTCTTCCTGCATTTTATGCTTGTTGTTGTTATTAAAGCCGACAGTGACCACCAACAACTTACATCTCCCACTTCGCCACTTGAGTCAATCTATGATACACTTGTTTTGCCTTCCACTATTTTGGAGTTTTACCAAGTTTGTATCATTTTCTAGTTGTAATTAAATTGCAACTTTTACCTTTTATGTGGTTTTTCATAACCGATATGTTTTACTTCTATAACCACCAACAAAGTGTATTTCTACACACATACTCTAGTCATATCTCAAAACTATGTACGAAACATGTTTAGTAAAAAGTTCTTCTAAGATGTCTTTAGTAAAGGGGTCAACCACCGTATTATTTGTTGATATATAAGATATAGTTCTTTCATTTCTTTTGAGTATATCATGAACATAGTGATATTTAACCATTATATATTTGGTTTTTGAGCTATCATCTCTACTCTTAATAAGAGTAATCATTGCTTTGTTGTTACAATAAATGACAACTGGCTCATTGGTTATGTCCAGCTTAAGATCACGTATGAAGTGGCTTATTAAAATGACACTCGTAGTAGTCATACTAAAAGCAACATACTCAGTTTCTTGTGTATGCAATGCTACACAACTCTTTTTCTTGTAAGCTCAAGAAACACGACCACCTCCAAATAATAATATTTGATTGGAGATTGACTTATTGTCATCTTTACTTCCAACAAAGTTAGCATCTAAGTATACTACCACTTTCAATTCATATGCTTGAAAACACAATTTCAAGTCTTTTGTCTCTTTAAGATATCTTAGAATTATTTTCACAACTGTCATATGTTGTCAACCAGTATCACTTTGATATTTATTCACAAGACCAACAACAAAGCTGATATCAGGTCGTGTATACAATATAGCATACATCAAACTATCAAATATTGTCAACCAATATAACTTTGATATCTATTCACAAGACTAACAACAAAGTTGATATCAGGTCTTCTATACAATATAGCATACATCAAACTACCAATGACTTATGCGTAAAGAACATTAAGCTTGTTCTCTCCCTCATCAGGACAATCATTCTTACTTAATTTGACCCCTTTACCAACAGGTATAGCGGTAAGCATGCACTCACCTATTTTAAACTTCTTGAGGATATAATCAAATATATATCTCTTAACTCAAGCATAAAACTTAGATTCTCTATCATGAGAAATCTTTATACCCATAATATAAGATGTCTCTCCCATATCCTTTATTTTGAACATTGAGTTTAACCATAACTTGGTTTTGACAATCATTTCATTATAATTCCCAGTCAATAATATGTTATCTATATATAAAGATAGAACGACAAAGTGACTCCCACTATTCCAAACACACAGTGATTAAGTTCATTAGCCACAAACCAAGTTCTAGAATGACATTTTGAAAGATCAAATACCATTGATGAGGTGATTGTTTAAAACCATATAGGGATTTTTTCAACCTATATACTTTATCTTCCTAGCCTTTAACAACATACCCTTCTAGTTGTTTCATATAGATGATTTTGTCTAAATCTCCATTTAGAAAAGCGGTATTTACATCTAATTGATTTAAGTCTAAATCATAATATGCTGAAATATCCAAAATAATTCTAATGGATGCAAATTTCGTGATTGGAGAGTTTTAACATAATTTATCCCTCCTCTTGTGAGTATGCCTTTGCAACTAATTTCACCTTAAATTTATCGATTGTTCCATCGACTCTGTCTTTTTTCCTTTTGGCAAATTAGCCATTTCCTATACTTGGTTTTCTCAATGGATTCTTCGTCCATGTCTTTTTCTTAGTCTGGTGATTTGGATGAAACAATCAATAAATTGCCAAATTGCACCGAATTATCAGTCATCTCATCTAAATTCATCGAATTGCACTCTTTCTCTACAAGATAAGTGTGATAATCCCTTAAGTAGGTTGACGTGACCATATGTCTTTTATGTCCACTTAAAGTTTCAATTCGTTCAAGAATATCATCATTATTTATCTCTAAAAAATACACATCTCAAAGACTTGTCTAATTTATCTCTAAATGATAAGGGATATTCAATTGCATGATAGATCCCAACCTCCTAAGATAACTTAGGTATGGTTTTCTTTCAAACCACATATCATATTCAATAAGGTTTATTTATATCTCTTTGTTATACCATTTTATTAAAGTGTTTTAGTCATTGTATTTTGCTTTGTAATACCAAAGTCTTTACAGTATTTCAAGAATTTTATAGAGGTATATTCACCACCTCAGTCTGAACTTAATACTTTGATTATGTGCCCTAACTGTATTCTCTGAATACCTCGAGTGTCTTAGACTTATGTGTCAAGATATATATATATATATATATATATATATATATATCTTGAATAATCATTGATAAAAGTTATGAAATATACATTTCCATGTTGAGATTTTACCCTTAATGGTCTACATAAATGGTTGTAAATAATTTCTAATAGGGTTGTTGCCCTAGTTATTTTTTTGGAAAATGTTTTTATGATCATTTTTCCCTTTTATACATACCTCACCACTTATTAAAAGTGTTTTCATGAAAGTTAGACAGTAAGTTAAAGTTGGTTAATTTTCTCAACTTGTTCAAACTTATATGCCCTAAGTGTTTGTCATACATTCACATCAATTACACATACACAATCAATATAAGTAAAAAAATTTCATTTTCATTTATATTCAATTTAAACAAATCATGCTCAACATCAAATGAACATGAAAAAGTTATCCAATCATGTTTTCCCATAATAACTTTGCTAGGAACAAACCTAACCTCAAACCATTTTTTTACCAAGATTAAGACCAATACAAGATTGCACCTAATAGAGGATATAATTAATACATTAGTAAGTACAATTGGTGTGACTTTTTCAAAAACTCTAAAGGATCCAACCCCAAAAACATCAAAAAAAAGTATTATTTCTCATGTAAACTCTATGCTCCTCAACATTGAATTCCTTCAAATCCATCGCTCCCTCCTTCCTCTTTGAGATTTGTTAGGTTGCTCCAAGTCAATCTACCAACTATTCATCGGGTGATTCATCTAGAGACACTTAGAAATAACACAGATTATGTCTTACTTTTCTATTAGATCTCGTCATTGGTTGTTTCATCGTTGTTCTTTTTGTTGTGGTAATCCCGTTTGTAGTGCTCCATTTTATCACAGTTGATGCACTTTATCCGATAAGTGGATTCCTATAATTTTTTAAAATATTGATTGCCCTTCTTGTTGTTATTTTTATCAAATTATTTATTTGGTTTTTTATTTTGTTTGTTTTTAGAGCTTGACTCTAAATCATCTTGAGCAATTAACAATTTTTCTTTTTTATTTTTATTTGTATGTTCTTGTTCAATTGCTAGTTTCAATGGGAGTTCTTAAAAGGTAAATTCTGGTCTAAGTCTAAGTGTTGCAGTTATCATATTCCAGGAAGAAGGGAGATTATTTAGAATTGTTAATATCTGCATTGGTTCAAGAATGATTAATTTCGCTGTAGTTAAATCTCTAGCCATTACTTTGGTTAACATGTTCAACTACATTATCACCTTCTTTCATTTTATAAGAATTATATTTTTGAACGAGTAGTTAGACATGCAGGTTGGTTGTAGTATCATATTTGGTAGTCAAAGAGTCAAATAGCTCTTTTGTAGTCTCAAATTCTTTAAATGTCCTAATCAAGTCATCTTCCATGTATGTTAACATGATAATCCTCACTATAGTGTCATCATTTAGAAATGCCTTATATTTTTCTTTTTGTTCATCTGTTGCAACTAGGTAGGGGTAAAATTGTTTCTCTAATTAAATAATCAACACCCTCTAAAGTTAAGGCCAATGGGATTCTCATTTTTCATGTTTGAAAATTTAAGCTATTTAATTTTTCAGTTTTTTCGAATTTAGAAATACAAATTCTTGAAGTTATTTTTTAATAGTTTGATAGAAACAACTGATAGAGGATCTATGCAATTTAAATGAGAAACCAAAAACAAGTAATAAATAATTGAACATAAGACAATTTCTAAGAATCCAACAACAATATATAGCAAGGAACTAAACTACAGTATCCATAAAAGTTAGGTGTTAAAATGTAAATTATTTGAGGCACTAAACAATTATTTTAGATAACTTCTGGGTACCAAAACAGAAATATGCAAGATTCATACAATTTTTATAATTTCATAACAAATTTAAGGACAAAACAATAATTCACATTTTATCTACTTATGTAATTTCTTTACAAGTAAAGGACAAACTTGTAATTTTGACTTCTGTCCATTCTGATAACTATACCAAAAGACTAAGGATAAAACTCTAAATGGTCGTGTTTGTCCTTTAACCAAAACCTATATTTAGTCCAAATACTAGAGGTAGAATAATCTTTTTGTGCAGTGATAGATATGTAAATATCCAATACATTGAGCGACAACAATGTAGTTGAATTAGGTCGGTATTTGGTAATTATTACAAACTGTCAAAGGATAGAAAACTCTTTTCGTCCGTTGAGGGGTAAAACGGTCTTTTTACTTTAAAATATTTGGACGTTTTGGTAATTTCATCTAGTGGCGGATTGCAATTTAACTGAATACTAGAGGATAAAATAGACTTTTTAGTTTCCTGCCTGAGATTATTTTGTGAAACCGCTATACTAGTTATTTTACGGCTCATAATTTTAGAAAAACATGATGTATATAAGCAGAAGAGAGAGAGAGGGAGAGAGGCTAAGTGGGAAAGGATATATTTTAGAAAAACCGCTATATATTTTAGAAAAGTAATGGCTAATTTCAAAGACAGTTGAAAGCCAATCGGAGGTTGCATTTTTATTTCCTTTGTCGGTTCCCTTTTTTCGTCAATATCAAGTCACCTATACCGGTGGCTTCCAACTGTCTTTGAGTCTCAAGCTGCCTGAAAACCCGTTGGCTTTCGACTGTTGTTTGATTGCCTCTATTTTTCGACAAACTACAGTCGCCTCAGTTGGTGTCTCTAACTACCTGTCTGGTTCCTTTTCGGCAATCAAGGAGTATTGATATTTTTTTTCTTTCCTTCTTATTTTTCCTTTCTCTTCTTTTTTTCTATTCTCTGTTACTCTTTTGTTTTTTCTATAAGGAAAAAAACTTTATGGCATATTATCTCTCTTTGTTTATCGAACACTAACAGTGTACCTCATTTTTCAAGTTCCGATCAAAACATAGGCTCTAATACCAGTGTTGGAGATAGAGGTTTCTCCTAGGATGCTCATCGGAGTCCTTGGTTGCAGAAAAGACTCTTTCATGAAGCCCGAAGGCAATACCGTTTTCACTCAGGGGTTTTTTGCACAAGAAGCTTGTTTTTTTTGTTGTACCATCATCTTCCTTTGTTACTTATATATATATATGGCTTTTCTACTTTCCGTGATTTTTGTCCTATGCTTTTCGTTAAAGTCATTTTATATTTATTCGAGAGATGTTTGTATCTTTTTAAAAAGCAAAAACCATTTTGTTGTAAATCTTATTTTTTATAAAGCAATTCATGAAATCCGCCGTTATTGTTATTGGGGCCGATAGTGGCCACCAACAACTTATAGATAGAATTCCTGAGGGGGGCATGACATTGTGACGGCTTGGTTGCTAAGCATCATTTTTTTTGTTAGGCGTATGGATCTCTTAGGAAAAAATCTGAATCATGGAGGGGCTATAGCCACTAAAAAACCCAGTTAACCAATGGCAAATCTAAAAAATCGTTTAGGGTGGGGCAGATAAATTACAAAGCAGTTTAGGGTGGGGTGAAGTATGTTTCAAGTTCACAAGTATCATATCATATATAAGCTACAGTTTTCCTTTTGAATTTTAAATTTTCAGGTGGGCTCAATGTAGATCTGCTACTTACTTTAACTATGGATACAACAACAACAACAACAACTAAGCCTTTTCCCATACTAGACGGGGTCGGCTACATGGATTCTTTGTTTCCACAGATCTCTATCTTGTGCCATGTTAGCAGTTAACTCCCAATAAGCTAGATCATTCTTTATTGTTTCTTTCCAACACTTTTGTGGTCGTCCTCTACCTCTTTTAATACTTTCCAAATTTAGGTTTTCTAACCTTCTTACAGGTTCTTCTTTTGATCTTCTTTCTATATGTCCAAACCATCTTAAACGATGTTCTCTCATTTTATCCTCTATTGGTGCCACTCCTAATTTGTTTCTAATAACCTCATTATGTATACGGTCTTTTCTTGTATGACCACTCATCCATCTCAACATCTTCATTTCTGTCACAGACACCTTTTGTACATGTTGATGATTAACTGCCCAACACTCAGAACCATAAAACATGGCAGGCCTAATTGCTGCTCTATAATATTTACCTTTTAATTTTAATGGTATCTTCTTGTCACAAAGAATACCTGATGCTCCTCTCCATTTTAACCAACCAGCATTAATTCTATGTGTAACATCTCCATCAATTCTTCCATCACTTTGAAAAATTGACCCTAGGTATTTAAAACTTTCCTTTTGGGGAATGCAATGCGTGCCAATTTTAATTTCTATGTCCTCTGAAGTAGCCAAATGATCAAACTTACATTCCATATATTCTGTCTTTGTTCTACTAAGTCGGAGGCCTTTGTTTTCTAATGTTTCTCTCCATAGTTCCAATTTTCTATTAACTTTTTCCTTAGACTCCTCCACTAATACAATGTCATCTGCAAATAACATACACCAAGGTACTTCATCTTGAATATATTTTGTTAACTCATCCATCACCATTATAAATAAGTATGGACTTAAAGTTGATCCTTGATGTAATCCAATATTAACTTCAAAGAAGTCTGTCGTTCCTTCATGAGTCCTCACACATGTTTTTGCACCATCATACATGTCTCTTATAAGGTTAATATATGTCAATGGGATACCTCTTTTTCCAAAGTTCTCCAAAGAACCTCCCTCGGTACCCTATCATAAGCTTTTTCTAGATCAATAAATATCATGTGAAGGTCTTTCTTTTTTGCTCTAAAATGTTCCATAAGACGTCTCAAAAGGTGAATCGCTTCAATAGTAGATCTACCAGGCATAAATCCAAATTGGTTCTCTGTTGTACTTGATACTTGTCTTAACCTACGTTCAATAATTCTTTCCCATAATTTCATAGTATGACTCATTAACTTGATACCTCGATAATTCGCACAATTTTGAATGTCTCCCTTGTTTTTATATATGGGTATAAGTGTACTTGCTCTCCATTCCTCGGGCATCTTTTGGTTTTTCCATATTTCATTAAATAGTCTTGTGAGCCAAGTGATTCCTATTTCTCCTAGTATTTTCCAAACTTCTATAGGAATATTATCTGGTCCTACCGATTTACCACTCTTCATATGTTTAAGAGCCTCTTTGACTTCATTCTTTTGAATACGTCGGTAGAAATTGTGGTTTATATACTTTTCTGACTTGGCTAAATCTCCTAAACTAATACTAACATCTTTATTTTCATTAAAAAGATTATAAAAATAGTTTTTCCATCTATTTCTTATATCAATTTTTTCATCCTCATCTTTTATGCATCTAACATAATTAAGATCTTTAGTTTTCTTATCTCTAGCCCTAGCTATCCTAAAAATGTCTCTTTCACCCTCTTTTGAGTTGAGTTTTTTATATAAGTCCTCCCAAATCTTAGCTTTTGCTTCACTAACGGCCTTTTTTGCTTCCTTCTTTGCTTTCTTATAAGCTTCTAAAGTTTCACTAGTTTTCTTAGCATAATGTAATTTGTAGCATGCCCTCTTTGCCTTGATTTTGTTTTGTACTACTTCACTCCACCACCAAGCTTCTTTTTTGTGCCGGTACACCTCCCCTTAGATACCCCTAACACATCTTCGCCACTTTCCTAATATGTATAGCCATATTGTTCCACATATCAGAGGGTGTGCCAACATAATTCCAAACATCTCCTTGAAGGACTTTTTGTTTAAATATATCTTCTTTCTCACTTTTGAGGTTCCACCATTTAGTCCGAATAGCTCGATGCACTCTTTTCTTCTTTGTCCATTTTTTTATTTGTAAATCCATAACTAAAAGTCGATGTTGGGTGGTTAAGCTTTCTCCTGGAATTACCTTACAATCTTTACAACACGCTCTATCGTTTTTTCTACAAATAAAGTAATCAATTTGTGTTTGTGATAAGCCACTCTTATAAGTAATTAAATGTTCATCTCGTTTTTTGAAGATTGTATTTACTATAAAGAGATCAAATGACATAGCAAAATTTAAAATCTCCCTACCTTCCTCGTTTATATCCCCATAACCAAAGTTTCCATGAATCCCTTGACATCCTAATGCCTCTTTACCGACATGTCCATTTAAATCTCCTCCTAAACAAATCATCTCCCTTTGTGGAATCTTTTGAAACACCTTATCTAACTCTTCCCAAAAAACTGTCTTTATACTATCTTCTAGTCCTACTTGGGGTGCGTAAGCACAAACTATATTCAAAACCTCTACTCCTAACACTAATTTCAATGTCATGATTCGGTCACCATATCGTTGTATGTCTACTACACTCTCCTTTAAATCTTTATTTATGATAATACCAACTCCGTTTCGGGCCTTTTCTTTACCTGAGTACCATAATTTAAAACCTGTATCCTCTATCTCCTTTGCTTTTTCTCCAACCCATTTTGTCTCTTGTAAACATAGAATATGAATCTTTCTCCGAATCATAGTATCTACCACCTCCATTAGCTTACCCGATAATGTTCCGATATTCCAAGAACCAATACGAATCTTATTATCTAGGACTAGCTTCCTTACCCCCCGCATCCGTCCATAATCAAAATGCGGAGACCCTCTGAAAATTTTTCACTACATTCGGGCGGCAATGTAGCGGGACTAACTTCTTTACCCACACCCGTCCATGATGTGGGAACCCTCTCTGCAATTGATTCACTACATTCGGGCGAAAATGTAGTGGCCCTTGCTTACTTCTTACTGCATTCGGGCTCTGCAGCACGTCGCTAGGCGGGAACGCCCCAAAGCAATGCTCATAATTTTTGTAATCCATGTTGTAGAAATCCGACGATGTTTTACGCTGGCTGTCGGAAGCCTAACACAACCCTCCTCCTTTATCCGGGCTTGGGACCGGCAATGCAAGGGTGATCCCTTACATGGGCGGAGTTTACTTTAACTATGGATAATATGTATTTTTTATTTTTTTTCAGAATTTGAGTGAGGAAGACACCTTACATCGCCATAATATAGATCTGCCACTGATTGGGATGGGTAACCTCAACTTGCCTGGATTGCGCAAGTGGATGTACTCGAGAAACCTTAAACCACATGTTGCATCATACAGCTTTTTTCGTACACAGACAAACCAGGCTGGGTAGAGCACCCTTTTAGCTTGGGGAAATCCATGTGGAAATATCTCTCCCATTGCTGCTTGTTGTGGGGCCTATGAAGATAGGTGATGTCCCCCATGACCAATGCTCTCTACCTCTCTAGTTTGAAGAGGTTTGGTCCAAGATCTAGATCTACCACATGTTTTAACAGGCTTACCTGTCAAGTGGCGAGCTTGTAAGGTGTGTGGAGACCCCATGAATTGGGCGTCTTCATTATAGTGATGTTGGTCCAGTTCACTGTTCATTGTAGTGATGCATGAGAGAGGGAGGGAGGGAGAGAGATTGATCCAATATATAGTTGTAGGAAGCATTCGTTGAAGGTGAGGAAGCCTGGGAAAATGTTGCTTTTCATTTGTGGGAAGCCCGATCCCATCTTGCTTCCTAATGAAATTCCCAGTTCGCTTTTGGTTCGCCTATGAAATTTGGTTTTCTACTTTGCTTCCCCTGCCTCTTATCTCATTTCAAGTGTTTCTTGTTATCAGGAAGATACTAAAACCAAAAAAGACTACCCTTACACCATATAAATTGGGGTATGATTTCCTACATTTAAGACCAAAACTAAAACTGGAATAAACCTTTGGGTACATGGATTCAAAGTTGTTATTAGGGTCCATTTTTTGACAAATTAGCATTCTCGCATAAAAGAAGAATAACAATTTATTGTATTCTTAAAACACTTCCTCTCCATCTGATAAAAGTATTCACCATTCATCTGCCTTCTAAACAAAGTTCCACGTGGTCATCTAAGCGCGTCTCATTTTATCCTCAGTTGTTACTCGTCCAAACTCTCTGTGATGACTGGATGTGATCTTCCTTTTTGTTGGCTTCCCAGATATGCAATTCGTAGTTTCTGAAATATATCAGCTTCACTCATAACGTACTTTTCAATCGCCATTCCCGTTCTGCTTCACAAACCGCTTAGTACCCCACCTTGGCTCCAGCTTCCGTGTAGACCCGCCACTAGGAATTAGCCTTTTGCTGCTTTAAAGTTGCTCTTTACTTTCCAAATGACAAGGCCACCCTCACTGTACATTAAAAAAGTTGCTATCATCATTGAGGTCGATTTCCATGATGTGCATGCATGGAGTACATATGTGTTAGGCTTTGACATCCCATTGTAACAACAATAACTACATTATTTAGGCTTTGACATCCCATTGTAACAACAATAACTAAGTCTTCTCTCATACTAGATGGAGTCGGCTACATGGATTCTTTGTTTCCAGAGGGCCCTGTAATGAGTCATGCTAATTATCATTTTTTATAGTTTCTTTTCAACACTTTTGTGGTTTTCCTCTTCTTCTTTTAATATTTTCACAATTTAATTTTCATATCTTCTTACGGGAGCATCCCTTATCATCTTTCTACGTGTGCAAACCATCTTAAACAATTTTTTCTTATTTTGTCCTCTATTGGTTTTCTACTACGAACATCTTTTGCACATATTGATGATTAACTGCCCAATACTCAGAACTATAAAACATAGTAAGTCTAATTATTGCTATATAATATTTACCTTTTAACTTTAATGATATCTTATGAGCACACATAATACTTGATGTCCCTCTCCATTTTAACTAATCGACATTAATTATATATGTAACATTTCTATAAATTTTTCCGTCACTTTGAAAAAATGACATTAGGTATTTAAAACTTTCTTTGTGAGGGATGCATTGTGTGTCAATCTTAATTTTTAAGTCTTTTGAAGTACTCAAATTATCAAACTTATATTCCATATATTGTCTTTGTTCTACTAAGTCGAAAGCCTTTACTTTCTAACGTTTTTCTCCATAGTTCAAATTTCCTATTAACTTTTTTTCTTAGACTCTTCCACTTACACAATATCATATGCAAATAACATGCACCAAGGTACTTCATGTTGAATATGTTTTGTTAACTCATCAACGACCAATATAAATAAATATGGACTTAAAGTTGATCCCTCTAACCCAATATTAACTTCAAAGGAGTTCGTCCTTACTTCATGAGTCCTCACACAAGTTTTCTTATCATCTTCCATGTCTCTTATAAGATTTATATATGTCAATAAGATACCTCTTTTTTCCAAGGTTCTCTTAACATCCTCCAAAGTTTCACTAGTCTTCTTAGCATAATACAATTTGTAATCTTTTTGTGTCAATATGCTTCCCTTAGATACGCTTAACGCATCTTATCATTTCTCTAACATGTATTATGCTAAGAAGACTAGTGAAACTTTAGAGGATGTTAAGAGAACTTTGAAAAAAAGAGAAACTTTGGAGGATGTCATTTCTCTAATATGTATTGTGCCACATCAGAAGGTGTACCTATATCTACTTTCTTTTTTACCCATTTGTTAGTTCAAAGCTATTAAATGGTATCCAAACTTTTTCTAGAGTTCAACCATTCTTCAATATATGTTGATTTATCATTTAACATGCTCAGGTCGGCAGTGTACGAAGCAATACCAAAACCTCAACAATTCAGGTGGCAATAGATAGACCCACAATCAACCAGCCGATGAACCGTAAATTTCCCAAAAGATAAGTGCGAATGAAGGCCACAATAACAACTTGCCCTAATTTAATCTTCAATTTGACAAAGCAAACTTCCAATAATCACAAGGACGAAGGTGAGGGCCTCTCTCTCTCTCTCGACATATATACCCATGAATGCATGAAACCAGGTTTAGGAATCCTGAACTCGAGCAAGCAGACAGCCCACTCACTATAGCGAATTCGGTAGCCTGTATGCCACACAAGCATATCAAGAAAAGAAGTTAAAGCTTCTGCGCATACCCACCAACTATGGCCCACAACCGCAACCTCATCCTTACAATAACCCGGAATCAGGATGACCAAGAAACTAAAATGGCGTTAGTTCAGCCATCCATAAGACACTTGGCAAACTTAAAAATATATATTTATATTTATATTTATATATATTTATATTTATATTTATATATGATTGGATCTTGCATTCCACCAACATTATCTATTATGTATGACCATTGCTTTTTAGGGCATGAATGTAATAATATTATCCTTTGTACATCTTAAAAACCTTAAGTGGCACGAGTGAGCATGTAAGGTGCAAACAGGATCCGGTTTATATATATATATATATATATATATATATATATATATATATATATATATATATATATATATATATATATATATATATTAAAGGCCAGTCAGGGTCTCTTCATGTTCAAGCAGTTGTCTGCTGCTTTGTTGAATAGTTCTTGCACCTGCTTCAACTCTTGCTCTGTTGTAGTAAAACTTATTTCAGCATATAGACAATAGAGCAGCAAGCTCAAAAAAAATTGAGTGCCTTAAAGTTACCAGCTGCATCTAACTGCTTCTGGAGCTCCAATCCTACAGCTTGCAATTGACAGAAAAAACATAAGCCCTATGAGTGCCGACTGAATGAAGCTTGGTGAATATAAAGTCACTTGAAATCTTTAAGAACACTGGAACAAAATTTCTTTCCATCACCTCGAGTTCAGCTATGCGTTTCAACTGTGCTTCCTCACCACCTTCCGACAGAGGGAGTGCAGCAACGAGGAGGTCAAACTGCAGCAAGAAAGCATGCAAAAGGAAAGAATCATGTCAAATGGTGATCGCATAGTATGGAAAAATTTAGGAAAACGTGAAATTTGAACAAAAGAGAACATAACGCAACTAAAATGCGGTATGTAATGTAAACGGCAAGAAGTTAAAATGGAAACCAAATGGGGAATATCATAGTTTTATTTTGTTGATAGAGAAACTTCAGCTATATTGAGGGTCTTTCCTCTTAGTAGCCTCAAGCCCAGGAGGGTTGTCAGGCCGCCGACAGCCAGCAGATTCAGTCAAGATGTTTCATCACTTCTAGAAGTTATGAAAATATAGTTGAGGCATCCCCCCCATTGCCATGATTTACGAGAATATTGTTCAGGTATCCTATCTTAGTGACCCACTCCAAGGACCTAAATGCAGTGAAAATAAGCAACACCCTCTACATTGCCACTTTAATTAGTGAACATTTTGCAGAGAGGATCTTTTATTAGAGATGGATGTCAGTGAAAAAGTTAATCATACTTTATTGCGGCTCCAACATAAGCTAAATAATAAAAAGGTGCTTACATTTCAAGCATATAAGGTTGCATGGAGAGAGGAACCTAGTACAAAAAAATAAGATTTGAATTGATGTTTGGAACATTGAGACCTTAACTGATAATCGAGGTGGTGTCCGTAAAGATAAGAAAAAAGATCCACATTTTAAGTACAGGAGACAAATAGGGTCGGAGAAAAAAAGCCAAGATGGATAAGATGGGATCTGAATTATGATATTAAGGGGAAGAAAACTCGAAGGAGAGTTGATATTATTTAAATAAAAGAATTGCAAGAGACTTTTACACATGAAAAGAATATGTCGATGGCAAGTTGATATTTAGACAAGATATTCTTGACAGTATCTTAGTTTGTACCATAAAGGATTGAGGGCTAGAAAGAAAAGGAATTCTTGGAGCAGCTAAATATAAATACGTGGATAATGAGACTTAAGTTTAAAAGTACTTACGAGAACTATAATTTTGGATAAAATACAAAGATGATAAGGAAATTACTAGCTTTGTTATGTCTTACATGAGGACTTGAAGTTTACTAGCGCTTGAGTACTAGGGTTTTGGATATCAGTGACAAGATTTTTTCTTTTTTTTTAGTTTTTAACCATTTCGCTGGAGAAAGAACTGATGGTGTCATAATTCAAGATCATCCCAGGAGAGAAACTATCAAACAGTCTATTAATAGTGGAACCATATAAAAAGTAGGAGGGGAAGGACAGTAATATATAGAGTTATTCATACTATCAATGTTTAGTGAAACGAAATCCACGTTATTCATACTTCATGAAAGTACTTGAGATCTTTAAAAGGAAATGCCTGAGAATGTCAACGACTACAACAATGAATGGTAGAAAGTGGTCAAAGAAGTGTTAGGAGAATGTAAAATAGACAAGCCCGAGAAAAAGGAGCCGTTATGGTAGAGTGAATCAGTTTAAGAGAAAACTAGGGTAACAACACGTTGCAAAGTGTACTGTTAAAACAAAATCATGAAAGTGAAAAAATTATAAGCAGCCTAAGAAACAAAAATATGCACACTTAATGGAGCCTGGTTAGCCGGAGAGAAGTTATAAAAGAAGGCGAAAAAGATTTTCTTAGAATTGAAAAGCTATCGAAGCATATAAGATCTTAGTCAAGTCATTTGATAAGAATGGAAAAGTACACCTGGCAAGCCAAGATATCAAGATGAGATGAAAGAGATGTTTCCATGCGTTATATAATGCGCTTTGTAGGCATCCGTATTAGGTTGGAGAACTAGATAACCTAGAGCCCGCACAAACAATAAACCATGCTTATCAGCCAATACATCCATAAGAAAAAAGTGAAGAGGCTCAGAAACTCATACAAGAAGTGAAAGAGACTTAAGCTTATGACTTTGATTAAGGCTATGTCGTCAATGGTGGGTATCAGACAATTACGGCTCGACCGTAATATAGTGGTAGCAGGGATATAATGGTACACTGATATATATAACATGTAAGGGATCACCCTTGCATTGCCGGTCCCAAGCCCGAATAAAGGAGGAGGGTTGTGTTAGGCTTCCGACAGCCAGCATAAAACTTCGTCGGATTTTTATAACATGGATTACAAAAATTATGAGCATTGCTGTGGGGTGTCCCCGCCCAGCGACGTGCTGCAGAGCCCGAATGCAGTAAGAAGTATACAAGGGCCACTACATTTTTGCCCGAATGTAGTGAATCAATTGAAGAGAGGGTTCCCACATCATGAACGGGTGTGGGTAAAGAAGTTAGTCTCGCTACATTGCCGCCCGAATGTAGTGAAAATTTTTCAGAGGTCTCCGCATTTTGATTATGGACAGATACGGGGGGGTAAGGAAGCTAGTCCTAGATAATAAGATTCGTATTGGTTCTTGGAATATCAGAACATTATCCGATAAGCTAATGGAGGTGGTAGATACTATGATTCGGAGAAAGATTCATATTCTATGTTTACAAGAGACAAAATGGGTTTGAAAAAAAGCAAAGGAGATAGAGGATACAAGTTTTAAATTATGGTACTCAGGTAAAGAAAAGGCTCGAAACAGAGTTGGTATTATCATAAATAAAAATTTAAAGGAGAATGTAGTAGACATACAACGATATGGTGACCGAATCATGACGTTGAAATTAGTGTTAGGAGCAGAGGTTTTGAATATAGTTTGTGCTTACGCACCTCAAGTAGGACTAGAAGATAGTATAAAGAAAGTTTTTTGGGAAGAGTTAGATAAGGTGTTTCAAAAGATTTCACAAAGGGAGATGATTTGTTTAGGAGGAGATTTAAATGGACATGTCGGTAAAGAGGCATTAGGATATAAGGGATTCATGGAAACTTTGGTTTTGGGGATATAAACGAGGAAGGTAGGGAGATTTTAAATTTTATTATGGCATTTGATCTCTTTATAGTCAATACAATCTTCAAAAAATGAGATGAACATTTAATTACTTATAAGAGTGGCTTATCACAAACACAAATTGAATAGTTTATTTGTAGAAAAAAAGATAGAGCGTGTTGTAAAGATTGTAAGGTAATTCCAGGAGAAAGCTTAACCACCCAACATCGACTTTTAGTTATGGATTTACAAATAAAAAACTGGACAAAGAAGAAAAGAGTGCATCGAGCTATTCGGACTAAATGGTGGAACCTCAAAAGTGAGAAAGACGATATATTTAAACAGAAAGTCCTTCAAGGAGATGTTTGGAATTATGTTGGCACACCCTGTGATATGTGGAACAATATGGTTATACATATTAGGAAAGTGGCGAAAGATGTGTTAGGGGTATCTAAGGGAGGTGTACCGGCACAAAAAGAAGCTAGGTGGTGGAGTGAAGTAGTGCAAAATAAAATCAAGGCAAAGAGGGCATGTTACAAATTACATTATTCTAAGAAAACTAGTGAAACTTTAGAAGCTTATAAGAAAGCAAAGAAGGAAGCGAAAAAGGCCGTTAGTGAAGCAAAAGCTAAGCTTTGGAAGGACTTATATAAAAAACTCAACTCAAAAGAGGGTGAAAGAGATATTTTTAGGATAGCTAGGACTAGAGATAAGAAAACTAAAGATCTTAATTATGTTAGATGCATAAAAGACGAGGAGAAAAAAATTCTAGTGGCAAATGATGATATAAGAAATAGATGGAAAAACTATTTTTATAATCTTTTTAATGAAAATAAAGATGTTAGTATTAGTTTAGGAGATTTAACCAAGTCAGAAAAGTATATAAACCACAATTTCTACCGACGTATTCAAAAGAATGAAGTCAAAGAGGCTCTTAAACATATGAAGGGTGGTAAATCGGTAGGACCAGATAATATTCCTATAGAAGTTTGGAAAATACTAAGAGAAATAGGAATCACTTGGCTCACAAGACTATTTAATGAAATATGAAAAAACCAAAAGATGCTCGAGGAATGGAGAGCAAGTACACTTATACCCATATATAAGAACAAGGGAGACATTCAAAATTGTGCGAATTATCGAGGTATCAAGTTAATGAGTCATACTATGAAATTACGGGAAAGAATTATCGAACGTAGGTTAAGACAAGTATCAAGTACAACAGAGAACCAATTTGGATTCATGCCAGGCAGATCTACTATTGAAGTGATTCACCTTTTGAGACGTCTTATGGAACATTTTAGAGCAAAAAAGAAACACCTTCACATGATATTTATTGATCTAGAAAAAGCTTATGATAAGGTACCGAGGGAGGTTCTTTAGAGAACTTTGGAAAAAAGAGGTATCCCATTGACATATATTAACCTTATAAGAGACATGTATGATGGTGCAAAAACATGTGTGAGGACTCATGAAGGAACGACAGACTTCTTTGAAGTTAATATTGGGTTACATCAAGGATCAACTTTAAGTCCATACTTATTTATAATGGTGATGGATGAGTTAACAAAACATATTCAAGATAAAGTACCTTGGTATATGTTATTTGCAGATGATATTGTATTAGTGGAGTCTAAGGAAAAGTTAATAGAAAATTGGAACTATGGAGAGAAACATTAGAAAGCAAAGGCCTCCGACTTAGTAGAACAAAGACAGAATATATGGAATGTAAGTTTGATCATTTGGCTACTTCAGAGGACATAGAAATTAAAATTGGCACACATTGCATTCCCCAAAAGGAAAGTTTTAAATACCTAGGGTCAATTTTTCAAAGTGATGGAAGAATTGATGGAGATGTTACACATAGAATTAATGCTGGTTGGTTAAAATGGAGAGGAGCATCATGTATTCTTTATGATAAGAAGATATTATTAAAGTTAAAAGGTAAATATTATAGAGCAGCAATTAGGCCTGCCATGTTTTATGGTTCTGAGTGTTGGGCAGTTACTCATCAACATGTACAAAAGATTTCTGTGACAGAAATGAAGATGTTGAGATGGATTAGTGGTCATACAAGAAAAGACCGTATACATAATGTGGTTATTAGAAACAAATTAGGAGTGGCACCAATAGAGGATAAAATGAGAGAACATCGTTTAAGATGGTTTGGACATATAGAAAGAAGATCAAAAGAATAACCTGTAAGAAGGTTAGAAAAACTAAATTTGGAAAGTATTAAAAGAGGTAGAGGACGACCACAAAAGTGTTGGAAAGAAACAATAAAGAATGGCTAACATGGCACACGATAAGGATCTGTGGGGGGGTGGGGCTGTGCTCTCTTTTTGAACTTCTCCTGCTCTTCCCAGTGTGTGTGTGTGTGTGTGTGTGTGTGTGTGTGTGTGGGGGGGGGGGGGGGACATCAGAATATGTCATTTAAAATTTTATCAAGTTATTGAGCGATGCCACTGTACATAACATGTAAAAAGCTCAATTAAGCCCACAAACTTTTTGAGCCAAGTACGGTGACCTCAAACTCAGCTTGCAAGCAGCTTGAGCTCTACAGAGTTCCACTGAGTTCAAGTTTTTTCTAAGTTGAGCTCGAGTAGCTTGTGAGCAGCTGGGTAGCCTGGGTTCACTTGCAAAAGTACATCGTATACACATCAACCTCATAAAAATTTATCCGAGACACACTTGCCTTAAACACTGGAGGAGGTGGACAAGTGAGAGCATTAGCGATCATAAGATATGAGAAGTTAGATGGTGAACAGTTCAAAAAATGGAAAGGCCTCAAAAGTGTTGAAAGGAAAACAGTACAATTAGTGTGGTAGAAAACTTGAATTAGCTTGTAGTTTTGGTATTTTGTTGGTAAAAAACCCGGAGAGCATCAAGCAAGGATGCAAGAGGTCAAGTAAACTCAATACAAGGCTTATGCTAAGTATATGAAACCATTGCTATCCAACAATATTGGACCATTTTTATTTACCTTTGAAAAAGCAGTGAAAAGAAAGTTAAAGGCAAATGCTACCTAATCATCCATGTAGCATCATCTATTTTTCAGCTTCAACCATGTTGGAAGTAGAGATCAAGAAAATGAGAAAGAAAAATGCACAAACTAAGAAAGCACCACAGATGCAGAAGACTAACTGACAGCAATTATAAAGCCTTTTGAAGAGGATTATGACAAGATGAATTGCTCTGGAGAGAGAGAGAGAGAGTAGGGCTGGTAAATGAGCCAACCGTACTGAACACAGCCTGCTCGTGTTCAGTTCATTATTATCCAGTACGACCAAATGTTACAGCTAACATGTCCCTGATCTAAACCAATCAAATGCAACAAATGAAATCTAGCAATTGGATTGTGTATTGCACCTTTGTTTGCTGTTTTCATGTGTCAAATTTACTTAAAACATGATATTTTGGGTCCAATTTTTAAAGCATCCATTCATCATGAATTGTGGTGCATTCAGTATTCAACATCTCAAGGATCATCTAGCTGTGCATTAAACTTGATAAACTTTTAAGACAGAAGCAAATAGAAAAAGCATCTCTGTGGCTGGATCTAACATTTGGTGGTTACGTCCGTGAAAAGAAGAATGCCTACCACCATATAACAGCATAGGTTTACACCAAAAATCAGATTTCCCCACACAAGCACTCCTCAATGACAGAACAACGTCCAAGGAAATAATGTTACTTCTAAGATAAGATCACCAAATTTGGTAAGGTCTGGGGCACAATGGTGTGTGGTTATTCAAGGGTAAAATAGATCATGAAATTTGACAAGAG
The DNA here is from genome assembly GCA_036023115.1 of Brasenia schreberi. NCBI lineage: Eukaryota > Viridiplantae > Streptophyta > Magnoliopsida > Nymphaeales > Cabombaceae > Brasenia > Brasenia schreberi. Next base: position 2,374,224 of record JAYKKT010000016.1, read on the forward strand.
GCATCTTTGATATGTGCAATAGATATAATCTTATCGTGAAGAATACTTTTGCATTTTGGTCACCTATGCAATGGCTATAATGTCGTAAAACTTTCAGGAAAGTTTTTTGGCCATTTTGGAAGATGTTCAATTCAGGGCCACCAGATGCGCAGTTCACTGGTTTGCTCTTGTGAAGTGTTCTAGGAGGCACTAAGGGGAAGCACGCGTACTATTTAGGGAAGATAATCTTCCTGGCACTTCCCCCACAATCTCGCCATGCTTCCTTCACACTTCCTCCCTTTTCTTGTATTTTTGGATGTTATTCCAAATTGTTTTCTACGTCACTTGCCCTTCATTCTCATTGATTCCTTATCCATTTCCAGCTCCATTCTTTCACAGCTTGTCTAATTCTTTTGTTTCATCCTATTATGGTCTCATGTCACTTGTTGTCTCTTGCTTCCATTCCTTTAATTTTCAAATACCTCACTACTTGCTCCCACTACCATTAACTAGCATCCATGGTTTTATATATGTATGTAACAAACAAGACAACGCTTTCACCTATGACTCTCATGTTAAATTGTTAAGTCCGAATGCAAGGGTAGATATGTAAATCTGCATCTTCGCTCTTTCTATTTTTTATCTTTTATGAAAATATATTTAGGATCAGATACATTTTATTTTTTTATTTTTTATTTTTTATTTTCTTTTGTACTGGCTGAAGTCTTCTTCCAAGCCCTATTTAAAAGGCTCTCCTCCCTTTGTATTTTCAGTGCCTTTTGTCATGGTTAATGAAGTAAATTGAGGAAGATTTCTTTGCATTTTGCTGAGAGTTTGCCAAGTGACAGCGAACTCGATTTTGTGTTGAACCTTTCGCTGTCCGTTTGTAGACTGCAACTGGGATTTCATGCTTGGTGAACTGTGCAGCCACCACTGAAGTTATTGAAGTGTATTCAGTTATACATCGTGCTTTCCCTTCCTACCATCTCTTCTCTCCCACACTGACCCCAACAACTCCAGAACATTGTTGGCAAAACTTGCAGATCCCTTTTTATAAAATACTGTGATGGTACTTGTTGGTGTCAGATGGCCAATGGCAATATGGTACCTTGCATGTAAATTGGCAGATCAAGAAATGCACAACTATCCATGATAATTGCAGCTAGTGGAGAACCATAACCATTACCACCAATTGGAAGACAGCTTGAGGAAGACACGCAAGGCTAATTCTGGGTAATGTATAAGGTCTCAGTCTTCTAAGCAGCAAGAAGAGATACTGGAATCATTAGTGAGAGATAGAAATACAAGAGGCAGGATAAGAGTTTTGGGTAGTTAAATATTCACATGAGCAAAAGGAAAGATTTTGAGATGGATCTGCACTCTCAAAATGAAAAACCAAATCCATAAATGATTTGGACAGAAAGTCAGTGTGGGACAAACAGAAGATAAAACGAGACACACTAAATGATTTGTCACGTGGAGAGACAACCAAATGGAGAGTGTAAAAAGAGAGACAGGCAAATCCATTGGAAGAAAACATTTATCATTTCAAAAGTAATGAGAGTATGTGGAAAGGTTATTTTTGTCACTATGCTTTATCGATGCATGTTTTTGTGTGGGTGTGGGCATGGGTGGTAGGAGGCAGAGGCTAGAAGTGCTTCTGTATGTGTTCTATGTGATGAATGTGTCTGCAGGTGCGTGACTCTGTGTGTTACTGTGCTTCAACTGCTTCTTCTACGTATTTCATAAGTATGTATGATTCAACTATTGCTGCTATATGTATTGCCTTGAAATTGACAGGAAGAGATAACCTGAAGAACTAGGGCTGCAAGACTTACCCTTCATAATATACATTTCATCTCAAGACGAACATGTATAGCCTTAGTAATGGCAGTGCCACAGTAGTATACATTCTAAGAATTTAGGTTAAGGCCACAGGCCAAGAGCTGGTCATTTCACTGCTTAATCACCTGTTTGGTGCACTTCCTATCCCAATTTTCTTTTAAGTGGTTCAATTTTGTCATTTTCACTTCTTATTTCTTATACACAAAATGCATTGTATAGTTCATATATACAGTATGCATGAATGGTAAGCAATGCATGGCGCATGCACTGTAAATGCACCAATATTCAGAGTTTGGATGTTTCAAATTTCATGCGTTAATGATTTTTGTGGTTTCTCCGCTTTTGATGTTTATATTGATTTTATATTCATGAAATGTTAGATATGACTTTTTAGAACTACTTTTTACATTTTTTGTATTATTGAGCGTTAGTGTATCACTTATTCACTGCTTAAGTTTTGTAGTCATGGGTTAGTAACAAATTACTAGAGTTTGCAGATAAAATTGGAAGCACTCTGGAAACCGGGTAGTTATGAATCTATGATTGAAATGAGCATCCTTGATATGTGAGGGAAAAAACAGAGGGTAGTTAGAGAAGTGCAAGTTACATCACTTGTATTATTAGAAACCAAGTCCATTATGGATTCAGAAGGAACTAGAGTAGAGTAACTTTTTCTATACATCAGAGTTGCACAAACTAACAAGCATACTTAACCTGCAGGAGAAGGTTGTAAACAATTATCAATGATAAAGAAACAGACCTGCTTGGCAGCACGAACCATAGCAGTACTCATAATCTTGGGCTGTTCTGCAATATTTGTTACATCATCCGCAGCATTACTAGTGGGTGGTTCAGGGTAGTTAGGAGAAAGTCGAACTGGAGGGGCATCTCTTTGCAGTGAACCGAAGGTATTAAAAGCAAGAAACGCTATGGTATTTACTTGCTCCTGTAGCTGTGAGATAATGTCCATGTGGTACCTAACTGGGCTAGAAAATACTGCCAGAACAACCCCTAGGAAAATATCAGACAAGTGTTTAGCAAAACAATAAAATAAACCTTCTTGCATTCCAATCATGAACAGCTTCTTATTTACTCCATGCTATTTTCCAATCTTTTTCCAGTATTGAAGAGAGCCATATTCAAGGGTTCCTTCTTGGTTTGTTAAATTATGTCCAAAAAATCATGAATTATACACGATAAATTCTATCAAGAAGATTACATGCACATGCATATGAATGAAGACACACACACATTCAACTTGGAAAAATTGGAGGGCCATAGTTGTACCCAAAACATAGGGGTAGTGTCATATTGCTAGGTCATATAGGTGAAGCTGAAGATTTACACGGGAAAGTACATGTACATATTATACATTTTCTTATATATTATAATGTCTCATGAAACAAGAAGAAAAGCTTAGTTTCCAAAAGTTATTATTCATAGATAAAATTTTAACCAGTCAATATTCCACAAAATGCCCCTCCATATTGCACTAAACTATTTTTAAGTTAAAATTTCAGTTAAGAATAATTTAAATAATCGGGTACAGTACCGGTACCCATAATGGGTATGGGGTTCGCACATTTCAAAAAAACTAAGGTGTGGGTATGGCACTATTAAAAAATATAATAAAAAGATAAATTTACACAAATGAATGTAAGTGCAATATCAACTAACAAGTATATTATATCAAAACAAGAAAGTTTCATCCAATAATATTGTCAACTTTATACATATAACTTTCATATCAAAATTCTAAAATAAATATCAGGCATCTAAAAAGCTCAGTATGGTATGAAAATGAAAAGGCTAAAGCAAAGAGCAAAATGCACCCACATACACGTAGTATCCAGTAACGACTAATTAATGAGTAATGCGAAATACAAAATATTTTCTTAATGCAACAAACATAAAGAGAAAAAGAAGAACTTAGCAGTGAACCCTTTTGTGAGTCAAATGACTCAAATCAAATGGATTCTCAATTTCTCACGGTGCGTGAGAATTGGAATCCCAGGGGGTGCCGAATGGGATGCCCTGGCATTCAGTGAAAATTCATGATCAGTGTTCAGTTGTTCAATGGGGATTCAACCATGTTTAGGCCGGCCTCAAAACTCAATGGAGTGCACATGAAAAACACGATCAAACTAGCATGATTGTGTGCATCTCAACATCAGGATTAATCGATGGTTCCTCACCTAAAAACTCAGAGAGAGAAGTGAGAACCTTCAAAATCTCCAGATAATCGTTGCATTGTCGGTGATCCGCTTGTGAATGGTTGCATGTTACCCCCCAGTGATGAGCACAGAGTGCCAGAGAGAACACAACATCCAGCCACACAACCGAATACTGAATAGGTTTAGAAATTAGGGGTTCTATAACCCGTATTTTGAAATTTGGATGATCCAACTCTAACGGATACGGATACACGTCCATACCTGATACGGTATGCAACCCTAACTGCCGTACCCATGCATCAGAGGCTGACGAGACATGAGAGAAGTAAGGGTGTTGGACTCACATAGCACCTTATAGAAGTGCCCATGTGACTTACCTACATTGAAATAACTACTACTAGAGAAAACATTAACATTCATCCATATGGTAAAATGATGGCATTCACACACGAAACCACATCCCAAGAGATCCATAGTGCAATAGAAAAATCTTTTTCATAACAAAGAATGCAACTTCAAAATCTAAAACTTCAAAGACATTATAAGACTAAACACCATTGAAATGGTAGTAGACCTCTATAGAAAACATTTGCATTCATCCATATGGTATAATAACGGCATTCACACAAGAAACCATACCAAGAGATCAATAGTGCAATAGAAAATACTGCTTTCATAACAAAGAATGCAACTTCAAGCTGTGTGTGTGTGTGAGAAATGGTTTAGCTTAATGGTGGCCAGATACCTCCCCAAACGCTAGTTGTCATCACCTCTTTGTTTAAATATGCATGACTGAACTTCTAAACACATTATCGTATAGAAAAATTGACATGGCACCGATAGAAAATAAAATGACCTTAACTTTCCTAAAGTGGTTTGGACATTTGAAATTTTGAAGATGAAGCCAAATATAGTTATGATAAAAGATACGAGAGTTAGGATGGGGAGTGCTTTAAAAGAGAAAGATTAAAAGAGATAGTGGTTTGGACATTTTGTACGGACCTGTAAAATGCTGGCCCGGCCCACATACCAAGGAGCTAACAATGCACAGAAACCTTTAATGAGAAATACATATCTTCCTTCCCATTTTAAAGCATTTCTCTTACAGGAAAAAAAATGAAAATGTAACATTTAAGAATTTGGATGTTATGAATTAAAATGAGAAAGTTCTAAGGTAGCCTTTCAAAATGAACCAAACAGAACCAAGTTCATTGTTGCTGGATATATTCTCTTTGTAAGAACCTAATTTCGTTTCGGTTTTTCCCATTGCCTTCTTGTTTTACTAACAAGCCTCGCTCACCAATTTTGTCATGATAGAAATGCTATCCTTAGCATGTGATTCATTGGGACTAAGTGTTGCAGCCTTTCCTAGCAGCACACGATAGAAATCTAAAAGGAAAGGTCAAGATGACAAGATCCCCAACAAAAAGAATATGATCTAATAATTGAAAAAAACAAGAATTTCACAATGACTGATGAAAAGTTTGTGGGTTTTAAAGTGCCACAACTCACAAATCACAATGTTTTACACTTTGATTCGCACATGTTAATTCACCTGCAATAGGATTCATGCTGCCAAACAAAGTTAACAAACTAGAGAGTGAAATAGAGAGAAAAAGACTATTCATTAGTCGCTAACTATCAACAGAAAAGAACAGTGACGGTTTTGATGGAGCATTACCCACACACCATGTTGTTGGCCCGTCGTGCAGATTGCAGTCGGAGGTAAGAAGGTGGTGAGATTAGTGTTGTCTGACGCGTATCGTCTCGCGTATCGTTGGGCTCCACGATACGGGCGTATCGTATCGTATCGTATCGCTCGTATCATAAAAAAAAAGTAAAAATCTGAAAAAATTTAAGGAAAATCTGGTAATTGCTTTAAATTCATATAATGCAAAGTTTAGTACAGATTGATCATTCAACATTGAATAATTGCATCCAAATTTACATATTTTGAATCAAAAAAATGAAATACATTTACATTTTACAAATTGTAATCAGGATCATCAACTAAATAATCTTCATCTTCTCCTTGCTTGTCTTCTATAACCCAATCTTCTAATATATCAAAATTGGCTTTCTTGTCTATTTACTTTTTTTAATTGCCTACAACAAACAAAGATAAACAATTAGTAAATAATATTAAAAATTAAAGTTAAACAATTTATTGAATTGAACATTTAATTAATAGTAATACAACATTACCTTTCACGAAGGCGCATATTACAACGAATAAAAACTAAATCATTTAGTCTTTAATGTTCCAACCTGTTGCGCTTCTTTGTATTCTTTCACAACATGTTGCCCGATAGGTTTGGCTCAAGACTCTTACTCTAAAATATCTAAGGTTCAGACAATCAGTTCCAAACCTGTTCCACCAAACATCTGTAAAAAAAGACAAACATTAGAGACATAATCCACAGTAATATAAGATGCAACTTAAATATGAAAATAAAAAATTTACCTGGACGCATAGTAGTGCGGTTGCGAATTGCTACAGGCCAACCCATCAAGTGAAGAGCATTATCATAAATCTCCATCTCTCGATGTATGGCATCCGCTATGCTCTCATCAGGGACTGATCTATCAATACAATCAATGATTCGTCGATTAACCTCACCGTCCCTTTTAAAGGTTGCTGAGTACCTGAATGATGGGTTTAGATAATAGGTTGTTGCATGAATAGGCTGATGCAATTGTTTATTCCATCTATTATCAATTATTTTCCACACGAGTACATAATCTCTCTTTTTTCCAGTGTTGTCTGATGCGTATCGTATCGCGTATCGCTGGGCTCCACGATACGGGCGTATCGTATTGTATTGTATCGTATAATACTTTAATATTAAAATAATACAAAAATTATTTAAAAAATCAAGAAAATTAGTAAAAATCTAAAAAAAATCTGGAAAAATCTGATAATTGCTTTAAATTCATATAATGCAAAGTTTAGCACAGATTGAACATTCAACATTGAATAATTGGATCCAAAATTACATATTTTGAAGCAAAAAATGAAATACATTTACATTTTACATATTTTAATTTGTATCAGGATTATTAACTAAATAATCTTCATCTTCTACTTGATAAAGATTCAAAGTTTCTCATCACCTTCTGCTTTAAAATGAAAATCTTCATCTCCTTCGTGATGTTGTTGCACTTCAAATTAATTCATGCAATGTCTTCTTCAGTTAGGAGTACATTTTCTTCGTTATCTTCCATAATCCACTCATCTAATATATCAAAATTAACAAACTGCTATCTTTGTACATGTAGTTATCATATTTGCTAATTTTCATATCTGAGCAAAACAATGAGCTCAATTACTTTGATTATTGACTCTATGACACCTCAGTGATGTGATATTATTACTTGATGATATCCCTTTTTCTCTTACAATTAGCTTTTTAACTAATACTTGAGCTTCATTTCTCACTTCACAGACTGAGTTAAGCCTCACACACGTTGATCATGTTCAACTCAATGGAAGTCACATAAGGTGAACCCTAAAATAGTGAAGTTGTGAAATGCTCACTCAATAAACCAAGACAACCAAATGTTTTTAATTGTTTGCGATCTCATGAAATTAGAAACTGCTAGCAGAAATATACCTAAAAGTTGGCAACAGAAAGGAAAATGATTTTGTCACAATTTTTATTTGTTTATAAATTATTTTTATTCAATAAATAAAATTATAAACCCAAATTACAAGCATAGGGAAGTGAAGAGAGGCGAAGAGAAGCCAAAAACCTGCAAAAAAAAAATTGAAAAAAAAAAATTGGGTTGTATCGTATTGTGGCTTCCCATACAGTGTGATACGGATAACACTGCTTTTTTCCATTAAAATTATTTCTGATGGCATCTTTTGCCCTATCCATGGCTTTATAAAGGTAAACCATAGATGGTTTCTCCTCGCTGTCAGTCAATCTCAAAACTTTCACTAAAGGATAGGTAATTCTCAACAATCTAACACATGCATTCAAAAATGTACTTCTGAAAACTGTCTCTACAATCTCATTCAACTTTCTATTTCTTCTGTTCTAAGGCAACTCTGTAAATTGTTGCCACTCGTCTGAGGAGAACATCTTCTTCAATGCTTGCTTCTGTCTCACAATATTCTATACAGATAAGAAGTTTGTTGCAAACCGAGTTGCAGCTGTTCGAAGAAGCTCTGCACCTTCTGTATATCTCTTCATCATACACAAAACAAATGCATAGTTGTAAATGAATTTTGTAATATCTTGACAACATTCAGTTGCTACCTTTATTTCATCCATCTCACCAATGTCCTCAAGGATGAGATCTAAACAATGAGCTGTACATGGTATCCAGTAGAAAGCCCCACAAATATAAGCTAACTCCTTCCCAACTGCTTTGTAGTTAGCTACATTATCTGTAATCAATTGGACTATATTCCCTAGCCCAACCTCTTTAAAACCTTATCAAATTCTTTTTGTAGAATATTCGCATTGTGCCTCTCCTCTGACATATCTAAAGATCTCAAAAACATAAGTCTTTCAGGACAGTATATAAGAAAGTTTAGCAAGGTCTTTCCTCGCCTATTTGTCCATCCATCTACCATGATAGTGCAACATGTCTCCTTCCATGACTCTCTCAATGTTGAACATAATTCTTGCACTTCGGTCTTATCTAAGATTTTTTCTCTCAACTTCTGATAGAAGAGAAGTTTGTATCCTGGACCGATGTTAGCAATTGCATCTGCCATTGCTTGAAAATGAAAATTGTTTGCTACATTGAATGGAATGCATGCATCATAAAACCATCTGCCCACTTGCAAGGTTTGCCTGATCATGCAACTGTTCTGAAGCCATAGCAACACGAATTCCAGATTGAGCATCAGGTGTAGTAGTAGGAGGGAAAAAATGAATGTATACTAGAAGAAACTCTTCCTCTACTCCTTCCCGAACTTCCTCTTCTACCACCTCCAAAGTCTTTAGCAACACTCTTTACCCTGGTAGGTGCTCGTGAACTGCTACTACCAATCTCTGTTCTAGCATCTGAAGGCAAACTATCAATGAATCCAAATCCAATAGCATCATCTTCTTTAAACATCTTCAAATCATCCTTTTGTTATCTCCTTTCCTGTATCTCTCAATCATCTGCAGACATTACCATTTAATACCTTCTGGCAAACTTCTAATTCTGCCTGTGCATGGAACAACTTCTTTCCTAGTCCATGGTAGGTGGTGTTTTAACCGTGAAATTCCACCACCAACCACCCTCTCACAAAATAAACATCTGATCTTTAATCTGAAATCCTCAACTGGTGTACCCCACTGCCATGCCGGATCATCAGACTTAGAATGAGAGTCTCTAACAACCCTTCCTGCCATCTCAATTGAGTACTTTAATTCAATAAAAAACCTGAAAATAAAAGCACTTCGTAAATCCTCAATCGTCAAATAATACTCAAATAGAGTGTCTCCCACTTCATGAATGCAATAAAAATCATATCCACACACAATTTAACTTCATATTTTGTCATTCAAAAAAAGAAAAATACAAATAAACAAAAAAAATAAACAAAAAAAAAAAGAAAACACTAAAAATATACCTAAATCCAAGATAGGAGGCTTGCACGGACACCGTAGAGCACGATTTTTTAGCCTTGAACACCAAGGAGGCGAAGAACGTCAAATAGGAGGCTTGGAGAACTCGAAGAGAGAGAGGCAACCCACGAGTTTCGGTTCGAAAGGGTTCCTGGGCGTATCGCCCGTATCGTACGATACGGGGGATACGGTGCGATAAATCCTTAAAAATGATACCCTATAGTGTATCGTATCGTGGTCGTATCGTGGTGGCCCACGATACGGTGCGATACAGATAACACTGTGTGAGATGTATGTTGCTCCCTTGCAAAAATCTCCTCAAACGTGTTTGTAAAATCTAACCTTTTTTCAGGTTTGGATTTTGGATATCTTTTGGTTCGGGTTTTTATTTGTAAAGACATATATCTAATAAAGTTTGTAAAATTTACACTTTAATGGCTTAAATTAAAGCATGTTCATGTCGCAACCTTTTTTGTTCAAAATTTCCGGTAACTTGGATCAGGTTTATAAGACACGATCCAATAAGCAATGGGCCAGCCCAGCGTGACCATTGTTGACACCCAGGGCAAAACCGACTGGGCAGCCCGGCTTCAAATATGAGTCAGGATTCTCTGGTCTGGTCATGCATTTTTCCAGGGCCGACCCTCCAGGCCAGGCCCATTTTGACATCTCTAATTAAAAGTGTTTAAAGAAATGCTAAAACATGACCATGCTTTTTGAGTTAATCACGTGCTAACCTGATACAAGTTCTTTTTCTTTTGGGGACAAGAGCATGATACAAGATACTGCGACTAATATTTCCTGAAGCCTGCTTTAGGATGAGAGAAGATTCGGTTTTGAATTTGTTTTCATTTAATTATGATGACGTTTTTCTAAAACTACTTTTGCTCTTAAAAACAAAAGGATTCTACCATAATCAAGTGGGCACTGATTCAAAAAGGATTCCACACAGTTTTTTTATTGAAAAACTGGGGTTAGACAGACTCCTAAAACCACACTGTTTTTATAGCATGGTTTATTATTTACATTGAACCCCATTATCGACTTAGCTTCTGATTATATATGGAGATGAATGTGAATGCTGGATCATGTTAAGTGTGTTCATCATTGATGGAGATGCCTCCATCAGCCACTTAATTACATACACTTAAAGTGAACAAAATATTATGGAAATGGTCTGAATTTGACCCAAATTGGGAGATGGTT